>JARWKJ010000002.1:51385911-51938411 GCA_029959095.1 Rhinichthys osculus
ATCTAGGCAATCTTGATCATATTTTAAATTAAGACATCATTATAATGAAGCCAAAGATAATTTACAGGGAACAGTCTTTCGTTCATTTGTCACACGTGACCATAGGCACGTAACAGACGCAATGAACGGATCATAAAAGAATCGTAGGATAAAGTTTTTGTCAAACAGCTCACTCAAGTAATTTAAACCATAATACAACCATTTCTCCAAAAAATACTCTTTCCTTTAGGCTTAATTGTAATCAATTAATTATTCCACATTTGCATTCTGCATTTGCATTCATTTGCAAGGACTGTCATGCCTTAACCAGTCCTTCCATGGGCATCTGATCATTTTTTACTTTTCAGTCTGAGTTAAATCTCTTTTTTGGCTTATTTTATCTGTAAAAGAAAACGTGCCTATTAATTCTGCACGCACTGTATACCCCCCAAAAATGTAAATGACCAGACATGATTAAATATGTTGCTGTCCATTTTAAATGAATTTTAAATTTCTATACCATTGTGGTATGAATAAAAAAAGAAACATGCGTCAGCACATCCTCATATAACCTGACACCAGCTGATAAGCACACACAGTGCAATAAGTATTCCTTTTTTGTTTTGTTTTTTTTTACATGCTTTTTAAATATCACACTTCTGTGTAATATTTATGCATTCCAGTATTATGATTTAAAAAGTGTTACATTTATTTATTTACATTGTTTACTTGGTCATGGCATGTAACCCCCCCCCCCCCCCCACACACACACACACACAACAACAACACAAATAAGAATTTAACCCCTGCATGAGAACAACAGAGTACAATGAGAAAAAGAAAAAAACAACCTTTCTTCATATTTATAATTCTTGAGTAACTTGATTGTATAACGATCAAACGAATTAATTACCAAACATGTGCATATTTATTTTCTGGAAGTCAAGCTAAACGAGTAAACTTTGTCTTGGCTATAACATTAATACCAAAAATATGCAATATTTATTGAAATGTTGATATTTTTTCTGTAGGTAAAGAAAATGCACTCATTATAATTTCAATGTGTTTTCAGATGGATGAAGTATTGAAGCTTTTAGAAAACTACAAACTAGAGAAGTTTTACGACCAGTTTGTTGAGCTTGGGATTGAGGATGTGAAGGATTTCATTGACGGTGTGACTGATGAGGACTTGGACAACATGAGTAAGATTTATCAACAGATTTTTCTGGAAAAGTGTATTCATACATTTTTTTATATATTTTTTTATAATAAAGTTATTACATGCCGTTACTACAAGAATTATTCAAATTATACTTTTAAACTTTTTTTTTTTTTAATATATTAAATGACATGCTCTATTTGGTGTCTCCCAAAGAGTTTAAGCAAGTTCAGAAGAACAAATTCAAGAACATGATCGAGGACATTCAGAGACTCGGTTTGGCTCCTCCACCAAAAGCATCATTGAGGAAATCACTTCAGGCATATTTCCTCTATTATTCATTCCCAAAATGTCAAGGGCGCAAAGAAATACAAGGTACGTATTTTGGCGAGTCCCTTAAACTTGAAAGACAATAATGACTTTTATTCTAAACATTAAGTCATCATGATTTTGAGTTTGTTTTTTGCACAGATATGGACCCGTTACAGAACACAGTGGATGATCTCATTCTGAGGATCAGCATTCACGAGAACATCGGTGACAACATGACTGTGTGTCTGTTCACTGTTGATGGGATGCCTTTGACAGATGACCCGTTCTTCAACACATGTGAGTGTTTATTGATATTCATATTTAATAATGTGGTAATGTAACGCAGTATACAGCACTGAAATAAGTTATTTTCCAATTATAGTCTTTTTACTGGCAGTTGATTATTTATTTTAATACTTTATATTTGTAACGATCTCACGGGCTAAAAGCAAATCAGTCATAATCTAAATGAAAAAGTTTAGAATTAGGGATGTACATTTTCAGGAATAGTGTAATAATCGATTTCTAGTAAAACAATTTATCAAATAATCGTTAGGCCATCCTTAAAAATATTTTGGTTTGCAGTAACAGCAAAAAAAAAAAAAAAAGGGTCGGTAGGTAGGTCTATATATTATTTTTTTTCAAAATTCAATGGGAAAAAAAAGGACAATTTTGGTCATGGTGATTATGTCGGTATGAATTTAAACAAATTTGCATATCGTGACGCCACTGACTGTGTCTTCAACCCATGCCTTTGAGCGCACCATTGCAAATCTCATTCTGATACAGGTTATAGACAACAAACAATTTGAAATCTTTGTCAAAAAACATGTTTATTGCATTAATTCCAGCTGCAGTCATTTGGGGAAGAAGAGTGGATTTTCAGAGGGAAACAAATAAATTAAAATGACTAATCTCACCAGCGCCGCGCCGACCAATAAAACAGCGCATTTGGCACTATTCGTTTAAATTGGACCCATAAACATCTGCAATTATTAACGGAAATCAGTGAGGTCAAATGGCGAGGCGCATTATAGAAACTATATTAAGTAGTCCTGACATATTATGGAATGGTCGATTCTCTTTAGTGTAATTTAGTACATTTCGGTATGGGATGTGGTGTTTTATTGGTCAGCGCGGCGCTGGTGAGATTAGTTCGCGCAAGCAAACACTTCCTCCCTGCGCTCTCGCACGTTTTGGTCCATTGAGCCTCACAGATAACATGTCCGCGCTGCACGAACTCTGTAACACCGCTCCGTTTCGTCCCACTTTCGGTGTGTTTGGCTTCCCATACTTATGTGTGTTTGTCAGAGCCTGCCGTTGCTTTGTGACGCGCGTTCGCCGCGGCCATATCGTGACTAGCTGGACGCGCTCCGAGAAAAGGCCGTTAACATCTATTCCCTATTTGACCATTAAGAATTTCGAATAATGAGCGCCTAAATGTAGGCTCATACAGACGTATTTCACAAGCAGCCGCGCCGCAGCCATCATCACCGAGCGCGAACCATTGACAGTGAATGAAACGAAGCGAACGCACAGGCCATAGTGTGACATGCGTAAACCAATGGTGTAATCATCATAGATGACGCCACGGGTTTTTATTTAAAAGAAAGAACGTAGCCTACGCAATTTTTATTCACAATACTTACTATAATATAATTGATATTTTATTGCATTTGTATTAGTTGTTTGAAGAGTCAAAAAAAAATCGGTTGGTCTTAATGCAAGTTTACAACCGGCAAGTCGGTCGGACTAAAAGAAAAAAATAATAATAATTGGGTCGGTCCTAAATTGACAGGGTCGGTCGGGTTACGGCAAACAAGAATATTTTTAAGGATGGCCTTAACGTTAATACCATAAAGCCCACATAGTAGCCAAACTAGTCGTAATACTTTAAAGAAACACAGTTCCTGTTTCCACCTGGTGTAAAGATGTTTTTGTGATTCGCTAGTGTTCAGCGCTAAACAACAGGTAGAAATGAGGTCTAAACATTTTGATATCACTCTAACTACAAGGCTACAGTGATGGTCAAAAACAACATTTATCGGACGGCTCATGTCAGATTGTGTTGCTCATTTTAATGTTACTTGAATATGAGTGCATCAAGCAGTTTTGGAGATTTGGAGAGTTGATGCTTGAAATAGCAGCACCGAGGCATTGCACAAATTGTACTCAAAACTCTAAAATTACAAACAATATCTGTAAATGAACAAATTAGCTGTTATTTTAAGTATTATGTCATTAAAGACAAATTGCTGTAAGGCAAAGACAAAAATGCTATTTTCTCAGCTTTTTGTTTAAAATTTAGCTTTTTTATGAAACTTACCCACATTCAAGTGTTGATAAAGGATGCATGAAGCTTGAATAAAATGTTGTTTTTAAAATGGAAAGAGTTAAAATATTAAAGGTATAGTGTTGTCAAAATATTCGGTACTTCGGTACCAAGTCGGTACTAAAAAAAATTAAACGTCACGGTACCAAGTACCGGTGGTACCGAGTACCCGGTCAAACCCGGTTCTAGATGGGCATGCATGCACGAAGGGCGTGAAGTTGCGTCCTCTTCATGAAAGCGCTGAGACATGGCGACCGGCGGCGCTGCTGATGTGCTGTCTGTGTATATTAAACTGCAAAAAGACTCTTTAAATATTAACCCTGCATGTTCTGCTTGTCTCTGTGTGAATGAACGGCGCAGACGCGTGGTTTCATTAAACATTACCTCACACACACACACACACACACACACACTGAAGCACGAGTGACGCTCGCGCTGTTTTCAGTCTCTGCTGCCTCACGATATGGTGACATGATTCAATTCATCTCCGAGAGTCACTTCATGAGCATTTTACCGTTTCATTTAGGCCTGTAGCGGCGCGTCGATGACGTCGACGCTTCGACGTAAAAAATTCGTCGACGTCATAATTTTTTGTCGACGCTTCTTTATTTATTTATGTATTTATTTTTTTGCACCGTTCCCGGCGGTACAGCTCGCCACACACACGTGGGAGACCGAAACATTGCAGAATCGAGGACGAAACAGCAACCTCTTCACAGAATTCACAACAAAGCCATGCAAAAGTCCCAACAAAAGAAAAAGTCCTAAAAAACCCCAGCTCGCACTAAATCATCTAAGGTATGGGAATACTTCAAATTTAGTCCCAAACGTAAAGGTGTCGTTATTTGCGCTCTTTGTCAAATGGAGTTGACATCCCAAGTCTCCCGCATAGTGATAGTGGCTCCCTGATGACCGCAAATTAGTTAAAATCTCCCGGAATCTAGAGCTCGCGAGCTCCAAACCGTGTAGCGCGCGCAGCGAGGGAGAGAGCGAGAGACCTTGCGCGTGTGTCAGGGCTCGAGACTAACGGCGTCCTATCGTCCTATCCTGGGGACGATAGAAAATGTGTTTAGGACGAACAGAAATATTTTCCAGGACGCCTACAGGACGAAAAACATTTTTGTATGTGTGTTCATTTATTACTAGCCTATTAGGCTAACTTACTTATGCCAAATGCCAAAATTAACCGACCAAGCGCTGACTACAACGGAGCGCGTCTTCTCATGCTGTTACTATAGTTACTATCACTGGCCGGCTACTCACCCGGAGACTTGTTCCGCGGTACATCTATCAAATGGCTTAATGACATCGCAAATATGTTGCGCAGGTTAAACAACGGATATTCAATGAATAAAAAATAGACAAAAATGTTAGATAGTGACGATTTAGGAAGAGATCCAGTCAGAGATGTCCTGCGTTTGTGGTAGATGCGCACATTTGTATTAATGTGCTTATCTACCTAGCGGCACACGAGTTGGCATGCACTGCATGTCTCATAAAACGTTAAAACATGTAAACGTCTGGGAGAATGAGTAGAGCGCACATATATCTGAATAAGAGTGACGACGCAAAAAAAAAAGCTCTGTGCGCACACACACGACCGAAGCGTCCAGCCATAGACACAATACAGCACGCGAGGACTGAATTTAGCTCTCTTTCGTGTCTGAATGGACAAAAAACACACAACATTATGTCTAAATGTCCGTTTAGGAGAGTATTAACTTAAACTATGTCGGTTATGTCTTAAACAGTTATGAGTGTATGTGCATCAGTGGATCAGCATGTCATTGGACATGATCCGATGGCTTAAAGTGACAGTGGGCAATAAACCTAATGCGGTCTGTGTCCTTAATATTGATCAAGCAACACAAGAAAAAGAGAAAAGCATTCAGTGCTCGTTAATAGCTTTAATAAGGATTCATTATATTTAATTCATACAAATAAATATGTCTGCTGCTTGAAAAAAATAAAGAATGATGTATGCAAGTTAAAAAGAATGCATATATCATTAATTGGAAAGAAGACTGTTCTATTCTAGGAAAAGTGGTTTTATTTAATTTTAAGATATTTTTTTTAAGTCACAGTAGTTAAATCTGTATCTGTATTGCATGTTCAAACTTTAAAATCATTCATATTAACAGGTTAATGTTTTCTCCGGCACAAAGACCTCAGTCAGTACAAAGACTGAGACGGAGACACAGATTTTTCCCCAAATTCTGTGTTCTAGAGAAGTCATATTACACTTTTTTAAAGCCCTTTCTCTTAATAACACATTTCCAGATGATCAGCTATGACACATTACCACTTTGAGAAGTAGTCACCAGTATTTATTTGTTATTGTTTAATCCAACCATGTAAAAAAAAGAAGAAAAAAAAGATTTGTTCTGCATGAATACAAAAAAGCATTTAACTCCTTTTATTTTTTATTTAATCTGTTTTTTACCTATTTACAGATAACTACTTTGAATGGAGCTAACTAAATATTATAATATATATCATAAACACTTTAATGGTGTTTTTATTATGTAACTAACAACTATAGATGTTAATAAAGTACAGAAACAACATTTTTATTTTGGGACGGTTGACATTCACTTTAGGACGGTTCAAATTGTTTATCAGGACGGTTTCAGGATGGAGGTGAAAAAAGTTAGTCTGGAGCCCTGGCGTGTGTGTGCAAATGTGCGTGTGTGCCTTATGAAGCGCATGTAAACCCCACCCCCGTCAACAAAACCGAAAAATCAGTCCTGATGTTTTTTATGAGCACTGAAAACATTAAAATGAGAACCACATCCAAGTGTGATAGGGCTCATTTGAGTAGCCTACCAAACATTTTACAGTGTAGATACTCTGTAAGAACCAGATCAAAATTGTTGTGCATTGAATGTGCACTCCTGCAATTTCCATGTTACAAAAAAGAATCGTTCAATTAGTCGTTAGATTAGTCGACTAATCGATAAAATAATCATATCATATCATACACGCACAGAAACTCAAAGGTCTTCACGGCAACCCGTCAAAATAAAAGTTTGGTTTAACAAAGAAATTGACAGAAATAATTATATTAGGCTACTGTACAATAGACTTAACTACGTCTCCATTCATTAAAAATACTACTACTACTACTAATAATAATAATGTGTGCATAGAAGGTTGCTTTTTTTTTATAAGCAATATTTCTCAATATCATCAATATTTTCGTTTAAACAGCATGTAGCCTTCAATGCTTTCATAAATGTACCGTCATAAATAATAAAGTCATTGAATTGAATTGAATTTTTTTTTTTTCAAATTAAATAAATTGGAAAAATAGTTCAAACTGATTTTGCTGTGGTACCGAGAACTGTAAAATTTTAATGGTATCGGTACCGACTACTGGAATTTTGGTACCGTGACATCACTAAAGGTATATTTCGAGTGTAAAACACTAATACCTAAATAGGAACATGGATAATATACTAAAAGTGCTAAAGTAATATAAATGGTAAATTAGAAGTATAATGTGATGTTCACTTAAAGAACTTACAGGTATACTGTCAGTAAACTGCTAGTTTAGTAGTTTTATACTGAGAGTATACTTCAAAGTGTTCTTTTATAAACTAAAACATGTGCAACAAGTATTTGACTAGTAAACTATCATTATACCTATAACTGCACTTCAGTTGCAGTACAAAACTAGTTGTGTACACAGTTTACTACTGTTACACTAAAAAGTATACTTTTACACACAAAAAAGGCCAATTTAGTCCCAAGTAGTTTTGAAATGGTACACAAAAATGATAAACAGGAAATGTCCTCATTGAGTGTTAGTCAGAAGCGTATCTTCATTGATGACTCCTGAACCCTGAGTTCACAGAACTACGATATCTTGGCGCCAACATGTCGAGAACAACTAGTTATTTAATCTCTCCAGAGTGCCAGTTGTTCATCTTACCAATACTGACCTGTGAAACAGAATATTAGCACACACACACACACACAGAATCCAGCCTCGTCAAGGTCGAGCTCTGCTGTAAACACACAACTTTCCCAAAACACTCTATCTGTATGTTTTGGGAAAGTCTCTTGTTTAGAGCAGAGTTCGGCCAAATGCATGTTCTTTCTCTCTATGGAGGTGCAGACAATATTCATTATTATCCGTTAGTGCTTTAATAACATACGCTTGAAGAAGTTGTTCAAATCATTTAATAAGTAGAAGGAAAAAAAATATTGATTATTGATCAATAACTTATAAATAAAAAACAACAACAAAAAAACACAACATATATACATTGAAGCGGCAGTGGATTCCGGAATATACTTGACCTTTACTTAAGTATACTTAATAAAATTAACTTGAAGTAGACTTATATATTTGTAAGGGTTGGCTGGCCGCTTGTGATCAGATCTTAATTCCTGATGCAACTCCCTCATGGTGCTCATTAAAACAAACAAAATATTTGAAATATTGACAGTCAGAATTACAGTAAATAAAGACATGTTGAACTTGATCGCAGTGTTTGTAGTGTGCATAATGGTGCGCTTCATTTGTCCTCGGAAGTGGGAAATTCCTAGTTCCCAGTGGGAACTTTTAAATGGAGCAAGTCAGATTTGGGACTGAGAAACCGCAACAACCCCGACTTCTGACTCCAACATGGCATCTCAGCACATCAACCATAATGACACAGTAGTAATATATTAGGGTTGGGAATCGATTAAAAAAATTAACTTATTAATTGCACAATTTGCTGTGATTAATTGCAAGTAATTGCATTTCCCCCAAGCTTGTAATCATCAATATTTAAACGTAGAATCACCTAATTAAATTAAACACAGAAAAAAAGGAATAGAAAATAGCCCTATATTTAAATAATATTAAACATCAATATATCAATATATTATTATTCATTCAGTTCTATGCATTCAGATTTAACTGGTTTTTATTGTATTTATTTTTTACTAATGATCAAAATAAAGTATAGTGCTACAAAGCTAATTATTACCAGAGCATGTGATCAGAGGAGGTAATTTTACCAATGTTGCCCAGCATGGCTATACCAGCTCAGAAGGGCTCTTGCAAACAGAAGTCTGCTACTGGGAAATGTCACGCTATTTGAGCAGACTTTGCTTTTCCACTGCTTGATCGGTACATGATTGGAGCGTTTGGGCCGTGAACGACAGAGCAGAACGCGCAGCGCAAACACAGAGCGGAACATTGAGCCCAACACACACACACACACACGGAACGGAGAACGCGGCGCGCACACACACACACGGAACGGAGAACGCGGCGCGCACACGGAGCGGAAAATACCCGCTTGTGGATCCTGATCGCCGAACACGGAGGGGCGG
Source organism: Rhinichthys osculus (assembly GCA_029959095.1). Lineage (NCBI taxonomy): Eukaryota > Metazoa > Chordata > Actinopteri > Cypriniformes > Leuciscidae > Rhinichthys > Rhinichthys osculus. The sequence continues at coordinate 51,395,025 of JARWKJ010000002.1, forward strand.
GGCAGCATATTTTTGGCCTTTTTCTCTTTCGGCCAAAACCCCAAAATGGAGAAAATCGGCGGCCGAAAATTTGAATTCTGAGTTTGAAAGTGCTGCGTCAATTGTGTTATATTTTTTTTTAATGCGTTAAACATCTCAAATTAATCGCAAAGATTAACTTGTTGATTCCCCCAGCCCTACAATATATATAATATGGTATATAATATAATATATTGTTTATTACTGTAATACTTCTGTCAACTGTAAATGGAACATAATCTTTCCTTAAGAAAGCGCTTCTGCACTCGTGATGTTCAGCCCCTATTACTTTTTTCATGCAAGCCGAGCATTTGTGTAGCGGACATAAATATGTGCATAAATAAGTGTTTTCAGCGTCTGGTTTCAATGATTACTGAAGGCATTTGTGCTGAACTGATTAATCGACAATCGAAGTGATTTAATAAAATCGTTGTTCACTAATACAACGATTAGTGAACAACGGTCTAGTGTGTTCAGACCGCTTTGATTTTCTCCATTTAATGTTACTGAAATTGTCTTTGCATGTTTTGTTTATCCTCACAGGGTCCCTGAAAGACAGGCACATTGAAAATGGGAGTGAACTCTACGCCATATTTACACCAAAAGAAAACTTACGAGGAACTGCCAGACCCTCCCAGGAAAACAACATGAGAAATGAAGGCCCAAACAGCGTCTTCTGTCATGTGATGCTAAAAGTAACAAGACAAAAATAATGTTATCTATTTAAATGCAGCTTTCCCCCTCCCCCAATACATTTTAGATTTCACTTATTGAAAGTTTCACTATTTTAACTATCACCCCTTCTTTGGGTTTGAAAGGTCTGACCATGAGCCACTGGTTAAATGTCATTCTACCGTGAGCACAATTAGTTTTAATTCATTTTCACATCTTTCCTTTAGATGCGCTATATCAGTAATTTAAAGTCCTCTCAAAAATGAAAATTCTCATGTACTTGCCCTCAAGCCATTTAATATATGACTCTTTCTTCCACAAGACTGTAGGGCAGGGATGGGCAACTGTTATGCAGAGTTTAGCTTCATCAAATACACCTGAAAAATGTAACACTGATTTACACTGGCTGGGTTTATCTGGAACGACATGAGGGTAAATGCTGAGAGAATACACATTTTTTTGGAGGACTGTACCTAATTGGGGTGTTTATTAAGAATAGGGTACCAGGCTCCAGCCATTAGTAAACCTCATAGAAGGGTAACTTACAGACATTCGAGTGATTCTGAGAATGTAAAGCTGAGTTACAGAGTTAAAATTTGGGTCTAATTAGCCTTAACCAATATACAAAATTATTCAACCCCCAAAAGTCAAATTTTGTAGAGGTTGAAATCTATTTATAACCCCTTATAAATGTTACCGCTGGTCACATGGTCTATGGTACCATACATTTAAAACTTACAACTAATGCTGTCAACTGTGTCTCTAGGAACTTTTTGACTCTAAACTTCTGCACATGCATGGGCTAAATTTAGGCATGTAGATATGGACAACTATTGTACATGTACACACATAAAACTATATATATATATATAATTATTTTTTTTACAAACAGGGCAGGTATGAAATCCATGTGAACTTGGATTGTGACACATTGACTGACTTGAGAGGACGGCTTTCACTTGAGAGTGGAATACCTTCACACGTGCTTTACCTCAAGTAATTTGCTTCATTTTAATATGGAATATCAGATCAAAACACAAATATTCTAAATACTATATCTTAAATCTTATTAAATTTAATCAATACTTTATATTTCTCTCTTTTACAGAGACTATGTATGTAAATTCAATGATACACTACATAATCTTGAAATCAGTGAAGACGAGGTGCTGCAATTCTCTTTGTCCTCATTTCATGATGAAGCACCGCAGATGAGTATATTCTGCCAAAGTGATGTCACACCATCAGTGAAACAAACAGAGAAGGGCCTCAGTGCCTTTTTCTCAGTTTTGAATGCCATTGTAAGTTTCCTTTTCTGATTACTCGTTTTACTTTTTTTCAGCATTAAAACAATTACTTCACATCACATTCAAAATATTTGGTTTACACACCAGCTCTCATGTTATAGTTTCTTTGGCAAGACAGTTTGTCAAATGCTCTCTAGAATCATAACAACACATTTACTATAGTATATATGGCAAATAAATTGTACTATATAGATAAGGAGCGATTCAGATAATTAAGAAATTAAGAAAAATTAAGAAAAAATCAGTTTGACAATACGTGCATTTCTGTATTTGGTTGCATAGTGAGTAATTGCAGTGTGTTTCTGTATTTGGTTGCATAGTGAGTATTTGCAGTGCGTTTCTGTATTTGGTTGCGTTGTGAGTAATTTCAGTGCGTTTTTGTATTTGGTTACATAGTGAATATTTGCAGTGCGTTTCTGTATTTGGTTGCATATAGGGCTGGGCGATAAAACGATAACGATAATTATCGCGATATAATTTTTCTCGATAAAACGATATCAAGAGGTCGATAAATGTTCGATAATGTTTATGCGCCAAAAGCGGAACGAAACTCATTTGAACCGCGCGCGCCTCACGGACTGTTTAGTTAGCCTACCATGGATTTACTTTAAGGTTAGCCTAGTAATATTAACTGCACCATGAAATGTGGGATATACATATTGAATTGTATAATATTATTAATGTAGACAATGTATTAAATGACTAATGGAATATAATTATAGTATTTAATAATGTATTTAACTGTATTTAACTGTTAGGCTACTGTTTTTCATACAAATACCATAGAAACCATAGTTACATTTTGCCATGATAGTGAGGTCGGTGCTATAAGTTAGGCTATGTCTGGCTTTATCTGTGGTTATGATCTAAATGCATGATACTGGATGACCAATGGTTAATTTTAATAAAACTCAAACAATCAGAATATTACATTTTACCAAATAAAAAATGTGGTCGTTAATTTTTTTTTTTTTAAACAGATGTTACTGTTTTTGTTAATGAACATAAATTTAACAGAGTAATATTAGCTTGAGTTAGGATGCAGATTTACTGTCAACTCACTGTCAAATATGCATTTCGAGACAAAACATGTAATTTGAATATTGCAGCCTGCACTGCAAACTGTGCTGAAGAAATATTTTTCTATTCAGATATTAATTTTGTGAAAAAATGACAAATGTTTGAAAGTTCTACCTCAGATTTGTGAAATGTTCACCTGTTTGGCAAGTGTTTGTCATGATATGTTCTGGCAATAAAGAGTTAAAACCACAATTAACGCTCTGGTTTATACAACTTTCACTTAGGAGCAAAAATATGCCTTTAAACTTGAAAGAAATAAAGATTTGACATTTATCGTGATAATTATCGATATCGACTGATATAAAAAAATATCGTGATAATTTTTTTGGGCCATATCGTCCAGCCCTAGTTGCATAGTGAATATTTGCAGTGCGTTTCTGTATTTGGTTGCATAGTGAATATTTGCAGTGCGTTTCTGTATTTGGTTGCATAGTGAGTAATTGCAGTGCGTTTCTGTATTTGGTTGCATAGTGAGTATTTGCAGTGCGTTTCTGTATTTGGTTGCGTTGTGAGTATTTGCAGTGCGTTTCTGTATTTGGTTGCGTTGTGAGTATTTGCAGTGCGTTTCTGTATTTGGTTGCGTTGTGAGTATTTGCAGTGCGTTTCTGTATTTGGTTGCGTTGTGAGTATTTGCAGTGCGTTTCTGTATTTGGTTGCGTTGTGAGTATTTGCAGTACGTTTCAGTATTTGGTTGCATAGTGAGTATTTGCAGTGCGTTTCTGTATTTGGTTGCGTTGTGAGTATTTGGTTGCATAGTGAGCATTTGCAGTGCGTTTCTGTATTTGGTTGCGTTGTGAGTATTTGGTTGCATAGTGAGTATTTGCAGTGCGTTTCTGTATTTGGTTGCGTTGTGAGTATTTGGTTGCATAGTGAGTATTTGCAGTGCGTTTCTGTATTTGGTTGCGTTGTGAGTATTTGCAGTGTGTTTCTGTATTTGGTTGCGTTGTGAGTCTTTGCAGTGCGTTTCTGTATTTGGTTGCATAGTGAGTATTTGCAGTGCGTTTCTGTATTTGGTTGCGTTGTGAGTATTTGCAGTGCGTTTCTGTATTTGGTTGCGTTGTGAGTCTTTGCAGTGCGTTTCTGTATTTGGTTGCATAGTGAGTATTTGCAGTGCGTTTCTGTATTTGGTTGCTTAGTGAGTATATGCAGTGTGTTTCTGTATTTGGTTGCATAGTGAATATTTGCAGTGCGTTTCTGTATTTGGTTGCATTGTGAATATTTGCAGTGTGTTTCTGTATTTGGTTGCATAGTGAGTATTTGCAGTGCGTTTCTGTATTTGGTTGCGTTGTGAGTATTTGCAGTGCGTTTCTGTATTTGGTTGCATTGTGAGTATTTGCAGTGCGTTTCTGTATTTGGTTGCGTTGTGAGTATTTGGTTTCATAGTGAGTATTTGCAGTGCGTTTCTGTATTTGGTTGCGTTGTGAGTATTTGGTTTCATAGTGAGTATTTGCAGTGCGTTACTGTATTTGGTTGCGTTGTGAGTATTTGCAGTGCGTTTCTGTATTTGGTTGCATAGTGAGTAATTGCAGTGCGTTTCTGTATTTGGTTGCATAGTGAGTATTTGCAGTGCGTTTCTGTATTTGGTTGCATAGTGAGTAATTGCAGTGCGTTTCTGTATTTGGTTGCGTTGTGAGTATTTGCAGTGCGTTTCTGTATTTGGTTGCATAGTGAGTATTTGCAGTGCGTTTCTGTATTTGGTTTCATAGTGAGTATTTGCAGTGCGTTACTGTATTTGGTTGCGTTGTGAGTATTTGCAGTGCGTTTCTGTATTTGGTTGCATAGTGAGTATTTGCAGTGCGTTTCTGTATTTGGTTGCGTTGTGATTATTTGCAGTGGGTTTCTGTATTTGGTTGCATTGTGAATATTTGCAGTGCGTTTCTGTATTTGGTTGCATTGTGAGTAATTGCAGTGCGTTTCTGTATTTGGTTGCGTTGTGAGTATTTGCAGTGCGTTTCTGTATTTGGTTGCATAGTGAGTATTTGCAGTGCGTTTCTGTATTTGGTTGCGTTGTGAGTATTTGCAGTGCGTTTCTGTATTTGGTTGCGTTGTGAATATTTGCAGTGCGTTTCTGTATTTGGTTGCATTGTGAGTAATTGCAGTGCGTTTCTGTATTTGGTTGCGTTGTGAGTATTTGCAGTGCGTTTCTGTATTTGGTTGCATAGTGAGTATTTGCAGTGCGTTTCTGTATTTGGTTGCGTTGTGATTATTTGCAGTGGGTTTCTGTATTTGGTTGCATTGTGAATATTTGCAGTGCGTTTCTGTATTTGGTTGCATTGTGAATATTTGCAGTCCGTTTCTGTATTTGTTGGTTGCATAGTGAGTATTTGCAGTGCGTTTCTGTATTTGGTTGCATAGTGAGTATTTGCAGTCCGTTTCTGTATTTAGTTGCATAGTGAGTAATTGCAGTGCGTTTCTGTACCATTGCGTTTCAAATCCTTTGTGAGGATTTTCAGCATGTGTTTTCAAACTGATGAATGTTTTCTTAATTTGCTGTTGTTTTTTCTATTTGCGTGCGTTTTCTTCAGTTGCAGTGAGTTGAGCTCTCGGCCACCGTACTTCTGGCATGCATAGCAAAGCAAACTCTCCTATCTTATACTAACCTGATACATGGTTCATACACAGAAAACCTACATTAAACCATATTAGGCTATACTTATTTATCATGAATGGGCTAAAAAAAATGTGTTTGTAAATCTAATACTATGCTTCCACTCAATCTAATTCTGAACATCTAGATAATTGAAAATAGAGGAGATGGGTTCAAGAAAGTGATTGCATACATTCGGAAAATCAGTGGATGCAATGCCTTAGCCCAGAGCTTGTTTCAGATTATCTGCCAAAACAAGACTGGTACACGGGTCCAGAAGGTAAAATAAAATTTTACATAAATATTGTTTATATAAATATGCTGTATATGTACATTTATGTAATGTCTTAATTTGTTATATTGCCTATACTTACAGATTGCCATAGTTGAAGGACTTTACTATCTCTTCAGAGAGTTGTTACCCAGCCATACAAAAAGATCTGATGACAGGGTAATTGAGGACATGGATGTTTTTGAGTATGCCCCAGTTTGCTGGGCCTACCTCATATCTCAAGCAAAGGTATAATTGCATTGTATAATGTACAGGTGTTTTCAAAGAAGTGTTTTGACAGGTTTTACGGTTAGTGTTAAAAGGTCATGCAAAAAAAAAAAACTGCCTTTTTTTTTCCAAAAAAGCATTTCAAGTTAACAACAACATTTAATTGATGCCAATATTTCAACAAAACGATGACCGTTAACAGCATCAGATCATTCAGTGATTTCAGTATTTCTCCTCACAGGATGTGAGCACAGAGCATGAGAACTATGCTTCAATTTCCATGAAGGCACAGTCAACAAATCAGCGTTTCTCTGAGCCGGTGCGTGTACCAGGCGTGCCTGAAGTGTTTGAGAGGGAGTATGTGCTGGATGTCATTAGAGGTAAAAGTCTTCACTTTTCATTTGATTGTTTATTTATGCTGTATGGCAGGTTATATACACTGTTATAAATAAAGATTTTAAGTACGAAAAAGGGGTTTTCAGCTTGATGCCATAGGAGAACCCTTTTAAGCTCCCCAAAGAACATTTTACTTTAAAGGGGTCATATAATGGTACATGCACTTTTACAAGTTGATTGTACTGAAATGTGTGTTGGCAGTGTCTGTACACAGCCATCATATAATGATAAAAATCCATCCAGTGGTTTTGTTTTAATCTCCTTATATGTTTTCCCCTGCCTCAAATCGAGCCGTTCGAGCGTGTGACGTCACAAGCTCGCACGCCCCTCCCACGATTGTTGATTGACAGCAGCGTTTCAACACAGACCCGCCCTCGCTCGTGAGTGAGATGTCAATCATAGTTCGTCATTGTTGATACACTGGAGCAGAATGGCGATTGTGGTGTTCTGTTCTTGGGTGTAATAACGAACACAGCAGTCATTGTAATGTTCCTAAATCCGAACCGCTGAAGACGCAGTGGCTGAGTTTGTTTTCGAAGGGAATATTCCCCACGAGCAACGTCAATGCTTTCATGTTTGCGCGAATCACTTCACACACCAGACTGCTTTATAAACAAGGGTCAGTATAAAGCTGGTTTTGCTAAGAAGCTGCTCCTGAAAAAAGAATCGGTACCAACTATTCGTGTTCCTACTAAACCTCCAGAAGAACTGAAGTGAGTGTATGTTTTATTAACCTTTATATTCATATTTATAGTAATCTTGGCACATCGCTAGCTGCACGCTTCACGATGAATGCGGCTAAGGTTTACACTCAGGGTAAAATTACGGCATTGTAATGTACGACGTTCTCAATATAATTCATAATCCCACGTTTATAATGAACAACGCGTTATGGTTATTGTGTTATTATGTTATAAACGGTGTGCACAGAACAGAGGGGCGGAGTGAGCGAAGCTCATTATCATTTAATTCATATGCACTGAAACGGCGTGCTAAAAACAGAGCTGTTTTTGACCAGGTAAAATAAGTGTTTTCTTACAATACTAATGAGAATTTTTAATTAAAGTATATTACAAACTTTTAATTTAGACCCTAAATAATCATATTAGCTTGTACAAAAATGGCATTATATGACCCCTTTAAAATAACCTTAAATACTGTAGATGTTTTTTAAAGAACCCAGAAATGGTTCTTCACAGCAGTGCCACAAGGAACCACTTACTACCAATACTGTAAACATATTTTTGTAAAAAAAGGTCAATGACTGTCAGCTATGGCTGCCTAACAAATACTGTAAAATTAAAGTTAAAATATCCTAATTTAAATAAAGTGCAAAAAACATTTACAGACATTTTCATTAAACTTTTTACAGAAAAACACTGTTGTTTTACAAGTATTTCCTGAATTATCACTAACAAATACATTCATTGTAAAATGTGAATCTCTTGAATTTAACTACATGCATGAATTAAAGGGATACTCCACCCAAAAATGAAAATTCTGTCATCATTTACTCACCCTCAACTTGTTGCAAACCTGTATGAGTTTCTTTCCTCTGCTGAACACAAAGGAAGATATTTTGAAGAACGATTGGAACCAAACAGTTGTTTGGCACCATTGACTTCCATAGTAGAAAAAAAAAATACTATGGAAGTCAGTGGTGCCAAAGTTACAATCGTTCTTCAAAATATATTCCTTTGTGTTCAGCAGAAGAAAGAAACTCATTCAGGTTTGCAACAACTTGAGGGTGAGTAAATGATAGAATTTTCATTTTTGGGTGGAGTATCCCTTTAATGTAACTATTTCACAGCATCAGCAACTACACAGTCACCGCCTATTAAATAAAGCAACATGCAGCAAATCATCAGTGTTTCTCTGCTCATCCTGGACTGAAGCTCAGGCTCTACTCTTCAACACAATGGGGACCTAGTTCATACATTGCATCAAGAATTTAAATATGGATATTTTTCTTACAAAAACTAATCGCTTCACTTCAGAAGGCCTTTATTAACCCCCTGGAGCCGTATGGATTTAAATTTGCTTAACCCTCTGGGGACCAAGGTGTTTTTGGGGTCCTTGAGATGTTTCGACATGCCCTGAAATTTGTGCTTTTTTCAGTTGCTTATAAACATATTAAAGTAACACTAAGTAGTTTTTCAACCTTCATAATATATTTCCAAGACCCTTGTGATGGTACATCGACTTAAAATAAGTTAAATGACACGTCTGCCATAGTGGCCGCTTTTACTGGCACTATGTAACTTTGGGTTTCGGGTAGGAACCCGTGCACAAAAAGAACTACAAAAATCGACTGCTTTACGGCATACGTCACTTCCCCCACCACTTCCTCAAATTGTCTGTGGCCATTGCAGACATCCCAAGTCTCCCGGGAGTCTCCCGCATATTGATAGCGTCTCCCTGATGCCCGAAAATTAGTTCAAATCTGCCGGAATCTAGAGCGCGCATGCGAGACAGAACATACTGCGCGCATAACATACATAGCGCGAGGGAGGGAGCGAGAGACCTTGCGACAATCCTTGTTTTTTGTTATCCAAGGCAATATGCGAATGGGCGTGAACGGCCCAACCCCATTGTGAATAATTAGGTGGTTGAGAAGACAAAGACCCGCATAATAATGAGCCTTTCATTCAGGTGTGTCACACAAGAAAGAATGCAAGGACAATATATACACACACACACACACACACACACACATATATATATATATATATATATATATATATATATATACACACTCACCTAAAGGATTATTAGGAACACCTGTTCAATTTCTCATTAATGCAATTATCTAATCAACCAATAACATGGCAGTTGCTTCAATACATTTAGGGGTGTGGTCCTGGTCAGGACAATCTCCTGAACTCCAAACTGAATGTCAGAATGGGAAAGAAAGGTGATTTAAGCAATTTTGAGCGTGGCATGGTTGTTGGTGCCAGACGGGCCGGTCTGAGTATTTCACAATCTGCTCAGTTACTGGGATTTTCACGCACAACCATTTCTAGGGTTTACAAAGAATGGTGTGAAAAGGGAAAAACATCCAGTATGCGGCAGTCCTGTGGGCGAAAATGCCTTGTTGATGCTAGAGGTCAGAGGAGAATGGGCCGACTGATTCAAGCTGATAGAAGAGCAACTTTGAATGAAATAACCACTCGTTACAACCGAGGTATGCAGCAAAGCATTTGTGAAGCAACATGACATCATGACTTTGCGTAAACATACACGCCACTTTCAAGTCAAGTGACGTGTAATCTATACGCATTTTGAGCTATCCGCGTGTATGTCCACGCCGAAACGAACCGTCATCTTTTGCGTGAATGTCTACGCCGTTAAATATCCGAGTGATTCCGCGTGTATGTGTACGCCGTTAAATATCCGAGCGAAACGAAGCAAAATGTATATCTACATCTGTGGAGCGATATTTTATTTTCCTAGGATGGTAGGGGAAGACTCATAAATGGTATTAACCCCAGTGACGGGTAGGTTTAGGGACGGGGTTGGGGTAGGTCATATATTTATATATACAGTAATGTAACGTTAAGTCAACGTCGTTGATAAACACGCTGAAAAGCGATTATGCGTGTTGATAGCATGCCAAAAATGGAAATACGGATTGGCGTGTCATACATAGCCATTTCATGAGATCAGTCTGTGTGAAGCCACAACACGCACAACCTTGAGGCGGATGGGCTACAAAAGCAGAAGACCCCACCGGGTACCACTCATCTCCATTACAAATAGGAAAAAGAGGCTACAATTTGCAAGAGCTCACCAAAATTGGACAGTTGAAGACTGGAAAAATGTTGCCTGGTCTGATGAGTCTCAATTTCTGTTGAGACATTCAGATGGTAGAGTCAGAATTTGGCGTAAACAGAATGAGAACATGGATCCATCATGCCTTGTTACCACTGTGCAGGCTGGTGGTGGTGGTGTAATGGTGTGGGGGATGTTTTTTTTTGGCACACTTTAGGCCGCTTAGTGCCAATTGGGCATCGTTTAAATGACACGGCCTACCTGAGCATTGTTTCTGACCATGTCCATCCCTTTATGGCCACCATGTACCCATCCTCTGATGGCTACTTCCAACAGGATAATGCACCATGTCACAAAGCTCGAATCATTTCAAACTGGTTTCTTGAACATGACAATGAGTTCACTGTACTAAAATGGCCCCCACAGTCACAGATCTCAACCCAATAGAGCATCTTTGGGATGTGGTGGAACGGGAGCTTCGTGCCCTGGATGTGCATCCCACAAATCTCCATCAACTGCGAGATGCTCTCCTATCAATATGGGCCAACATTTCTAAAGAATGCTTTCAGCACCTTGTTGAATCAATGCCACGTAGAATTAAGGCAGTTCTGAAGGCGAAAGGGGGTCAAACACAGTATTAGTATGGTGTTCCAAATAATCCTTTAGGTGAGTGTATATATGGGTCATTGAAAGTTATTCGTCAAAGTGACGCCAAAATGAATGGGAGTCAATGGAATGCTAACGCAAGTGAAGTTTTGCTACAAGATGGCGGCACCCGGCCGGCTTCAACTTCCGGTCGATGGATTACCCCCTTGCATCTGTCTCATTCTTGAATGAATCAGTTTTAAACAACATATGTTTAAAAGTAGATCATTCTTTCCAACGTTTCTTATTTGTAAATTTAAATCAATTTCATAACATTATTTTATGCAATTGTAATTTTTCAGTGTAAATGATTTAATTTGATCAGCCCTATAGTGTCTTATTATTCGAAATAATTGAATTTATTGATCAAATTTAGGAATTTAAAATGAAAGATGAAGCATACATTTAATAATATTGGGGAAGGGGACGCCCTTTAAAGGTGCAGATATTACAATATGCCGATTTAAATATCAAAGCTGATTGAACACTGATGAGAATATTGTTTCAGAATAAAAAAATAAATATAAAAAAATACGGACGAAAAACTTTTTTACTCGGACAAGTGAATGACAGATTTACTTGTCCGAAGGACAAGCGTATGAAAAGGCTTAATGTCGAGCCCTCCCTATAGCAATGTCATCAGGATACACATACACCGGTAGGCAATGGCCCACCTTACGTCGTGGTCCACCAGAATTTATAGTTTACCCACTTCTTTTTTTTACCACTACACTGAATACATGTGTATTATTCTCTGTTTTATTTTTTTAGAGGGAGGAATTATTCCAAACTGCACTGAACTGAATCTTAAAGAGACCTCAATCAAAAAAGCCACTGATGTTGAAAAGATTCTGCTCAGTCTCCCGCCGTTCTTTGAATCCTTCCCTCTCTGGACTGACTGTGATGGCACTACACCTGAGTCCAGGTATCACACTTTTCACCTGCTGAAGCATTTTATTTTATTTTACAATCGCTGGGGTATGTTTCTCAATACTTGGGTCACTTTTTCAATACTCTTCACAAATTTCTCCTAACCAACTTTCAGCGAGGCACAGCAGTGAATTTCACTTTAAAAATGCTTCAACTCACTCTTCCAGACCAGGCTTTTACCCAACAAACACACTTTGATATTCATAAAACAACAACCTAAAAACATTAACAACAGGTAGCATTATACAATGATATCTTTGTACAAATACATTTTACAAAATAAAAATGACACTCTCGTCAGTGCAGTGTATGTTACTGTAAAAATACCGTGCACTAAATTCATCTGCATTGGCTTCAATAGAAAGTGTTTGGCTATGGCCCATAAAATTGCTATAGTTAGACCAATAGACTGTGTATCAAGTCAAGACACATTTTTATGAGCTTTTGAAAATGCCAGAGAAACAGCGCTTGCATCTGTTATGGGAACAACATAAGTTTAATTATATCAAGTGCTGTGAGAAAAGGCTATAAATCTCCACCTCCAGCATCCTCACACGCAACATAGCCGACTAGCCCAGTCTCTTCTTTGTGTACGGATGTGACGTAATGACGCAAAGACATGCTCGAATCTCCCGCGGAAATCCACCAGTTTGGAATTAAAAACATTACAAGCTTACCGTTTTGAATCGAGCTACGGCAAGCAGAGAGTTTTGAACACTAGCTAGTTATGTACTTGCTCAATTTATTTTGGATAATTTTTATCCCAAAAAAGTTACGGACTGCAGCATTGAGTTTGAGTTTTTGTCTGTTTTTCAGCTAAATAAATAATAATTATTATCCTTAATGCTAATCCTGATGACAATATCCTCTTTTAGTTTTAACGTCAATCCAGAGGAAACATTTGCCGAAATGAACAAGAAAGTGGAAGAGTTTTCTCATTTGGTTGTTACTCCACCGCTACAACTCAAGGAGTTTGGAGTACACCCACCACGCTTGGTCCTCCTCAGTCACGGTAACTGATGTCACACACTGTTTACATTAGTACAGGTGAAACTCGAAAAATGTGAATATCGTGCAAAAGTTATAATTTTGATGATTATGGCTTACAGCTTATGAAAACCCCAAATTCAAAATCTCAGAAAATTAAAATATTACATGAAATCAATAAAAAAAAAGGATTTTAAATACAGAAATGCCGGCCCTCTGAAAAGTATAATCATGCCTATGTATACAGTTATATATAATAAATATATTAGTTTCACATTTTAATTTTAATTACTGAAATACACGATATTACAATATTTCGAGTTTCACCTGTATATCGTTAGAAGAACTGATAATATTCCCCACTATATTCCTGGTAATTCTATTAATATTACTCAGCAGGGGTATTAACTAATGTTTTATTGTTACAGAAAAATATGGTATGTACAGGTATAAAGAAAAGGGGGTTGATCAACACGTTGACATTTTCGACCCTCTTACTGGAGAATCTATCTCAGTGAACGTAGATGAACTGGCTAATAAGTAAGTTTTATTCTTTATTCATCATTTTAGTCAAGGGATAGTTCACCCTAAAAATACAACATTTATTATAAAAAAAACTCTAATGTTGTTCCAAACAAAGATATTTTAAGAATATATATTTCCATTCATACAATGGAAATCAATGGTCACAAAAATGGTTTTGTTACCAACATTTTATAAAATATCTTATTTTGTGTAAGTATACAAAAAAGTCACACAATTTAAAGGGGGGGGGGGGGGGACACTGTTTCACTCAATCTCATGTTAATCTTGAGTACCTATAGAGTAGTATTGCATCCTTCATATCTCCAAAAAGTCTTTAGTTTTATTATATTTATAAAAGAAAGATAGGCTGTACCGAGTCTTTCCGGAAAAACCCGAGCGGGTGGAGGCGTGCCGTGTCTTAGTGTGTTGTAAACAGACAGACTTGTGGTTTATGAGGACATGATTTATTTTTACAATAAACAAACTGTCACCTACAGTGGCCAGCTAAACAAATGTATTTAAACACACACACCATACATCGCATGCTCCATACATACATTAACTGTATGTGATCATGTTGTTTACTTGCTGTGCTTACACGCCGATAGTTAACAACTCACAGACATTTGAAGCAGTTTTACTCACCGCCTGCGGTTCCAACGCACGACCGTGAACCTTTATCGTTGGGACTGCTCCATCTTTAAGTAATAGGCGATGTGCAAATCCGGCTTTGAACTGGGCCTTGTTTATAAAACTATTACTGTCGAAATGAAGGGAACAAACAAAAACACTTGCACAACTCCGTTGCTGCTCTGGAAAAACAAAATCCATCCACAGGTCCCTTAACGCTGGGTTCTTTGGAAATGTGTGCAGTGTTGTCTTGCCCTGGCAACCAAAAACACACTTGTTTGGTGCCATTTTTTTTTTTTTTTTTGCAGCGCAGCCAAGCCCAGCGCTCTGATAGGCATAGGCGTACTCTCGCACGCACTAGGCTACAGATGCGTGCGCGCCCTTCCGGGAGAAGTGCCCTTAAGACCCGTATAAGGAAATTCTGACGTCACACACGCCCGTATTCGAAAAAAACTTTCCGAAACTTGACAAACCGGAAGGAGTATTTTTGGAACAGAATTACTCCATCAAACTTACAACTTCATTTTTGAAACTTTGTCCATGTTTAGCATGGGAATCCAACTCTTTAACAGTGTAAAAATCTCACTATGCATGAAACAGCATTTCACACCCCTTTAAGAACAACATGAGAGTAAATAATATGGGAGAATTATCATGTTGGGGTCAACTATCATTTTAATAATAATATTGCCAGGGCTCATTTTTGTATTGTAATCTTGTTGGGTCATATTTGTTAACAGGTTTGTGTATTAATAAAATATTTCTAAATACAGCAGCTTCCAATCACAATCAATCATTCCAAAGAGCTGTGTAACAAATACTTATGATGATTTAGACTTGGATTATTATAATGTTATTAATTCATTCAATAACTGTCAACAAGGTAAAACATATCTGTAAACCTTTGACATTATTATATGGTTTTGAACAATGCATAATCTACAAATTGTAATCCACTGTAGAAATACTGCGTTCAACACTGTGCTGATGTGCATAAATATTAATATTGTTATGTAAGCTTTACAAATATCCATGTGACTGGTTTGATTGTTTCCCTAGACTGAGAGATGTCAGAGATGATCTAACCTTCAAAGTCACGAAGACCCCAAAAGAAGCTATTGTGGTATGTTTACTATTGCACATAAATATGTCAAAAAGAAGTAGTGAAGAAATGTAATCCGTGGGGCATTTAATTTTTTTATAGGTACTTCTTGATTCAAGTTCCTCCATGGGTGAGGAGTGTTTCGACAAAGACTGCAAAATGACGAGAATTGAAGCCATCAAAGAAATATTTGATTGCTTTGCCAACCGATGCATGGCTTATAATTTTGAGCAAGTTATTTGCCTTGTGAAGTTTGACTCCATAGTGAAAACTCTTCATACATTCACAGAAACAGTGGAAACCTTCAAGGTACAGTGGTTTTAGATCTTATAATTATTTACTATTATTATTATTATTATTATTATTATCATATATTTGAAAGGGCCGACACCCATATGGTATAACAACTGAAGCATTTTGTTAAAAAAAATTATATCCATTTTAAAAATAAATGTACTCAGGAAAGTGTAACTCTTTAGACGGCTGACTAGGTGTGAAAAGCCCTTTTTGAGAAAAACATTAATTACATTTAATACATTTCCTTGTTTTTAGGAGCACGTTCATGGACTTCAGCCGTCTGGAGCCACTTTATTGTATGATGCTTTAAATCGTGGATGCAAAGAACTGAACCAGATCAGACAGAAATTTCCAGATTGCCGATGTCGCATTTTATGCCTGACAGATGGAAATGATTGTGGGTGCGTTTTCAGGAACACTCAGATACCAGTTTAATGTTACAAAAGTTATATACTTATTCATCTAGTAACCCTTTAGATACTGTTCCATCATTAATGAATAACTACACAGGAACAAATGAGTAATGCACTATTATCACTCTAGTGGCTACTATTAACTAACAAGAAACTGATTGATAAATGAGTAAGTAACAGCGTTCAGAGGGATGTTGTAGTTCACTATTATCAATAACTATTTTTTTTCATACCTCCCAGAGGACTTCATATACAAGTTCATAATTAATGTGAATAATGCTTAATGTATAATTAATTCTAAAGTGAAGGTCGCGGTCACCCACCCAGTAATGACTCAAATATTACCAAATCTTTTCTAGCTATAAATTCTAATTTTGTTTTTGTGACCTTTTTGTTTTAGTTAGGCTTTGCGAGTCGTTGCCTTTATCTGCTTTTGCATTCTTGTTTCTGGTCAGTATTATGTTCCCTTGTTGTATTATCTTTGTATTTCTTTAATAAATGTATAAACTAACCTTGGCTGCAATTGACCTATGGCTAAGCCATGTCCCCTCCGCTCACTCGGACAAACAGTCAACATTCGGGGACAGGTGCTATGGCAGCTGTCACAGTAGGAGACATTTCACAGGAGGCAATTGATGATTTTTGGAGACAGAAAGATTATATGAAGAGTTTGGTTCCAAAACTTGATAAACGCCAATTTTTTAAAAAAAAATTAGTTACTGCAAAAATCAGTATTGTATCCGGTTGGTAGTGAAAAGTCAATGTTTAATTTTAAGTAAAATGCGATATCCGCCGTGTTATTCTGTCATGTTTTCTCCCTTTCTTTCCAAACCGCGACAAACGGCAGTCTCCCTTCTCTGCAGAATGCGATATAGATACAGTCTGTTGGTCTGGGAACGCCCTGTCACGTGATGTGAATTTAGCCCGTGGGGGAAAACAATGATTATGATATGCAACATATGATTGAGTTATAGGTTAATGTTACCGGTAGCTACCGCGATGTACCTGGAGATTCAACCAGATGGCAAAATATGTCTGGAAACGACACCTCCGGCCATTTGGTCGGGTCATTGACCCAGTTTTTAATTAAATATGGGCAATCGTACCCTATTTCAGTTAATTTAGCAATATGTTGTTGCCGGTCGGCAGGCGTCAATGCTTCGCAATAAGACATTTTGTCATTCAAATACACAATGATGTTCGCAGTGTTTTCCCCCACGCCGACCACGCCCCCCAACTATGATGCGTTGCCGACTATGTATATCCGCTCAACCAATCACAACACACCATTCCACGCAATGTAAACAGTTGCAATCAGTGGAGCTTAAGTTCCTGTCAATGAAGACAGCACTCCTGGTTGCATTGGCCTCCATCAAGAGGGTGGGGGACCTGCACGCATTCTCCGTTGACGAAGCGTGCCTGGAATTCGGGCCGGCGTACTCTCACGTGATCCTGAGACCCCGGCCTGGATATGTGCCCAAGGTTCCTACCACTCCCTTTCGGGACCAGGTGGTGAACCTGCAAGCGCTGCCCCTGGAGGAGGCAGACCCAGCCTTGGCACTGCTCTGTCCAGTACGTGCTCTCTGCGCCGATGTAGACAGAACGCAGTGTTTCAGGACCTCAGACCAGCTCTTTGTCTGTTATGGTGGGAAGCTGAAGGGAAAGGCTCTCTCCAAGCAAAGGTTGTCTCACTGGATAGTGGACACCATTGCTTTGGCATACCAGTAGCAAGGTCGACCGTGCCCCCTTGGTGTGACTGCCCACTCCACCCGGAGTGTGGCGTCCTCTTGGGCTTTAGCGCATGGCGCCTCGCTAACAGACATCTGCAGAGCTGCAGGCTGGGCGACACCTAACACTTTCGCCAGATTCTACAATCTCCGAGTGGAGCCTGTGTCCTCTCACGTACTCACTTCAACCTGCTTGTACCGGACCGGCTCAGGTGTCTTTGCTTGCTCGCCATTCCACTGTTCGGACTGGATACGTGCGATATTCTCCTCAGGTGAGCTTCCCCGAAAGCCCTGAGTTCCTCCAGCACTCCTGACGTCGGCGCCAGTGTCTGTTGCCTGCGCGTCGGATAGGTGCCTCCCGTATGCACGGTCCCTCCTCTGAGTGACCCCCACATGTGTAGTTCCACTGTAAGCCTCTCTGAGCATGTGTCTTTCCCTTGGCAAGCCACCTTGCCACCCCTGGGGTTGAAATATTCCACCTTCGGCTGGACACCCCAGTGTTCTCCATATGCATCCCTCCGGGACATATGTGTATTCTCTAAGTCCCCCCCTCTGGGTTGGCAGTAATTGCATGTTCCCCTAAAATCTGGGATATGCTCCCCAGTGTACCTTGGTTTTCCTGTGCTAAATAGGAGTCCTTCGTCCGTGCTAGTCTCACGACAGGGATCTCAGATTTACACAGGGCACTGGAAGACAGCTGAGAATGTGGCGTGATTAGACTGGTATCTACCATGGCATTTCTTTGCCATTGGCTCCTTTTGTAGTACTTTCTAAGCGAAACCCCATTCGTCGTCATCCGACGGAACGTCTCCATTATATATAGTACTGGTATATAGTACCAGTATATATAGTCCTCTGGGAGGTATGGAAAAAAAAATAGTAGTTAGTGATTAGATAATAGTGAACTACCACATTCAACTGAGAGCTATTACTTACTAATTTGTTAATCCGAGTTTCTGGTTAGTTAATAGTAGTTACTATATTGTAAATAATGCGTTACTCATGCGTTCCTGTGTAGTTATTCATTAATGATGTATTTCAGTTCCTCTGTGTGCTACTTGTATAATATTCTGTACGCAATAAGCAACATTTAACTGAATAAGATGCTGTTTGAAGAGCATTCAAGATGTGCAAATTAATTTGAGTATAATATTTAAAATGACATAATATTTTTACAAAATACAGTTCGATGTGTATGCCGGTTGCCACTGCAAAAAGGTTGATGGATTCAAAGATCGTTGTTGATTCTGTGCTGATCGGTGCAGTGGATAACACTGAGTTACATGGGATCAGCAATGTTACAGGTAACTTTGGTTTAACTAGGCTTTTTTTATACAACTGTGCTCAATGTTGTTCTGATTGGCTAATTATTACCAATAAATTATTTGTTTTGAGGTGGTTGCTGTTTTAAGCCTGAAACGAGTAAAGCTGCCTTGCAACTCTTCGAGATGGAGACGGTTTTGTCAATGGAGCTGAGGAAGGAAAAGAAATGCTTTGATGTATCATCAATTAACAAAGTGGTATAGTATTATATAACTTATATTTCAGTCATATATATATATATATATATATATATATATATATATATATATATATTATATTTTAATCCTATAGATTGTCATGTAGTTTGCTAAAATGTGAAAATGACAATAGACTGAAAACATGATGCAAACAAGTACAATTTTAATCTTTGTCACTGATTGTTTTTCTTGTTGTATTTGACAGGAGGACCTCAACATGTTTGGGACCTGTGGTTATGATATCAAACCAGAGGTTAAATTACCTCCACAGATACACAACAAAGTGACACTGACAAAGAAGTAAGAGCTAATGTTGAATTAAAATTAGCTTGAGCTAAATTAAAGCATGTGTAGAATTTCACAGTAATTTTAGTATGTTTTGTAGTATCTACAAGGACATTGATTTATCAGTCTTAAATTAGAAGTAAGTTCTAATGAAATTGTTTTAAAGAAATTGTTAAAGAAAATGTCCATTCAACATTGAAGGCAGTAAACGTACATTACTTGATTAAAAGCTTTTGATGTTTTGCCTGAATGTATTCTTTTAATTCAAAATGTAAGGCTGTTCAGATCCCAAACATTAAACTTCATTGCCTACTGTAATTTAGTGATTGATTTCTTTACACTGAGTCAAATAAACTGAATGGGATTGCTATTTCAATATTCACCATGAGGTGCAAATAATATTGTTTAATAATATTGACAATGTGTCTCACCATCTATGTAAAACTTATTGCAGTGCTTTGAAAAAGAGGATCTTGGAGTCCAAGACGGGCATCTTTCTGGAGAAGGACAAGAGGATCTTGGAAGAGCTCAAGAATCTCCACTGTGACCCTCATCCGTTCTGTACAGTGCTGCCCTCAGAGGCAGATGTGGGTAAGAAATTGATGTTTAATATTAATAATAATGAATTGGCTTATAATAATGGCTTGCATGCATTAAATAACTGAATAATAATTATAAAAATAAATAATTTGTCTGTGACTTCACATAGTTCATCGTGTAGTCTGATATTTCAGATTGACTGACAGAATCAGATTATTTTTACTCACAGTAATAAGCTGTTTACTGCAGGTCATCTGTTACACATTGCACTACACTACTGAGAAAACAAACAAATAAAATAATAATAATGACATAGTGGTCTCAAACAAATTTTGCATATCTTATAAAGATTTTATTTCATTAACACATACTAAACCAGTGACCATTTTTTCCTTTATTGTATCAATATATATCTAGACTTTTTCTAGAGTGACTAATAAAAAAAATGTGTGTGTTTACACTCAAACGCTGTGTAAAGATAACCAATATCAGTAATAAACACGGTGTGTGATTTTAACAAATTTTGTTTCAATGTGTCAAATCAAAAAGACAATATCCAGACAGGCCACCAAATGCTAGTATTCATGTACCTTCAATATCAGCTAGTGTTGGGCGATATGCT
Organism: Rhinichthys osculus; assembly: GCA_029959095.1. Lineage (NCBI taxonomy): Eukaryota > Metazoa > Chordata > Actinopteri > Cypriniformes > Leuciscidae > Rhinichthys > Rhinichthys osculus. Next base: position 51,415,578 of record JARWKJ010000002.1, read on the forward strand.
CCATTTTCATATCGTCCGTCTGTGAGATCGGCGATATACGATATTATCATGAGGGGACGGGGCTTATCTATTTGATTATTAACTTGATTATGTACTCATTAATGTGCTTTTTATTACTTCGTTTTATATACGAATTTTTTTTTCTATTTTGCTAGCAAAGGTGGAGTGTTTATTAATAAGCTAGATGGGTTATTTCCCTGTATAATGAGGTAAAAAAAGATCCTAATCATTTTTGTATCCGACTCGGAGTATTTCAACATGTCAGCGGGAAATTTACGGACACACATTACTCTCATGCCGTTACAGATGCCAAAATGTCCGTTTTGTCGAGTATCCTCACAAGAATCAATCATTATTAACCTTAAATGAGTTAAATAAAATCTTAAATGGAAGTAAAGAGTAGTGAGAATGAGACGCGTGAGATCCTGTCACCAGCTGTAGATCTTAAAGTGACAGTAGCCACTAATTCTGTCTGTCAGTAAAGTTAACCAAAGAACAAAGGGAACAGAGAAAACTACTAACTACTCTTTGACTAAGGAACACTTGTAGCTTTAATAAGGATTAATCTAATTTAATTTATAATTTATGCAGTGCGGACTATTTTGTAACCCTAAAATTGTGGGGGAAAGAATTTTCCAGTATATTTCAGTGATACTGGCCTTCATTAATAAAAAGATGCAGCACTGACTGTAGCCTACTTCTGCGTGAGATGAAAACACGTTTTAATAATTTCTTGGGTCAAGAAAAGAGTCGGAGTTTGTGATATATGTCCTCCTATGCCCTCTCTGTCTGGATGCACTTTACATGCGCACTTCAATAAGCCCAAAGATAGCGGGTTAATGTTTTAAATGCCGGGAGGAATTAGAGTAAGGGGCAAAAATCTAGCTGAGTCGATCGGTTTATACTTATGACTTGACTCCGATAAAGGAAAACGGGTTAATGCGTCACATGACCACATGCATTGTCAAACGCGCTCATTCCCTGAAAGTGAAAGCATATACGGACTGAGCTTTCGGCTGTCGCTGCATTAACGCCGCATTCTCTCAGGGACGACGATGGATATAACGGTATAGCAACTATTTACTGGCGTAATATTTCTCTTGTGGACTTACATTAATGACAGTGAAAAAATTAGAAGAATATTTCTTGTTAAACAAGTGTTTGAAGCTGCTTTTGATTTTCACAGATGCAGAGTTGTGTTGTGTTCGTGAACTAAAGACTGTTATCAGGCCTATATCATTTTAGTGATATTATTATTATTATTATTATTATTTAGCAATTGTATTGTTTTTAGTGTTATTAGGGTCATTAAACGTTTTGTTAATGTGCTATGGAAACAAAATACTGACGAATAACGATGCCGTTTTCATCTAGGATCTGTATAAGAATGATTTGTCTGTTAAAACAAGCACTCTTGATAATATGTGAATGGATCACCTTTAAATTCAGTTTTGATGTGGGATGTAGTTTTTCAGTCTGTTTTAAAAACATTTTCTTAGAGGAGTCCTCTACGCGCGTGTCGGTGCTGTCGTTAGGCTATGTGGTGATTGTCGTTATGAATTTAGGCAAGGCAAATTAATTGTAGTTCCTAATATTAATTTAATAACAATACTAGCTTTATAATAATAATAATTTAATACGTTAATGGTAAAACCAGCCAATTATCGTATTGATATCGTCAATTGCATCTGCCATCGGCGATATCTCAGACTATCGCCGATACACGATACTATCGTCTATCGGCACAACCCTAATATCAGCTAGTGTGCTGTTAATAATACAGGTTTGTTCTTCAGGCTTCTGGAAGATGCTCATGAAAGGTCCACCTGATACCCCGTATGAAGATGGAGTCTTTGAGCTGTACTGTGAGTTCGGTCCTGAATACCCAGTGAAACCACCTCTCATGAGATTCGTCACCCCTGTATCCTTTCCCCACTCACTGATGGCCTCACATGTGGTTCATCCATACTAGATCTGATCGATTTTGAGTCTTGAGATTGGTGACATAGACATTCACCCAGTTTAAACACAAAATGAGAATTTTCAATCAAACATAACAATAAATAACATAACATAAATTACTTGCATTTTTCTCCACATTTCGTTTTTATTAGTCCCTTAACTACTTTTTTACAAAGGTTTATCATTGCAATGTGAACAATGTGGGAAGAATCTGTCACAACATATTTGATCGAAATTACTCGGCCCACATTACCATGAGAGAGATTCTGGATGCGATATTTGGGCTCTTGATCGCTCCTGAACCGGAGGATCCTCTTGACAGGTAAACTGAACATATAGTCTATCACAAGTTTTGAGATTTTAGATAACTTTCATAAAGTAGTCAAAAAGACATTATGTAAGCATTATGCAATTTTTTTAAAGCATTTTGGCTGAAGAATTCCAGTCAAACAAACACAAATATGAGGAAGAAGCAAAGAAAAGTACAAAGATGTATGCCAGTTCCTCCTTGGATGACTTGGAAAAGGTAATTTCATGAAGTTTACAAACGCCTCCTTCCTACACTGTATAAAAGTATTGTTGGTTTAACTTAAAAATTAAGGCAACAGGCAACCAGGTTAACTTACCTTTTTGAGTTCATTGAAATTGTTTATATATATATATATATATATATGAGTAAGTATATTCTAAAAAAAAAAAAATTCTATCTTTTCTAGAAATATGTAGGTCCAGAGTTGCAGAAAAATGTCACTCCTCCTACTTTAACTTGTCCTCTGTCACACAAGTTGTTTGTTGATCCAGTGAAAACTACAGATGGGATGGTGTATGAGCGCAGCGCAATTGAGGATCATCTGAAGCTGTAAGTTATCTAACACTGAAATAATGATAACATTATCTTTAAATACAAAGCAGATTATTCTGGAATATATTTTCTCCCAGGATTCAATTTATTAAATTGATGAATTTACCAGATGTAATATAGATATTTTCAGTTGGACAGATCTACATTAGAAAAATCTTATATCAAGTTCCTCTTTGGACAATTGTGTGGAGGGAAAATGGATGGTTTTATTTGACATTTTTGACTGTCATTATTATTTCAGGCATGGAAGTACTGATCCACTGACAGAAGATGTGCTACAGATATCCCACTTAAAGCCAGACCTGAATACAAAGAAGGCTGTGAAGGAATATCGCATGGCACAGATTAAGGAAACGCCTGTTTAGGGTTTTCCATTCAGATGTACCATTATGATAATCTTGCGAATTATGAGAGCAGTTTGATTTGTTGTTATCGCTGCTTTGGACCCTTTGTTCTCAAGTTTTCTAAATAGGGCGCTTACTTTATCTTAATATGTAAGATTTTACACTTTTTATTTCAGCAACATGGTGATTTTGGTTCGATGTTGGTTTGTGTGCTTTAATCTGTTCATGACTCGCTGTCAGTTGTCTGTCAGTAACAATTGCTGAATTGCAAATCAATAAAAGTAATATTAAAGCTATGTGGGCAATTTTATATTGACAGAATCCAGTTTTCTATGTCCATATCAGAATGCAGTTAATGCAGTCTCCCTTAAATTACACACCCACAAAGAATAACTAAAAGGATTAAGGCATATAGGGCATAAATATTGTGTGAGGGTCTCACCACTATCATTACACTCAAAATGCAGGGTTGTTTCAACCCAAATTTGGGTCAAATATGGACAAACCCAACTGTTGGGTTAAAAAAATGTAACCCAATTGCTAGGTTTGTACCCAAATTTGTGTTGAACCAACCCAGCATTTGTAAAGTCGTTTTAACATTTAATCCTCATAACTAGTATCTATTTTCATGCTACTAGTGCTTAGTATTTATTCTTTAGGTACTAGTGCCTTTTTAAAGATACTAGTAGCCTACTTATTCATTAGATACTACTTCTTATTCCAATAGTTTATATTATTTAATTAAACTTAAGACAAATTAGAACTATAGGCCTACTTATTTTTTAGTTGCTAGTAACTTTTTAGACCAAAGATATCCTGAACTGAATAGGTACTAGTGCATTAAAATGTACATTTCTGCTTAGTATTCTGATGTCACGTGTGGGTGTAATAAAGCGCACAGAAAAGGATTGGAGAAACAAAAAACATCTTTAATAAATCAAAAGCCGAAAACTCAGGAGATCCCAGGAAAATAACTCAACCACATTAACATTGATGATACAGGACACAGAACTAGAGATAATCAAGGCTTAAATACATGGAGACATAATGATTGACAGATTAACATAATCCGTAACCAAGGGAATAAACTAGAGAATGTAGGCAAACATGGAAATTCAATGTATAGCTGTAACATGCATGTTCTGTTTTATTATCGTGGTGTTTTATGAAATGGCACTTGAGGTGACATGAATTCATTCATTTTTTTATTTATATTTTTATACACGAATCAATATTTAAAAATAAACAATTCAGGGTTCCTACACTTTTTTTTACCACGCTTTAAAACAATGTTCAAGGCAAACATATTATCTGTCTTTTTTTTTTAAATGACAATGAAAGCAATCCCACATTTGTTAATTTATAGAAGGATCATTAAAATTTGGTCTGAACCTGTCAGACTAAAAGATTTCAGTGATTCCCGGAGACACTTTGCATTTGTTTTTTATGAATCAGATGTGTAATCAGCTGTAATCAAGTATTTCTATACTCAATATATTTTATTCAACATTGTTGTGGATTAGAAATAAGCTTTTACTTCCATTTACTTCAATGAACAAATGATAATTAACCGCTATAATTCAAATAACTAATTATTAATTTACAATAAATATTGAAAATGTGAATGTGTTGAATTAACTCTTCAGTGGTATAATACAAAAAAAATGTCATGCTATTATAAAATAATTTTAATTTGAAAAACAAAGTGAAACAGTTCACTGAAATAATTGGGTAAATGGCGATTAACCTAAAACCGTGACTCCTAAAATGGGCGTGGTTTCGCAACACATCAGTGTTTCTCATTGGTCATGATCTATTTTAACCTTCATCGTGTTTTAAGTCCGTGCAACATCACAGTTGATTAAGTATTGAATCTTAAATTGAATAAAAATGTATAAACCATAACTTTTTCCATACTTTCCCCTTCACTTTTTCTATATTTTTTTCAGGCAATTACAATTTAAAAATTCCCTGATATTTGCAGCTTTTCCTAGCCTGTCTTCGTCATACTCATATTCTAGTCAGAATGTGAGTCTGATACTGCTCCATAGGGCTTTGATTATGAGGCGTGTCTTAACCGAACCAGGAAAAAAAAAACTCTGCACTCAATTGGATAGACCTACAACCAATCAGAGCAACGTAGTAAGTCAGCTACAGAGTTGCATAGCATAGTTGTCAACAGTAGCTTAACTGCATGCACGCTGGAAGAAGTAGTAAAATAATGAGTGTTGCTTCTTTTACTTGGTTGTAGCGATTGTACGCACGTATAAGTATAATTAATTATTATTCATAACGGATTATGATCAATAATTAATAATTGAATTATTTTCAGAATTTACTGTAGCAAAATCAATAGTATGATCAGTTTATCAGTTCATCCAATGAACGGAAAGCATAAACAATTATTAATTCTAGGAAATATAATATCTTCTTGGCCAAGAAAGACTAATTCCCAACTAACAGCTAAATTAAGAAATAAATCAAGGGTCAAAGCATAGGTAACTTAGATCGAAGTTCAAGACAATAAATCGGTAAGCACATATCACAAGTAATGCTTCTCTTTTCAAATACAAACAATACTTTATTGATTATAAGCCTATGACTAACACACAAAACAAATATCTAACACAAACACACGCACACGCATTCATACAAGTTGAAGAAAGACAGAGAGTGAGGAAGAATGAGTTTTAGGAGTTAGATGGTGAGATCCCAAGTTTCTATGCACTTATAAGACACAACCTGAACGAAGCATCAATAATTAATTTCACCCTTTTATCGTTTCTTAGGCGGGTGATTCAATTTTATATTAAACACCAGTTAAGAGTCTGGAGGCGTTACTTGCTTGTCCTTTGCGTTGCTTTGGGGATTCTCCTTTTTGTCGTAAAGGGGGTTTCCCGGTCCGTTGCTTGGCTGATCTTCTCGTGTGCCTGGATAGACTTTGGACAGCCAGTCACGTGGTGTGTTGGCGCGGATGAATGAAAGTCTTTGAAGTTGAAAGCTGGTTTTGCAGTTGAAACGTTAAAACGAAACTTTGCAGCAACACTTAACTTAGAACCGAGACTTTTAACGGAAAAGAAACAAACTAAGAAAAGAAAGGAAAGTGAGACGAGATGGCTTCAATTAAATCTGTTTTAACCCATATCTTGATTTGGGTCATTTGTCTCTGCGTCTACATGGTTACCATCGTCGGGCATCACAAGAGAGAGTCACCAGCGCAAGAGCGAGGATCACAAGAGCCAGTCACCAGAGCGAGTTCAGAGAGCGTTCAGAGAGCCACCAGAGAGCTTTTCAGAGAGAGAGCGCATCACAAGAGAGTTCAGAGAGCGTTCAGAGAGCCACCAGAGAGAGAGTTTCTGTGTTCGGGTCTAAGGTTTTAAAGTCCAATGTTTTGTCCCGCCTCCTGGAGGAATTGGGAATTCGGACAATAAGACACTATTATGATTATTTGAGAAGGGGGTCTTTTCTATCCCCCCCCCTTCCTCGCGAATCATGTGTTCTCTGTGGTCTGCTTACTCATCAGCTTGAACATAGGATTCAGTTTAGACATAATTTCCATTTTAAGAACATAAACATTTTTACACAGATTTCAATCAAGCCATCTTTTGAATTAAACACATACGAGCATAATGATAGGAAACACGACACTTTCATTCCAGTATCTCTAATATTTAAAACAATTACATGACTTAGATGTGATCTAAGCAGAATAGACACAGGGGTTGTAACACAATATATAATTGTTATGTTACATGATTTTGATTCTGGGTCAGTCAAGAATTGTTCTGGGATGAGATTTATGGATTTTGATATGTAAGAAAGTCCTTATGTGTGTGTGTGTGTGGGTATCCTTATGGTCCGCATCTGTCACATCCGTGGTGTGTACCACGTGAGAGTTTAGTTTGCATATCATGAGACCTTGGTCCTTAAAGAAAGGCTTCTTGTTTCACCATTTCTGAACAGATCTGTTCTTGCCACATTATAAAACATTGACAACGTCCTCCCTTTAGTTAAGCAACAAAAGGTCTTCTTGGCTCATAGCCTCAGGGATAATTTGGAATATGCAGCCCCTTGTGTTTGGTTATGTCTGAAAGCTTCAATTGTGTTTGGTCCATCCTCAATGTTGCTACATGGTCCTCCATGAGTGCGAGTATGCGACCAAAGGAGAAACCACAACGACCACAGGGTTTTCATTAGCCGCGTTTCCACTGCCGGGCCAGGGCTAACAGCGAGCCGAGCCAGTGGCCTCGGGCCTCAAGCACCAGGCTTGCGTTTCCACTGCTGGGCCAGTAGCCCCGTAGCGCTGCCCTAAACCCCGCCCCTAACACGCCTTTCTGGATCAAACGTCATACAACCCAACCTATTTCAGCGGGTTTTATGAATTTATTTATTTTTTAAGTTAGGAAGATAGCATGTATATTAACTCACCGACCGTGGCTGCAATAGTGTCCAGATTGTCTCGAGAGTCGCCACTAAATGTGCACAGCACACCGTCCATCAAGTCGATCCATGGAAAATCCCTTCTCTGAGCTCCGCTTTGTTCATTGTGCATTTTAATCGCCTTGTACAATACTGCGCCTGCGACTTTTTTATATTTTTTCCTGAACTTGAAGCGTTGCTCGCTGAATGCTTAGCTTAGAAAGTTCAGCATCGATGTATTTTATAACGTCCTCGTTTCTTCACACGCCGTCAAATTGACGTTGTACCCTTTCTTCTGCCCAAATGCTCAGAAGAGCTTTGGTATCTTCGACAGACCAGTACAGGCGATTCACCATTTCGAGCAGCGATTATTTTGCGCTATATAAAAAAGTGAAATGTGCTTCACTTGCTTCAGATCATAATGTTCCATAACACCGATAAACTCCGCCTTTTACATTGACCACGCCTCTAGCCCGAGCTGGCCCGCTTTGGCCCAAGGTATTCGACGGGCCAGAAATCCTGGCCCTTGGCCCCGATCAAGCCCCGGAAGTGACAGTGGAAACGCGACTGGCCCTGGCACGCACTAGCATGGCTCGGCCCTGGCCCGGCAGTGGAAACGCGGCTATTGAGTCCCATCTTCTTAGCGACCATCGGAGCCAGCTGATAAATTAAACTTTACCCGAGTCCCGTAGGAAGGACGGCAAACACATCTTTCCGATCGACAAATGCCTTGATTCCAGTTCTCTGTTCGTCTTTAAAAATTAATGCGCTGTCGATTTATTTTACAACAGACGCAATAGCGGAATCTATACATCTCAGTTCTCCAGCGGCGGCCATCTTTGAGGGAAACCAGTTCAACCCAAGCGCTCTTTGATAACGTGATGATTACGTAACTGCAGATCATCTGTCCATCATCGTATAAAGCCCGCCCTGGCAATTTGATTGGCCCGACTAATTCTGAACCGATCATAATTACTCCTCAATGGATCGAGTCCAGACCGAACTTCCCGACCAAAAAATGTGGGCGGGGTTCGGGCTGGCATCCAGGCTAAGCTTTTCCATGTCTGAAACCCTGAAGATATCTGGATATATTGAGACTTAAATTAGTGATTTAATATTTAATATTACATCTCAGCTGACAATCTGGGATGGGATAGGATTAATTTTACATATTGATTGATCTTTATTTAATAAATAAACTAACTACTTGTTTATTGAGAGCACTTCACTGGCTCAGTTTGTCCTGCAGGCAAGAGGCAGAAAACACCCACAGCAACACAAGCACAACACACAGACCTCACAGGTGGTAACACCCCCACCCATAAGAACAAACCTATCATATAGTTTGTATACCACTGTAAGAGTTTAACATTTATATCTTACTATCTGTTACGTGCGTAGGTATTTTGTGGGAGTTTGTTTGTTTTCCTGGGGCCTGTTTCAGAAAGGAGGTTAAGTGAAAACTCTGAGTATGTTAACCCTGAAATGAGGGAAACTCTGGGTTTTCTGTTTCAGAATGGGAGGTAAGTCAAACCTGAGAAAGCAGAGTAAGTCAAGCCCGTTTCTGAAAGAGAGGTAACTTATACTCAGAGTCAGTTACCATGGTAACTGACTCTGTGAACATAACCTGGTCGGGAGCAGGTTTACTTCAGTAAACCTAGAGTTTATTTCGGTTTCCTCCCCTTTTTTAAAGAGGAAGCGGTGTTTAAACACCTCATTCATTCTTTCGGTACATTTATTCATTGCTGGGTTTTTTCTCCCCAATTTTTTTAATAAGATGAAGTCATTATAACTTCTTAACTGGCAACTGAAAATACAGTAGATTAGAGTTACATCATGTAGTTCTTAACACATTCTACAGAATTAAACTGTGGCATTCACTGAAAATCTGGGGACAGGTGAGAGATAAGAATATCCGTTTATACTTAGAAATAAACTTAGATTCTATAGGCTACTCTACATAAATAATGTGAAGAAATTTGAAGGTGTAGATTGTTTGATGTGTAGACAGACAGATAATATTAACATTTCCTAGTAGGCCTTTCTTCATCCCCATCGTCCTGTGAAGATGAGCATTTGATTGAGCACATTTTATAATACTATTTGTCATAATTTCTGGTGTATTGAGTAGGCTACTTACAACTGTCTGGGGTTCTGTTGGGACATGAGGCTCCAAAAGACAGATATTACCATCAGAATCGGTTGGGAGCAACAAAAAACCCAACCCAAAGTAAAATATATGGAAATATCAAAAACAGCCTATATAAAAAATAACACATATGTAGACCTCTTATACATTTTATGAAGGCCATCTCCATCTTCATCTCCTCTGCATCTTCATCTTCATCTTTGTGAGCCTCTTCCTTCTTTCTGTTGGCTGAGTAAGTCAAATGAGAATGTGTTTAATTGTGTTAATTAGACCTATGTCAAAAATGCTGCTGCACTGCAAGACACTGGATGCTATTTAGTTATTTAATATGTCAACTGTTTGTAAAGTCAGGTACCCTACATCCATGATATGCTCAAGCCTTACCTGATTGAATTATGTTTTTATATTTCATTTTCAGCTGCTGCCATGTTCTTTTAATGCCTGCAGGATTGCACCTACATGAAAATTAAAATTAGGTTGAATAACATACTGTTCTTCCAGTTTCACCTCTGATATTATAACCGTTGGGTAACTCTAAAATAGTTATTAATTACTAACTACAAATGACATCTTCAACAGTGTAATTAGATTAATGTAATAATTACTATCTCTAGAAAGTATTGGTCTACTTATTACTAATTACTTTCTAAATCCAATATCAACCTCAACCACTTGAACAATACAAAAAGAGACAAAGCTTCACTTTTAATGCTTTCAAATTAACAATATACAATTGCATGAATTATTCTTGAATTGACCAAAGTGTGCAGAGAGTGAAGGTTACATTAAAAATATACCTTTTAAAAATGTTATGTTAAATCCACTATTGTTTTAAACAGAATTGTTCTTTAGTCTATGCAGTATTTAATGCAATGACATCATATTTTACTTTATATTACAGAAGAATTAAGAGTAATCCCTTTAACTTAATGACAGTATTTAGATTACTTGGTAATTACACCCAACACTGTATAACAGTAATTCAAATGTAAACTTACGCATTGATTCGAGCAACTATTTTCTCCCAAACTAACTCTCTCGATCGCCGCTGCTGCCGTGTTACTTAAAACATTTTTTTTTGCGTACTGCTGGTGAGAAATATGCAGACCTCTTTTTGTCTGGCGCTGTTACCATGGTGACTCGTAATATCTGCGCTCCATTGATAATGGCTTTTTATAGTTGTGGTGCACGCGCTTAACTCAGAGTCAGTCAACTTAAGCCCCGGTCACACCGCCAGCGATTTTGTCGCTACATGTCGCTAGTCTCTGTACCTCTATGCTCTGTAGGCTACTGTGAAGTCGTTTAATGTGGGCGTTCGTAGTGCTGTCGCTCTAATGTTATTGGTTGACTGCACGCCTGGCCATATCTATACAAAATACCACCAGAAGTGGTATACGGTATATACAACAATATCATTCTAATTTGACTAGGAATTAGGCTCAAAAGAAACAGTATGCTGTTGGGAGAGTGTTTTTATATTACCACAGCACTGTTCAGTGGATTAAATCATTTACAAGATTAACGATCGATGAATCAACAAATTAAACTCACTCATTCCGTCATAAATGACTAAAACGTCATTCGAATTTGACAAATAATCAATTTTCTTGTAGTTAACATAATGCAGGGGAAACTGTAAAATGAACTACACAGGGTATTTGCAGGAATCTTGAAGTTAATTTTAATACCTTTTCAAGACTTTTTCAAGACCTTCTCAATATTTTTTAATATCTCACTTCAAGCTGTAACCTTACATCAGTGATACTTTTAACTTAACAGTTTTAGTTTGTGATAAAGACTAGACCACTCTGATAAAAAAAAATCAAATAGGCTGGTATAGTAAATCAAAGCAAAGTTTATTAAAAAACAAAACAAAACTTTGCATCACCCTCAACAACAATCATGCTGACATGTGCCTCAGTTCTTCGTTTAAAAAAAAAAAAAAAAAGACTAAATTCTAGGGATGGCCCGATACCGATCGGGCCGATACTGTCCTAATATACGCGTACTCGTAGGCTACTCATAAAAATTTGCCGATACCACGTACATTTTGCAAAACGAAACTGGCCGCCGCGAGTGCTTTGTCGAGGTGAACTGAGGCATAGGAAAGTATAATGTCGGCGGTTTGGGCTCATTTCAAGATAAAGGATGATGACAGCAGCAAGGCAGACTGTGAGTTATGTTCAGCTAAGGTGTCGAGAGGAGGGAAAGAAAGTACATCGTTTAACACCAGCAATCTAATTAAACATCTGAAGACGCATCAGATCTGATGGCCGAGCGCGGGCGCGGGCGGTAATGCACTCACTCTGTGTGTGCGGGTTACGGGAGAATAAAACGATTCGCGGGACTCCCGCAAACTAGAAATATCTATGAATAAAACATAAAAACTAAAATATTTTTATTCATCTCTTGCAGAAAAGCAACAAGAACAACTACAACAAAATAGAAACGATTTACAGGACAGAGTTTCTATTCATAACATGGTTACAGCGTTGAGCGATGTAGCCAATCACAGACATATGTGTTGATTTCTGGAACGCAATGGCCAATCAGAAGCATTTAAGATAGACTCCCCTCACCGCTCAATACGGACTTTTTTGTTCAGTGCTGATTCTGTATGCTGGCAAATCCTCTAATTATAACAAACAAAGTGTGGATATTATGAAAGATTGATTGTGCAGTCAGCTTCATTGATAATAACAGAGATGTGTGAGATCGTGAGGAACTGTCAGCTTTTTAGGATTTAAGGGAGCGCACTTTGCGAAGACCATGCACGCAGTAGCCTGCTTGCTTTTATGTTAAATTAACAGTGGTTTGTGTGTTAATACATTTATTATTTTACTAATTTTTATTTATTTTTAGACTTGTTAAAACAAGCAGAGAAGAAAATAAAAACAGTCTTCTAACCTGTGTTCTAAAATAGTCGTCTTCTTTTCTGGGAGCCTATTACTTTTGCGGTAGAAATATCGGTATCGGTACTCTGTATCGGCAAGTACACAAATGTAAATACTCGTACTCGTATCGATTTGAAAAAAATGGTATCGGGCCATCCCTAGCTATTACAGTGTCACAAACTTCAAATGCGGTCCGCTCTTTCGTTTAGACTGCGCAGTAGCGTCGCTATATTTTATTCGGGTAAATGTCCTGCACTTTCTTACGCACTCCTCCAGATGCTCCTCTCATCACACTTGCCCCATCAAATGTTTGTGCAATGAGTCTCCCCTTGTCAAACTTCTGGGGGATACGGTGAATAAGCTAAAGTCCCAAAAAGTCGGCGTGTTCCTTTAACTGGCACAGACTCTTAAAGGGGTCATATAATGGTACATGCACTTTTACAAGTTGATTGTACTGAAATGTGTGTTGGCAGTGTCTGTACACAACCATCATATAATGATAAAAATCCATCCAGTGGTTTTGTTTTAATCTCCATATGTTTCCCCCTGTCTTAAATTGAGCCGTTCGTTTTTGTGACGTAAATAAAACGGACGCCCCTCCCACGATTGTTGATTGACAGCCGCGACAGCCGCGTTTCACCACAGACCCGCCCTCGCTAGCTGTCAATCATAGTCAGCGCGGACCGGCGCGGTCATTGTTGATATGCTGGAGCACTGTCTATGAGCAGAATGGCGTCTAAGCGATTGTGGTGTTCTGTTCTTGGCTGTAATAACGAACTCAGTCATTTTAATGTTCCTAAATCCAAACCGCTGAAGACGCAGTGTTTGTTTTCGAAGGGAATATTCCCCACGAGCAACGTCAATGCTTTCAAGTTTGCGCAAATCATTTCACACCAGACTGCTTTATAAACGAGGATCAGTTAGCATTGCAAAGCTGGATTTGCTAAGAAGCTTTGCTAAAAAGGATCGGTACCAGATATTCGTGTTCCTGCTGAACCTCCAAAAGAACTGAAGTGAGTGTAACGTTTTATTAAACTTTATATTACTATTTATATTAATCCTTGTAAATCGCTAGCTGCCTGCTTCACAATGAATGCGTCTAAGGTTTACACTCAGGGTACATTACGGCATGTTTTCTATGTATGACGTTCTCAATATAATGCATAATCCCACGTTTATCCTGAACAATGCGTTATGGTTACCGGTATTGTATTATTGTGTTACAAACGGTGTATGCCAGAGCCGGTGTTCTGACGATTTGTGCTGCCTTGTCGAAAAATGCTACCGTAGCGCGAATCGATCACAGAATGTCGATTAATATTAAATGAAATACAATTATAACACAATTCTAAGTTATGAGTAGCTGTATACTGTAGACTACTGTTTTTATTTTTAAAACGGTGTGAAAAGTAAAAAAAAATCTTCAAATATTAATCTGTTATTCGACTTGTTAAAGCACACCTTTCCTTAGTAACTGAAACTTTCAGTTATTCTTGTTCAGCTGACTGACCGTACAAATATTCATATGGTAGTTGGCATTTTTAAAAGGGAAATTACTTTCTAACACATGAAAATTTACCTTTTGTTAAAAAAAAAACTGAGTCTGCACATGCGCATAACCAGTAAGTAGCAAATCTCGATGGGTAGCATGAATCGTCAGAACACCGGCTCTGGTGACGCATAGAACAGAGAGGCGGAGTCAGCAAAGCTCATGATCATTTAAAGTCATATTGAGAATGAGAATGTGACGTCACGCGTCTCACTCCGCGTTGCATTGTGGGAAGGCGTCGCCATCTTGGCAGGATACGCTATCCGTTGTCATGGTTACTTCGACAGTGAGACCGAGAGTAATAGCGACAGAGAGAGAGAGCAGCTTGATATTTGTTTGCATTTTTGCGATAAGGCACCGTTTCTTGGGAATAAATGAAGAAGGGGGAAGCGAAAGGAAAGGGGCTCTATCGGGAGAGACTAAATAACAACACCAAGCAGCGTTATTTAGAGAAACTACTTGACATCAACAACATGGACCCGTACGACCTGCTACAGAATGGACGAAAGACCCAAAGCACTACCACCTTTCACATACCCTGATATAGTCAATTACCTGGTTTATGGTATCAGTGCCTAACGTTACTGCATGCACTCTTGCATACAATGCAAGAGTTCAGAAGCTTTAAGTCATTAGAAGCTTATGAACAAGTCTGTTGCGGCTGGGTGCAAGACAGAAACCCCCAAACCTGTAACGTTAAACTGCGAGAGTTCAGTCATGTTTCAGGCCTCATTCTTATGTGGAAATAAATCTGATATGAATCAGATATCCGTGCATTTGCACCTGCCGTGCAACGTTAAGCGGACAGATCGGACATTCCCCTGTCAATGCGAGTTGTACGTCATTAAAAAAGTGTCTTTTTAAAACATTTCGCGGTACAGATATATCTATAACAAATTAAACAACTCTAGTTGAATAACAGAGTATTAATTTAATTCGTTTGTGTTAAATAAAAGGCTGACTGTGCTGAAATGTGTTGCTTTTGAAATCATGCTTTGCTGTTGCTGCTGTCAGTTTATTGACAAGTTTTTTCTCTAAATAAAGCTGGCTAGCATTGTTATTTAGTCTCTCCCGATATTACCCCTTTCATTTCTCTTCCTTCTCCATATCTTCCAAAGAAACTGCGGCGTATCGCTAAAATGTAAACAAATAATGTTTAGTCGCGCCTCTGTGAAGTTCTGAAGGCGTTGCCCCTGGCAACCGATAGCGTCTCCTGCCATCATGGCCGACCGGCTCAGACCCCGCCCAAATCAACCCAAATCGGCACGTGACTCCTCACTCTCAATACACTGAAACGGCGTGCTGAAAACAGAGCTGTTTTTGACCAGGTAAAATAAGTGTTTTCTTACAATACTAATGAGAATTTTTAATTAAAGTATATTACAAACTTTTAATTTAGACCCTAAAGAATCATATTAGCTTGTACAAAAATGGCATTATATGACCCCTTTAAGCTTTGCTGACACGGAATAATATAGTTCACATAGCGTAAAAACAGGCTCATATCTGCCCATATGGCTCTCAATTACAGTGTGCTGCATTTCCATTTTCACCACAAATTTACATTGGAAAAATGCAGGGTGCTGTTGAGCTTGCACTGCCCCACTTCAATCATTAATATAGCCAACCTTTCAACCCAAGCCATTAATTAAATTTCAACATATCCATCTCACTTTGACTAAAAATAGCCTAGAAACTCATAAATAAATGAACATATTTACGAGTTAGAATTATAAGATTAAGTTTATCTAGAGTTTTATGTTTTCAAGTGGTTGAATATTGCCCATACTGTGGCCCACCTGCTCCAGTCTTCAGTGTCACATGATCCTCCAGGATCTAATATGCTGATTTATCATCAATGTTGGACACTGTTGTGCTGCTTAATATTTTTTTTTATAACCTGTGATACTTTTTCAGTATTCTTGGATGAATAAAAAGTTAAAGAACAACATTTGTATCAATATACACTACCTTTCAAAAGTTTGGGGTCAGTATTTTTTTTTTTTCTCTTTTTGAAAGAAATTAATACTTTTATTCAGCATGGATGTGTTAAATTGATTAAAAAAAGGAATAAAAAATTATAGTAAAGACTCAAATTGAATAGATTTCTATTTTGAATAAAAATGAATCCTGAAAAGAAGTATCACAAATTCCAAAAAAAATATTAAGCAGCATCCAACTTATTAAGCAGCATCCAATTAAGCAGCATCCAACATTATTAATAAATCAGCATATTAGAATGATTTCTGAAGGATCATCATGTAACACTGAGGCCTGATGCTTCAGTGTAATGATGCTGAAAATTCAACTTTGCATTACAGAAATAAATTATATTTTAAAGTGTATTAAAATAGAATTACAATGCAGAATAAATGCAGACTTGATGAGCATAAGAAACTTCTTTCAAAAACATTAAAAATAGTAATGTTTCAAACTTTTACTGCGTGTGTAGATGTGTGTGTGTGTGTGTATATATATATATATATATATATATATATATATATATATATATATATATATATACATATATATATATATATATATATATATATATATATATATATATATATATATATATATATATATATATATATACTCATCTTCTGTTTTAGTTTTTTTATAAATACAATATACCTTACAAAATGCCCCATAAATTATAGCTCTAAAATTAGTATTGGCCACTATTAAAACTGTTAAAAGAACTTTGTTGCTGAGACACATTAATGATTTATCAGTGTTTTCATTCAATGATGTTGTAATGTTCAGTGTATTTCCCTGAAAATTAATGTTCTTTTTTTTCAGAGCGGTGTGAATGATGTTGTGGCAGCGGTTCAAGAGTATCAAGCTCAGTTACTGAACAGCTTGAGGAGTCAGCTACAAACAGTATTTAACAGACATGCAGGAAGTGAACTTCAGCAAGAAGCTTTGGGACTCTTTGACTCCTTTAAAGATCCATTTGCTGCAGTTTCAACATCATATAGACAGGACAGTGTCATAAAGGAAAAATTCAATTTTGTGGAAGCAGAAGAGGTTTCAGTTGGATTGGCAGTATGTTGTCAGAAAAGAGATAAAAGAAGAGATCTCGCCATAAAAAACAAATGTTTCCATTATATACCCCTGATAAAGAGTTTAGAACAATTGCTGTCTCATCCAAAAATCTTTGCCATGATAAATGGTGGATCCCAGAAATGCAGTGGTGGATATTTTTATGACATCATAGATGCTGAACTCATGCTGTCACACCCTTTATTTTCTTCTAGACCCTCTGCTTTACAGATAATCCTTTATTCGGATGAAATCGAAATTTGCAATCCCCTTGGATCTCATGCCTCAAAGAATAAATTGCTCATGTTTTACTACACTTTGGGAAACATTAATCCAAAGTACAGGTCAAAATTAGCTTCAATCCGGCTTCTTGCCATTGCGAAGCAAAGTGAACTCTCATAATGTGGAGTTGATGCCATATTGGCAAGATTGCATGAGGACTTGGTAAAGCTATATAATGGTGTGAAAATTCATCTGGCAAGTGGTGAACATGAACTATATGGAGCAGTGGTTTCCATTTGTGGAGATACTTTAGCTCAACATGAGTTGTGTGGATTTAAAGAGGGCATGGGCTTTGCATACAGTAAATGCAGACATTGTGAATGTTCTTTTGAGGACATGCAAATGTTTTTTAATGAAGATAACTTTGAGCAAAGGACCCTAGAAAGACATATTCGACAGTGCAGTGACATTGAGAAAGCCAGCACCGAGTATCTCAGGAACAGCCTTAAAACTACATACGGAATAAACCGAAGGAGCAAAGTAATGGATTTCCCTGCCTTCAATTTAATCCAACAAACACCTCAAGATATAATGCATGTCATTCTTGAGGGCATTGCTCCCTTGGAAATTAAGTGTATGTTGAAACAATTGGTTCTTTTGGGACAACTGGACCTAGATGTTTTCAATGCTGATATCATTGGTTTCCCATACTCTCCACAAGATATTAGAGATAGGCCTAGCCCTATTCCATACAGTACATTAGCTTCCAATGACAACAAACTGAAACAGTCATCAGGTCAAATGCTTGTTTTACTCAAAATATTGCCATTTCTGTTGGATGTGATTAGAGGTACTGCTTATTTTTCATTCGTTCTTGAGCTTCTGGAGATTGTTCAAATTTTGTTTTCACCTGTTATTTGTCTTGAGACTATTGACAAGTTGAAAGTACTTATTGAACAGCATCTTAAACATTTTAAGGACCTTTTCTCAGAGAACAACATTACACCTAAACAACATTACTTGATTCATATTCCATCCCAGATTAAACTGTTGGGACCAATGCTACGTCACATGTGCATGAGATTCGAATCCAAACATTGTTTTTTTTTAAAATGGGTTTCAAAGGTTAATTTCAAAAATGTGTGCAAGTCCTTGATTAAGCATAACCAAATGTTTGAATGCTGTCAGAATGTAAACAGTTCCGACCACCCTATTTTTACCAGTGAATGTGTATTGGGACCAGTATCAGAAGTAAAAAACATGCCATATGTCAACAGGAAAAGTAAGGGACTACTTTGGAGTTGATCAGATAAACCATGCAGTGTCTGTTAAGTGGATTACTTTGAATGGTAACAAATACATTCGTGAAAAATCATTACTTGTGTGTATGGCAAATGCTAGTAGCATACCTGAATTTGGACTCGTGAGGAACATATTTGTCATAAATTCATCTTTGTATTGTTTTGAGTGTCAGATGTTCAGTACAGTCTGTTTTGACAGAGACTACATGTCTTATAAAATTGAGGTTCCCAACCTGGCAGAGGCAACTGAACAGGTAAATGCAGACAACCTTGTAGACTATACACCGTATTACAGTGTCAGTCACAGGGACATTACATATATGTCCCTATGAAGTATTACCTTGGAGATGTGATTGAATTACATAAAGCCTCAAATGTGTGAGAAAGTTATGGGTGTGTTCTATAAATTGCATACTATTTTGGCTGTATACATTTTATTTTTTTGTCTTTAATTTATCATTGTGATGTTTTGGAATATTCTACAGTGCTCAGCATAAGTGAACACACCCATGCTAAAGTTGATTGAAAGGAATAAAAAAAATCATCTTGATAAAGTGCATCCTGATAAAGTTCCCTTGGCCTTTGTAATATAAAATAGCCCCACATCATCACACACCCTTCACCATACCTAGAGATTAGCATGGTTTTATTTCAGTTAGCTTAATCGCTGGTTTGATTTGCATTGAGAGATGATCTTATGGAAAGTACCCAATCTCTAGGTATGGTGAAGGGTATGTGATGATGTGGGGCTATTTTATATTACAAAGGCCAAGGGAACTTTATCAGGATGCATAGTGTCCTGGATCCATAAAATAACTGGCCTTTAAAATAGAAATCTGCCCCTCTATGGGGATTTAACACAGGGGTGTCCTGACTTATGCCCCCTGTATTTTAAGGAAGAACATTTATTTATTTACGATACATTATTCATTCACAAAGAAAATTGGTGTCTTTAAAGGTTGGAGTTTTCCCCATATTTTTAAATTAAGGCATTAAGATCAATTTCCAAAAGATGATTTTTTATTCCTCTTTTTAGTCAACTTTAGCATGGGTGTGTTCACTTATGCTGAGCACTGTATATGGTTCAATACAAGCTAAGCTCAATCAATAGTATATCAACAGTTGATCAAACCTTTTTTAAGAAAATGTTAAATCCGTTATTTTTGTGCTCATCAACATTACACAACAAATGCTGCCGATGATCTTAACCTGTATTGAACCCAGAATATTCCTTGCATAAAGATTGTATAAATATGCTCATGTAAAGTGCTGTCTGTTTCAACAGCCAAGGGGATACAACAATCTGTAAGTGTTACTTTGTAAATGATTATTCTACATACATGAAATTCATTGTTGTATGTGTTTGTTGATACGAAATTTAGTAAATCATGCAGAATCAAACCACTTTTTGACCAAGTGTTTGTTCACACAAGCAATTTGTCTTAATTTATTTTTCAAATATCTGAACAGACACAAACCTATGAACAGAAGATGACTAACAAAACAAAATCATAAATCTTTGACCTTTCTTAATTAAGATTCTTGAAATTAGAATTTGTAAGGGTAGTATTATTCTTAGAATTAGCACAAATATCTAATTGAACATGCACAAAAACTTGCGCTTTATAACTGTCACTTGTTCCTAGTAAAATCTACCTCAAAATGAGTTAAAATGTACTTGTCAAGACCAAAGAAGACCAATTTTCTTATATTAAGATTTAAAGTCTAGTGTGCAATGCATTTTATAAGACTTTTTATCTTTCATGGCAAAAAACAAGATGTATTTTCTAGAAATAAGTTGTTTTTTTCTTTCTTAGATTTGACTTTTTGCAGTGTGGTAACACCCCCACCCATAAGAACAAACTTATTATATAGTTTGAATACCACTGATAGAGTTTAACATTTATATCTTACTATCACAGTTCCACCATATCCACCATTTGTATATAAAAACTGAAAGAGTTGTCGGAAGCTCAGTGATGGTGACGTTGAGTTTGTGGGACCGTGGTGTAGTAGGCCTAGTTCGTTTATAGTCAGCTGGCAACTGCATTTAGGCTTCAAACTTCATAAAAGTTGTGTTCATCTGTGATAATTATCTTGATGGACAAAACATGCAAGTATTATAAACTTTTGTTGATCACAGAGCTTGTTTTTAGCGATAAACCAAAAGCCTATGGAAAAATCCTATTGGGTTTTCGTCGAAGGAACCAGTGTGATGCGAACTGCCGGCTGGCCTACAAACCTTTATTTTTAATGCTAATCGGTGAAGTATGTAATGGGACTTGATCTGGCTATATGTACTTACCAAACTTACGTTTGCTCTCGTCACGTCATAATTGTGTATCAGACATTGCCACCTTGTGGAGTAAAAGTGAATTACATTTATTCCGTCATCAAAGATTAAATTATTGTTGTGTAGGAAAAAAAAATGTATGCTGGGTCGTGAATGGGAAAACATGCATTATTTTATAATTGTATGATTTTCTTGTTATATTGTTTATAAGGAATTAATTGAGGAATAGTTAGAAGGTTGATGTCTAACTTTAAAAAATGAATGAATGACACCCCAGGTTGATGAAGTGTTAAAACTATATTCTTCGACCCAGTTTCAACCTGCTACAAAGCAATAGCAATACTGTATAAACGGAGCAATTCCAATATCTATCAGTGCAAATATAGAGCAGAGGACTATATGATATAAATATGAACAGAGAGGCACACATAGGCCTACATCAAACACTTAGGCCACATTACAAACACCGGCTCATCAAATTACAAAATAAATGGTGAGAGATGTATTTATTTGTTAAAATGTATTAAAATAGAAGTAATTTGAAAATACAAAATGCATTAATTTACAAGCAATAATTTTAAGACATTGTCATTACAGTAGGATACAACACATACAGTGTGGAGTTAGATACTCTCCTTAGATAAGTTAGATGAACAATGTATAAAACAACATATTCTCTAACCCTACAATACAAAAGGATCGATATAAGCATTAGCCAATTTTTTAAAAAAATTTTTTTTATTATTATTCATTTTTCTTTTGTTCACTAAGTTAAAACACAAATGACTGCATTTATGCAAACACTCACCAATACCGACATTTAGACATGTTCATTATAAGTTATTCACTCAATGAAAAAGTGATTAATACATGAATATGCTTACATAAACCCTCTGTCCAATATTGACATTCAGTGAGTAATATCAGACAGTATATATATAGATTTTATTCCATTTTCTTTGTCTGCTGGACACTTTTGGATGCTTATCTGTTATTTGGGTCAAGTCGTGTGTATAAATAATAATAATAATAATAATAATAATAATAATACAACATTTTGTTTTGTAAAAGAAAGAAAGAAAAGCCTGTTAGCATTATCATGCAGTATGGTTTTCTAAAAAATCTTAAACTCTCATTTTAACTTGTATTTCAGCAGTTCGTTGCACTTTCTTTCCATCTTGTCCCACCATTGTCATCATTACTGTTCCATCATTCCCTCTCACATTGGTGCGTTCTATGAAAGTCAGCCCAGAGACTTCCTCAATCTGGTCAATGGTCGTCCAATAATATCGCAAGGTCTGATAGGGTCTCACATCTTCATTGGGCATCAAATAGCATTCCGGCTCTCTTACTGTCCCATTCTCATTCTCCACAATTATTACCTTAAAGAAGTGATTTGGCACTGCTTTGTCTGTAATCCACTGTGGATAAATTGGTGTATCAATACATTGATAAATTGGTCCAGAGTACACATGGACATTGCGGATCCCGTCTTCATTGGTGAGGTCTCGACATCTATGCTCCGCTCTTTTCCACGGGCCCAAGTTTAAGGTCCAATGCTGTGGTACTATATTGTTGATCAGATTAGCGTGAGTTTGGGCTTCTTGACACCACCTGTGATTGGCAGCCCTAGCAAGATGACCTCTGTGATAGGGATATCCAAATTCTCCTTCATTCGTTAAATAATTGACAGCTAAAGTTTGTCTGTTCAATATCTCATACACCCATTCGGCATTATTGGTTTCATCATTGAATGACATAACATAATATAAATCTCTCCTTAAATTGTCATCAATTAAAGCTGAAGGAGATCTATTTATGAATTTATAGTGTATGCCTTGTTCAGGTACTGGTTGTTCAGGTACTGATTGTTCAGGTACTTCAAATAATGATCTATTGGAGGACATATGACTGACTGGGATGCGTATGTAGGTAGGCCCATGTATCCCTTCATTGTGTAATGCTACACCAGGCCTGTCCTGGCCATCGGCAGCACCGGGAAGATTCCCAGTGACCTGACTCCTGCCTGGAAAATGTGTCCCAGTCTGGCCCTGACTGACACTATATGGTTGCACACTATTTGTTGTGTGGTTTTTAACTCCACCAACAGCTCCCACTGTCCCCAGTTCAGCATTGCTTTGAGATGATCTGTCTTTTGAGTTTCCTTTCAAACTTGGTGTCGTTTCACAACCTTGTTCAGCAGTTGTAGCATGACGATTCTCCTGCGCTGCTTGTAGTTTACACTCACCACAAACAAAACTTCTTTTTAACATCTGCGAAAGTATAACAGCTGACCAGTCTTTTCTTTCAGCTGAGTTTATACCCATTCTTTTTGATTTCCCCCAAGCTCGTTTGATATCATCCTCTGGCCAGCAATTATGTTCATGCTCCTGTTTAATGTCATATTTCTTTTTAATATTTTCTTCAGGTTTGTTTAAGTGCTCAAACCCTTTAAGAAATGCTAACAAATCCTCAGCTATTTTATCTAAAGTGACATCGGGTGGGTCTCTTCCCCCTTTCTCAAGAGTGGTTTTTCCATTTCCATTATTCCTGCTACAGATCAAACTCATCTTTAATGAGATTTAAGAACAAAGTTATTTGGAATAAATCACTCTTGACTCAATGTGGTGTTATTACTTCTTCAAGGTCTTCAAAGATCTTCTCATCAGGCAGGGCTCATATAATGTGCACTTCTGGGGGGGGAAAAAAGCTTTGTCAAAATTCAGCTTATTTCAGCTGACTTAAGCTGAGTCAGGGCCGTAGCTAGAGGATTCGGGGCCCCCTGAAAAAATATTGATGTGGGCCCCCACCACCCTCCACCAATATCATATACTGTACAATAGATGAACATGGAGGCCCACATAACAGAAGATGGTGATGTTGTTGTAAAACCTTTATTTTAAAAGTTAAATGTTTATATAAAAATTACAACTAATAAAAAAGCAAGAAATTGTTAAATAATAATAAAACCAATTTTTAAAAAGTAATAATTTTTTTTCCCCATCAGTCTGTTATAATTCATAAATCAAAAAGTAAACATTTAAAAACTTGACAAGAATGCAGTCTAATTCAAAAAATAAAAGCATTCATTGTCTTATTTTTTAATAAAGATAATATGGAACTGGTAATATTATTAAATAAAGCGAATACATTTATTCATCCAAGTGTGTTGTCTTCGTGTTTTCTCGATGTTTTAAATATCATCAGCCGGCAGGTCAGATGCATAATGCAATGCGTCGTGACTCGTGTAATTTTTTTAAAACTCTAGTTACAATACTGTAAAAAGACAGGAATTTAGACCACGAAATCATTCGGTCGATTGCGGCGCGCACCGATAATAAAAAATGACTGTACACGGCAGACTGTAGACGGAAGTTTTCTAATTCCCAGCGAAATAACAATATATAACCGGTCTTTAAGAACGTCTTGATCGACTGGGATACAACCACTCTCCTTGCCTCTCTCTCCGTCTTTTCCTGTCATTTCTGGTTCCCTGATTTGTTTTCTTTTCCCCGACATTTTTCAGTCAGTTAGTCTCCTGCTCTTCCACCAACTTCATCGTTAACTTCAGGCTGCCGCCTCAACTCTGATTGGTTCTGTTCACGAGCTGGGGCGGGACTTACAATTTTATTGGGTCCATCTGATGTTTGTCACTGACTCTGACTGAATAATTAATACATACTTTAGGTCGGACTAAACCATTTTTATGGAGGTAAGAGAAGCAGATATTTGGAAAAATATGTACCCAAATTGCACGTTTTTGTGGTTTTCATTTAAATCTCAGGCATACAACTAATATAAATATTAGAATTATTCATACTACAGGGGCCTAAATAGTATAACTGCTGGATTTTGTCGGGCCCCCTGGGCAGCGGGGGCCCCTATAATTGTCACCACCTTTCACCCCACTAGCCACGGCCCTGAGCTGAGTACATACACTGTTTGACCTTACCAGGTTTTATGTTAAAGTACAAAAGACAAATGACTCACTCCCTGCTCTTCACTGAATAACGGTTTTTTTTTACAGTAAAATACGGGCAACACTGTTGCCCGTAGTTTACTGTTAATTGTACAGTTCTTTACTGTAATCTACAGTATGTTACAGTAAAAATGCACTAAAACTCGAGTTAACTAATTTCACTTGCAGAAACCGACTGCCTTAAATTAACTAAAATTAATAATGTGAGCAAAGTATTACTGTGAACTTATTTCATTTGAAACTGCAAAAAAACGTTTGTAAATAAAAATATTTCCACTGGACCAGCAACTACACAGTCACTGCCTTTTAAATAAAGCAACATACATCGTATCATCAATGTTTCTAGATCTTCTAGATCTACACTTCTCAACAGTGTTGCCAGTATAAACCTGTTTTATAACTTACAGTTTATTACTGCTAAAATACATGTTGTGGGTGTGTCTTTTTAATCTTACTATGTTAACCCTTTAAACCCCACAGGAAAATCCATAATACAAAGAGTAAAAGGTAACATTGATAGCAGGCTTGTGCAAAATTCAGAATTTCAGAATTGGCCTCCATTCAATTCATGAATTGGAATTTAAATTGGAATGACAAGAAGTGGAATTAAATTCATGGCAATTCAAAGAAATTCCACACAGTCACACAACAGAAAGAATCTCACATACATTCAGTGTTAGGAAGGTTACTTTGGAAATGTAATTGCTTACTGTTATAAGTTATCCATTATAAATGTGGTTTGGATTACTTTATTTGGATTACTTTATCAATGTAAAGCAATTTCCTTTTAATTTGATTAGTAACTAATTAAATTACACATTTTACCTCAGTAATACAACTAAATACAATTACATTCATTTTGTAATTCAATAACATAATTTTATTACAGTTAACTCACTCCGCCTGCATACATTTTGTTTATATATATATATATATATATATATATATATATATATATATATATATATATAAACAAATGTCCACCTCAAATTGTTTTTTTTTTTCTAAAGATTTACTCAAGTAATTCTGGGAAACGAGTCATGTTCTATCATGTTCCACAAAATTACAATTACAATAAATCAAACTTAATTGTTCTGTGACTAGAGCTTTTAAAAGTCAATGCTGGGGGAAACATTTCCTGTTAATGTAATCTGTACAAGTAGTTCAAACTAATAATTTATAGAATATGTAATGCAATCATATCTGACATATACTATAAAGCTTCATTGTTAAACATTTCACTTAAAATATCTATATGAATTTCTTAGAATTTGTTTTGAATTGCAATTCTGCTTCCTTTAATTCAAATTCGAATTGTAATTCTAGATCCTGTTTTTGACATCAATTCAAATTCAATTCAAATTCAAGAATTGAATTGGAATTCAGGAGTCATTCTCAATTTAATTCTGAATTGTGCACAAGCCTGATTGACAGTGTTGCAGTGAGATAATTAAGGGAATATGTAAGTGATTGTTGAGCATTAGTGATGAACACCTGCTGTTAACAAGCAGAATCACTGAAGGAAAGAGGAACACAAGAACAGAAAATAGAGAAACACAAGACCTACAACTGACTTCCAGCCATTACACATTATTACACTTATTATTAACCAGTATGGCTTTATTTCTGTCATACATCTACAGAAGTTGTTATTGAGATGTTTAATTGAAAATCTTTGGGTTGAAGTTACCATTATAGAGATCAGTGTTTGCTTTAGTTGGTATGCTGATGCTAAAACATGTGTTTTTGTTTTTGCAAGTCACACTTGTGTACACGCAGTTTATGAATGCTTGCGGTTATAATGATTATGATGACAAAAATATCATATTGCCTGTTCTTTCACTAAGGAATTCATTCTCACTCATTCAGAGTTAAATCCTCATTTCATGTTGTAGATTCACAAATATATGCTTAATAAGAAGTGCCCATATATTCAAAGAATATACACAGGAAAGATCGGAAAATTAATTTCCTCTTGATTTATTTGCCACAATAAATGTGCTTTTTAAACTCACTGATACAGCAGCCAGAGAGAGATGAATGGTAGAAAGCCCAGGGACAAGAGACCAACTGAAGCAAATACTGATCTCCATTATGGTGACAACAAACTTTATTATTAACTAAATCTCTGTTAATTCTCAACAAGAACTTTTTTACATGTATGAAAGCAATAATCATAAACTGGTTTGTAAACTGTTTTCACACTCACTCTTTTTCAGTTCTTGTTTCTCTGTCCTTCAGTGATTCTGCTTATCAGGTGTTCATCAGTGTCTCAATTCACTCACTTCTTTTCATTCAAGTGGACTATATTAGAGAATTAAATGTAGGGAATAGTAAATGAGGGTATAGGGTGGGATTGTGAACACAGCCTCTGAGTGTCGACTTTGAGAGCTGTAATTCACAGTATATTCTGTAGGCTAGTTTTGTTTTCTACGAGGGCTGGGCGATATATCGCACGATATTGTTATGCGCATCTCCTCAGTAAATTCCTTGATTAGTAGTAAATCACCATCACCTGCTTTCAGATGGAGCGGCATTTACTACACAGCACAAACTCCAGTGTTAAATTAACACTCAAGAGTGTTAAAGTTAATGAGATAATTAAGTGATTAATTTAGTGATGTTTGAGCATTATTGAAGACACCTGATGTTAACAAGCAGAATCAATGAAGGCGAAAATCACAAATTGTAAGCAACCGTTATGGCGATAAGTGTTTGCTTTAGTTGGGCTCTTAACCTTTAAGAATTCACTTTAAATTTGTTTGTCTGCTGTTATTTAATTTTAACAGTCAAATGAACAAAGAAAAGTGTGGTCTGATAGTGTTGGTTATGTTCTGGCATAATCATGCTGTGATCTTAAAATAAATCTTATTGAGATAGTTAGGTTTAACTTATTGGCAACAACGTTGTGATTTTAGAGTATATAAGTATATGTATGTTTCTTATAATCCAAAATATTCAATAAACATTGTTCTGATCAAAACACTTTCAAATGGATTTATTTAGAAACACAGACATCAATAATCAACCTGTGAATCTCAACAATGGTGACAATAATAAAGCATGTTGCAGTGGCTGCCACCAATCACAACTCATTAATGGCTCCCATCATGCATTGCGATATGAATAAATTATGATCTGAATTTTCGATGTATTTTACTTTTCCTAATTGAATATTCTGCTCGTCACCATTCTTGAGAAGCATAGACTGAATCTTGAAGTCTGTGTGTGCCTAAAAGAAATTTTTTTTTTTTTTTTTAAAACAACTTTTAAGAAAACCTTTATATTATAGCTAAAATTCTAGATATTTATGCAAAATCACAGTTATGCTGTAACAAGCAACATAAAACAAAAACATAAAGTTCAAATGATGATTGTCATAATATAACCAACACCATCAGATCACTTTTTTTCTTTGTTCATCTGGCAGTTATAACTCAGATACAGCAGCCAAACAAAATCTAAAGTTAATAATATAAGGGTCAAGAACCCGACTAAAGCAACCAATGATCGTCATAACGGTGGCTTACAATTTGAGTTTTTCTCCTTCAGTGATTCTTCAGGTTTCTTCAATAATGCTCAATCATCACTAAATTAATCAATTAATTATCTCATTAACTTCAACACTCTTGAGTGTGGACTCATATTCTCTCGCAGGAGTGTTAATTTAACACTGGAGTTTTTGCTGTGTACAAAGAGCCGTAGTTAACTGTAGCCTGTGGGTTTGAGACGTTCTTTGTTTCTCTCTCTCTCATCTCCTTCTTCACCGCTTCAGCTCGCTTTAAATTTAACAAACTAGAATTGAGTAATAATTAATTTAAATTAATTCTTTAAAAGTCAACCATTTAAAATGAGTAACATTTAAACAAAAATATCTGAATAACAGACAGACGTTAAAGATGAATTTAGAACTCTTTATTTTTTATTGCTGATAATAAGCTGATAGGTAGCTGATAATAATCAACTGAAAGGACATTAAATCTCTTATTACTAACCAGAATGACTTTATTTCTGTCATTTGTCTACAGCTCTTTTTGAGAATTAACAGAAGTTTAGATGTTAATGGTTTATTGAAAATATTTGTTCACCATTATGGATATCAGTGTTTCATTTAGTTGGTCAGTTTGACTCAGGCTTTTTTTTGTGTGTGTCAGTTTGTGTTTTTTGTAACGGTGTTTGCCAAACATTTAAATTGTTGCAAAGAAAACCATACTCACAGGTGATCAGATGCTAAAGTTTTAAACATTGGAAAAAAAGACAGTTGTCTTTTAACTGATCAAAACTTACTTGATAGATTTTCACAATATCATTTTGTTGGTACAGATCACTCAACATTTTGATTTTTTAATACAATATAGAATTTTTATAGCTATGAGTTTTATACTATGGTGACTCCCAGGATACATTGCAGCATGAAGCATGCCACCATTGTTGAGATAAAAAAAATCCTATAAAGTATTCAAAAATCAAAATGTAGAGTGATCCGTGCCAACAAAATTATATTGGTGTAAATCTATTAATATCAAGTAACTAAGATTTGATCAGTCAAAGAATTTAGCAAATATTTTTCTTTACAACGTTTACAACTTTATCATCTGATAACCTTTGTTTACGGTTTTCTTTGCAACAATTTAAATGTTTTGGCAAACACCATTCCAAAAACTGTCTTTTGAGTCTAACAATTGTGTTCCAATATTAAAATCACATCACAAACCCTGTGTTACTGCAGCATTACACCGAGCAGTGTTACATCAATCATCGTTTAGAAAAGATTTAACAAAATCTTTTAACAAACATTAGCTCAAAAATCTAAGTTACTGACACACACAGATATCAACAATCAGCACATGAATCTCAACAATGGTGACAATCAAAAATATTTAGATAAATAGATCAATTTGCAACATCACTGAAAAGCTACTAAATCACAACAAAAACAACAGCAACAAATAAAAGCAAATATTTAGAATTACACAAAATTATAGGACAATTCAGCTGCATAATTTATTCATGGTGCAATGCATGCTGGTAGTTTTGTACTATGCTGGTACCCAGCATGCATTGCAGCAAAGTACTTTGATATTCACCATTGTTGAGATTCATACGCTGATTGTTGATGTCTGTGTGTGTCATCATAATCTGACTATTTCGTGCTTGTTAAATCTTCTAACTGATTGTTAGAATATTGCTGGATCTCATGCGGCAGTAACACAGGATTTGTGATGTGAATATTGTTAACATCAGGTGTCTTCAATAATGCTCAATCATCACTCAAATATAAAGTGCACCAGATTAATGAATTTATCTTTAAAATGTAAGAAAAAACATTCTTCCGGGGGAGCATGTGTAACAAGGTTAAAAAGAGTATTTAATGTAAAGAGTTTTGATGTGTATTTAACTTTAATTATTTGTATATATATTTGAACGTATATTTAATTAATTTAAACTAACGCTTTAACAAGATTGTTGAGATTATAATATGTACTGAATTTCCACATGCGTCACACAAGTGTGAACGAGTTCATTTCATGTGGTTATTGTCTATGTCTAAACATTCTGACAATTACTTGTATTATGAGTTGAGTGAATGTGTAATTTCAATTTTTCTAGTCTTATGAATGTCTGCTTCTCTTCAGCCAAAGTGATTTAATACATCTGTTCCACATCGGTTCCACATGCCCCCGGACCCCCCTAGAGTTACCGAGGTCCACCCAAAAAAAAAATACTGTGGCAAACAGATTATATTATAGTCTTCAAAAAATAAACATCAAATTCTCTTATTATTAAAATACCTAAAATACGCACATTATTAGGATTATACCTCCGCGCCAGGAAAAACACGAGATTATTATTATTATTTTTTCAATTTTGCTTGTTTTGCGAAGTGACCAAATGAAGCAAAGCACAATTAGTCCACACTTTTATTTTCGCCGTTTCTGAATTTGATGTTATCAGAGGCACAATGCAAACACAATTGCATTACTATTTTTATTTAGGCTACTTTTGAACAAAGTCTTATTTCATGCGAAGTGATAATATAATTACCCTTTCATGTTCTCTATTTGAAAATTTTTAATGCTGTTATTTGATATGTTTTTTTTTTTAAATGTGATGTTAATAAAATACATTTTAACAGTTACATTTGAAGCCTAGTTTATTAACATTTTGTCGGGGCGGTTGGGGACAGCTGGCGCTCTGAACACTTCCCGACCTCCAAAGTGGAGAATGGCAGAAAAAGTTTGAGAAACACTGCTCTAAATTATAGTAAAATCATGATTATAAATTACATCTGTAATATGTTTACATTTATTTAGTTTGTAAAATGTGTTTATCCTGTTGTGTTTTTATACTTTTATTATAAAAAGTAAAAAAAAATAATTGTAATTATTATAAAAATAATAAACATAATTGAAAACAAACTAATAAAATGTATCTTCTTGATTAATAAAGTCAAACCTTGATGTTGTTGATGTTGCTATCAACATTTGCAAATAAAAAAGTTACATTTTTGCAAATTTTGAAGAACACCTAACTCTGTAAATTATAGTAAAATCATTCAAATTTAACACTAGACTATTCCTCATTTTATAGGTTACAGCTGCAATATGTTTACATTAATTTGTAAAATGTTTTTATCCTGTTGTGTTTTTATACGTTTATTATAAAAAGGTTGTAAACTATTTTAGTGTGCAGTATTTTACTCTATAATTCTGATTCTGAACTTTAAAATATATACATTGAATAATTGAAAACAAACTAATAAAATGCATCTTATTGATTAATAAAGTCAAACCTTGATGTCGTTGATGTCGTTCTCAGTGTGGCATCTGTTCATTTCCTGAGTTCTCAATAGGAAGTGAATCTTCTCTGCATGCCTTTATATAGACACAAAACAATGTCTGTTTTCTGTGAAATCACATGACATACCTACACTCAAAAAAATGATATGTTGGCTTTACTTAACTTTTTTTTGTAAACAGGTTCCACCGGTTCCACATAACTATGTTTCGTTAAACAAACATAATATGTTCATGTAACTTCAACATCATGGAATTTGGTCATTTTAAGCGACCCAATTAAACTCTGAGCTAATGAGATAATTAAGTGAATAATTGAGTGATGATTGAGCATTATTGAAGACACCTGATGATAACAAGCAGAATCTCTGAAGGAGAAAACCCGGAATGTTTAAGTCACCATTATGGAGATAAGTGTGTGTTTTAGTTGGGCTCTTGACCATTAACTTATTAACTTTAGATTTTGTTTGGTTGCTGTACATGAGTTATAACAGCCAGATGAACAATAAACAAAGGTCATCTGATGGTATTGGTTGTGTTTTAACATAATCATTATTTCACAATCATTTGACCTGAGTCACTGAACTTATATTAAACCGAATTTCTGAGTTAACTTTACCTTATGGATAATAACAGCACTGTCATGTTTGCGTTCACACAGAAGGCACTCTGGCAATTTGCCGGGTTCAAAGCGCTGTGTGAAAGGAGCTTTAGATTCACAACACCTTTCAAGCAACTGGAACACACGTGTATCAAGAATCAGCATATGAACCTCAACTATGGTGACAATATAGATAGATCAACTCTTAACATCACAAATCAAGCTACTAAAAAGTCACATAAAAAAACAACAACAAAAATAAAAGCACATGGTAAGAAGAAAATAAGACAATTCAGCTGCATAATTTATGCATGCTGCAATGCATGCTCTGAGTTCTGTATTAAGGTGATACCCAGCATGCATTGCAACATGAAGCATTTCATTTGAGTGTCACCATTGTTGAGATTCATACGCTGATTGTTGATGTCTGTGTGTGACTTAATAACATTATGTTTTTTTAAACTATCTATACTATATTGTTTCTAAAATCATTCAAATGATAATGCTGTTAATTTGCCTTATGGAAAATCGCTATATTAATCAATTATATGGAAAGAACCAGATGACTGAGAAAACATTAAACTCTGGGTGAAATGAGGTGCTACTGATCTGTAAGCTCTTTTGATGACATCATCAATTGCCATAGTCGCCAGATTTTTGTTTCTCTTGGCTTTATTGCTATAACTGTTGTGCCTTATAGACACACAGGTAAAGCAGCCAGAGAAAAACTAATGTTGCAATGGCAAGGGTAACAGCCCAACTAAAGCCAACACTTATCACCATCATGGTGACTACAAACTAAACCATAAATCATCAACATCTAAACCTCAGTTAATTCTCAAAAAGACCTTGACAAGTGACGCTGGTAATGAGTTATTTACTCCTCCTCTGCTGAGATCTTTAGATATGTACTGTCTTCTTTTCTTTTCAGTTGATTAAATATATGGCTGTGGCTGGAAGTCAGTAGTTTACTATACAATCTAAGTCAAATTTACTAAACAAAATAAGTTATTTTCTGTGCATGTATTTTTTGTGACAATAAATGTGAAATGTGAATATATATTTATATGAATGACTGCTCAGGAGAGTAAATGCTGAAATGAAGTGTGATTTTATGTGTTTTTGCACATAATGATATAGTGGAGATCTGTTAGTGTTTAATGTTCAGTTGGGATTTAAAGTGTTTCTGTTGCGTTTTGTGTGTCACCGTTGTGTTGAAGAGTAGAGCCTGTGCTTCAGTTCAGGATGAGCAGATAAACACCGATGTTATGCTGTGTGTTGCTTTATTTAAAGGGAGTGACTGTAGTTGCTGATGTATTGATGATCTTTTTGTTAAGTTCGTCAATTCAGGTGTATGCTGTTGTTAACTAACAATTATCTGCAAGATGATTGAGTTAAAGGAGCAGTATGTAGGATTGTGGCCAAAACTGGTACTGCAATCACCTTCAAATTACTGTAGAGCAGTGTATCCCCTTCCCCTCCTCCCTGACTCGAGGTTGCCAGATAGGCTGCAGGATACAGCAGGAACGTAGGCTGCTAAGCTTCCAATGGCAAGTCACGAGTCCTACACACTAGGCTAAGTTTTTTTTCTGTTAATTATGTTTATGCTTCAAATATTAATTATATAATTATATAAGTAATTATATATCGCAAAAATTTACTAATGGCGATTAGCCAAATATAATAGTAAAGATGTACGCTCGTATGTGACAGTACATTGTTAGAACAGTAGCTGTTAGTATACTAACGGTAGGTATCTGTCATTAACATAAGTACAAGCACAAGCCTCTGTCACTGTGTGTAATCGATATCAAAGATACAGCTATTCATTAAGCTGACGCTATAAGTGAAAGCGACCAGCTGTATTTTTTAACTTACTCTGCCGTACACGTCCATAACCCTAAAATATGTGATGTGAAAGATTACATGTCATTCTATTATTTTTGGCTGTAGAACTTGCATGATAAACAAGTAGGCTAGGCTACAAAACGTTCCAAGTGGGACACATTATTTGGCTACAATGTGCTTTTCATTGGTGTTATGGACGTTAGAAAAAGTTATTTTACCGTGGAATTGCGACTATAGTGCTTCCAATTCGATGACCCACCTCCTCCATATGAGCTAACGTAACGTTAATTTGCACAAACATGCATAACTTTGTTCGACTGTCATGAATATTTGAAATGTCCATTTACGTCAAGTACAAGTTAGCCAAACATAGATGAATCTTAGGGCCCTTACATAGTCAACGCATCGGTACGCATACGCGTGCGCAAGGCTACACATCGCTACGCTTCGGCCGCCATTATGCGTCGATGCGTAGCCAAATGTGTCATCCTAGTTTTTGATACGCGACGCGCCGATGCACGCAATACTATGCGTTGTCGGTGGGGGCGACATTGCAAGTAATGTACATAAAAAGGTATATTATTATGTTTACAGAAGAAGAAGATTTGAATACAATGGCGGGCGAAGAGGAAAAGTTATGCGAGCTTGTTCGTATACATCCTTTGTTGCCGCCGATGTAAAATCAGCAATATGTACTCCTCTTCAGTTGCCATTTTGATCTGAATATTACGTGACTCGACTCTAGACTCTACTACCCCCTGCTGCGCGATCGGTGTATTGCATTTCACGCATCGCCGGTGACGCTTGTGTACTATGAAAAGGAGCGCGTAGCTCGCGTCGCTCGCGTTGCTTGCTCGCGTTGCTCGCGTTGACTATGTAACGGCCCTTACTTGTCCAGAAATTCTTCTCCGTTTTCAGCCGTCTCCATCTTTCAAAGGCATCTCCTATACAGATCCTTGTTTTATTTCGGACTTTGTCACAAAGTATTTCGGATTCATAACGAGTTTATGAGTTTATCAGTTTATCTGATTCGCAACGTTAGACTTTTTTTTTATCCGATTCCGACACGTTTGTAGCTGCAGCTGTGGTAACTAGCAGAGCTGGCAACCCGGATGCCGCAACACTACTGACTTCGTGATTGGTAGATAGGTGGAGGGTGACGCATCAGACCAAAACACAACATGACAACATCAACATCAGTTGAGGGCTGCAACTTCACTTTTTAAATAACAATATCCTGGCCGGACTACTGTTGTCAGTGATATAAGTATTTGAAATGAACATGATTTCTTAATGTCTAGTGACATATCAGGGCCATTTTATGATTAATTGAAATACATTTCTTACATACAGCTCCTTTAAATAGATGGTTTGTTAACTCATTTAAATTAATTTTATTTTTTTAGTGGACTCAAATGAAATAAAATCATAGTATAAATATGAAATGTCAATTGACCAATTTAAGATAATCGGTTTCCTCAAATTATCAAATAATCATACTGTAAATAATACAATAAAGAACTGTAAATTCACAGCTGCTCTTGTTTTTCTGCTTTTACAGGTGTGCTGTATTTTTTACAGTTAATTGTAGTTTATGATTTACGGTAATCTTGTAAAATTTACAGGCTTACTGGCAACCAAAATTGCCAGTAAGTTGCTGTAAATTTTACAGTAAATTTTTTACAGTGCACGGTTCAGATTTCGGCTTTGCACGAACAGTCCTGAAAGGGGCAACAATGTCCAGTGCATTCTGACAAGAAGTATAAAACAATGATGTTAACTTATCAGTATTGTAATGCTGAGTGTTCACTGAAACTGCCATGTTTGTGCTATTAAAAACATCAGTAAACCGTTCTGTGTGTTGTGCTTCACGTGCCTCGTTCCACGTTAGAAATTGTCTCTTGTTATAGCAGTATATTATCTATAATCTTTGCACATTTTCACACAAACTCTTTATACAGTCTTGTGTAGGAAAAAGTGGCTTTTGAGAAAAGGAAGGGTGTTGGTCGTTTCAGTTCTGTAAATGCTGATCTGAGTTTGAAACATTGCAAACTCAGGAAACTGTGGTCAGAAAAGTCACTTGTATTTTATGGGGACTTCCACTACCATCTAACTCAACCTCTTTTGAAGATGCGTCAATGTTTGGGATGTTAATGTTATTTACTCTAAAAAGAGATGTGTTAAAAAAACACACACATTATGTGTTGATGGTATTTTGACACATGTTGTGTATTTTCTTTTACATGTTAATATATTATTTAGCCTCTGAATGGCAGTACTAAATTAATTAATGCATTTTTAAACAAAATAAGAACAATTTACACCAATTTACACACCCTCGCTCTTAATGGATGTTTCCTTCTTGAGCATCACAGAATGTTTGCAGCGTTTGTAATAGTTGTGTCTGAGTCCCAGTGTGAAAATATGGATCTCAAAATCATACAATCACTGCTAGTAAGGAGTCAAATATGCAGAAGATGCTGGAAAAGCAAAGAATGTGCAGGAGCTGAAGGATTTTTCTGAAGACCATTGAGCAGTTTAACTGTTCGGGACAAACAAGGGACTCATTAACAACCATTAAAAAAAAAAAAAAAAAACAGTTGTGGATCATTCAAGTTAATATGTAGTATGTCTTGTATTTTGTGTTTGTATTTTGTCTTGTGTACTAGGCTATACTTAAACATCTGTAATGTGAAAAAGCTTTTTCAGGACAGTACAAAAAAAAAACATTTTTATGATCCTTATTATTAAAAAAATAAATAAAAAGAACATTTTGGAGGTTCTGCAAGGTGTATGTAAACTTATGACTAAATTGTAAATGTATCAAAAATCATAACATTAGACACCATGACTCACAGGACTATAATTTAGCGGGTTCACTCCACATTTAAATGCGGTTATCGCTCCTTAAACTTTACACTGTGAACGTAACCACTGGTCCTCTAGAAGCATGAAAAACAAAACGTATCGGTTACCTAACGTAACCTCGGTTCTCTCTAGAAGAGGGAACGAGTATTGCGTTAATTAGCTTACGCTACGGGAAAGATTCATCTTCTCGAGATATTGAAGCCAAAAATTATACTTAATTTTGTATATATTGTCAACACAGTGCAGCAGCTGCCAGACCTAGAGCGGGCTATCTAGCGAGCTCATAGGCTGCTCTGCCGCAACTGCAGCAGCCTATCAGTGAACCTGGCGTGACGTCACGCCCAATGAGGGGCGCCCGCGCCTTCATGGCATCACAGCCCGCCAGAATGGACGTGGCTTAGTGTACAGTCCTTCTAAAAAAAATAGCATATTGTGATAAAGTTCATTATTTTCCATAATGTAATGATAAAAATTTAACTTTCATATATTTTAGATTCATTGCACACCAACTGAAATATTTCAGGTCTTTTATTGTTTTAATACTGATGATTTTGGCATACAGCTCATGAAAACCCAAAATTCCTATCTCAGAAAATTAGCATATTTCATCCGACCAATAAAAGAAGTGTTTTTAATAAAAAAAAAAAAGTCAACCTTCAAATAATTATGTTCAGTTATGCACTTAATACTTGGTCGGGAATCCTTTTGCAGAAATGACTGCTTCAATGCAGTCATGGAGGCAATCAGCCTGTGGCACTGCTGAAGTGTTATGGAGGCCCAGGATGCTTTGATAGCGGCCTTAAGCTCATCCAGAGTGTTGGGTCTTGCGTCTTTCAACTTTCTCTTCACAATATCCCACAGATTCTCTATGGGGTACAGGTCAGGAGAGTTGGCAGGTCAACTCTCCTGACCTATATAAATAGCTGGTTCAGAGGCTGCTTCCCTGGTTTTTCATTGACTGAAGCGAAGTCGCTCGTGGCACGAGCACGGCCGGTTACGCAATACTCGTTCCCTCTTCTTGAGAGAACCGAGGTTACGTTACACAGCAAAATCCCCAGTGTTAAATTAACACTCCTCGGTTTACATATAGGTCCAACTACAGAGTGTTAAAAATTAACACTGAAGCAGTGTTGAAGTTAATGAGATAATTAAGTGATTAATTAAGTGATGATTGAGCATTAGTGGTGACACCTAATGTTAATAAGCAGAATCATTGAAGGAAAGAGAAACACAAGAACTACAACTGACTTCGAGCCTTTACACATTATTGCACTTATTATTACCAGTTTGGCTTTATTTCTGTCAAACATCTACAAAAGTTATTGAGATTCAACAGAAGTTTAGACGGTAATGTTTTATGGAATTTTTCGTTTCAATTCACCATTATGGTAGTCAGTGTTTGCTTTAGTTGGGCTCTTGACCCTTTTCATTTTTTTGTTGGGATTACCAATCACTTTGGGAACATAGCCATGTCTTGGTTTGAGAATGATTTTAGAATCATTTGGCCCGAACTCAAGACACGCAGCGCTGACAGACAGCGCATGAAGGTCCCCCACACGTTTGACTGATGACAAAGCTGTCAGAAAAACGGTTTTGAGTGATAGGTATTTTAGATCCACGGATTCAGAGAACATTTGGTCCCTCTCTACAGAGAGTTAAAATAACTCTGAATCAGAGTTGAAGTTAATGAGATACTTAAGTGATTAATTAATTAATGATTGGGCATTACTGATGAACACCTGCTGTCAACAAGCTGTAGCGACTGACCGAATCCTGATTGTGCAGGACTGAAATTATTTAGGATTCTCAGGTTTATTATTTTGAAATCTCAGAGAAATCTAATAAGGCCAGTACAGTGAAAATACATCAATACAACAGACTGAGAAAGACGCTCAAAAACTGTGTGGAATCAAGATTTAAACATTCCAAAGTCTCTATCACATCAATCTGATTTTTCTGCATGTGATTCTGCATGTGATTAAGTCGCATATAAACATGGCAGAAGGTCAGACAGACTCAGCAGATCTGCAACTGAAGATGTGCACTCTGTCAGCGCACATTCCTCAAAAGCATCAAGTCGTTCTTCAAGGGCATCCAGTCGCCACTCAAGCGCCAGCATAGCGGTTTTCAAAGCAAGAGCAAAAGCGGAAGCCGCACAGGCCAGAGCAGCATATGCTAAAAGAGAAATAGAATTGAAAGTTGAACAGGCACGACTTCAAGCAACACTGGAGGCTTTGCAAGAGGAAAAAGAAAAGGATGCTGCTTTGGTAGAAGCTCAGGTACTGGAGGAAGCATTGTTAGAAACAGAATGTAGCGCAGCCAGCAGAGTATCAATTCCTGTTCCCATCGAGGACAGTCGAATCAGAACAGCGGATTATGTGAAAACACAATCCAAAGTCAGTAGTGGTACACTGCCATCTAGTGGAGGAAAATAAACTCAACCACCACTTCAAGCTTCTAACTTAGTAAGTCCAATCAAAAGTGAGTCAGATTTAAAAAATGTACCGATTAGTTCACAAAACATTGACTTTGGAGCAGACATGAATCAAAATGTCACAAAAATGCAGTATCCTCCTTATCACTACCAAATGCAGAGTAGACCTCCTGATAAAGGAGATTCCTTGTCCATTACCTATGACCTCGCAAAGTATCTAGCTCGTTCACAACTTGTGACAGCAGGGCTTACTTACTTCGATGACAAGCCCATTAATTACTGGGCATGGAAATCATCTTTCCAAGGTGCTATTTCTGGTTTGGGTCTTTCCCCAGCAGAAGAGCTTGATCTCTTAATTAAATACCTGGGTAGAGAATCTTCTGAACATGCACGGAGACTGAAAGCGGTTCACATCAGAAATCCGTCAGCTGCACTGATAATGACATGGCAGAGGCTTGAAGAAATATATGGTTCTCCAGAAGCAATTGAACATGCTCTTTTTGCCAAACTAGAAGATTTCCCCAGAGTGACGAACAAAGAGCCACAAAAGCTTCGAGATTTAGGAGACATTCTCTCAGAACTAGAAGCTGCTAAGCTTGAAGGATACTTACCAG
This sequence comes from Rhinichthys osculus, assembly GCA_029959095.1. NCBI lineage: Eukaryota > Metazoa > Chordata > Actinopteri > Cypriniformes > Leuciscidae > Rhinichthys > Rhinichthys osculus. Next base: position 51,455,759 of record JARWKJ010000002.1, read on the forward strand.
GTCTGGCATACTTGTACACTTCTAAGGGGGTAAATCCTATTGTGGAAAAACTTCCGTATAACATTCAAGAAAAGTGGATGTCATTTGGATCCAAATATAAGCAAGAACATCATGTTGCTTTTCCACCTTTCTCAGTGTTTGCAAATTTTGTTCGTTCAGAAGCAAAAGCACGTACAGATCCGAGTTTCAGTACGTTTCCTCATGTGAAATACGAGAAAGGAGAAAGATTTGAGAGACAAAAACAAATGCCAATATCTGTTCACAAGACTCAAATTTATCCTTCAACTAAAATACCATCTGAACAGGAAAAGAGATCAGTTAGCCCGAACAAAAGCTGTCCAATACATGGAAAACCTCATCCTTTGAGAAGATGCAGAGGGTTCAGAGAGAAATCTCTACAAGATAGAATGCAGTTCCTGAAAGAGCGGTCTGTGTGTTACCGTTGCTGTTCTTCTACAGACCATCTTGCAAAAAACTGCACTGTAGAAGTTCAGTGCAAAGAGTGCCGTAGTGACCGTCATCCTTCGGCTCTTCATCCAGGTCCTGCCCCCTGGAAATCTCAGGCATCTACCCCTACCTCAGAGCATGGCGGGGAGAAATACAAATCAGAAAGTCATGAGGTTACATCTGAGTGCACGGAAGTCTGCGGAGAAGGTCTGAGTGCACGGTCTTGTTCAAAAATGTGTCTAGTTTCCGTCTATCCAGCTGGACACAAAGAGAAAGCAGAGAGGATGTATGCTATCCTAGATGAGCAAAGCAACCGCTCTTTGGTGAGAAAAGATTTCTTTGACATCTTTAACATCAAAACAACTCCATTGCCCTACACACTGAAAACATGTGCAGGCCTTTTAGAGACAGCGGGGAGACGAATTTCTGATTTCATTGTGGAGTCCATTGATGGAAAGATAAGTCTACCTCTCCCTACTCTTCTAGAATGTAATCAGATTCCAAACAATCGTACAGAGATTCCAACTCCTACACTCAAAAAAATGATATGTTGGCTTTACTTAACCTTTTTTTGTAAACAGGTTCCACCGGTTCCACATAACTATGTTTCGTTAAACAAACATAATATGTTCATGTAACTTCAACATCATGGAATTTGGTCATTTTAAGCGACCCAATTAAACTCTGAGCTAATGAGTTAATTAAGTGAATAACTGAGTGATGATTGAGCATTATTGAAGACACCTGATGTTAACAAGCAGAATCTCTGAAGGAGAAAACCGGAATGTTTAAGTCACCATTATGGAGATAAGTATTCGTTTTAGTTGGGCTCTTGACCATTAACTTATTAACTTTAAATTTTGTTTGGTTGCTATACATGAGTTATAACAGCCGTATGAACAACAAACAAAGGTCATCTGATGGTATTGGTTTTATTTTAACATAGAAATTCAGTTTAATATAAGTTCAGTGACTCAGGTCAAATGATTGTGACATAATTTTTGAGTTAAGTTTACCTTATGGATAATAACAGCACTGTCATTGTAGAGCATACTATTTTTAGACTTTTCAATGAAATTTAAATGATCAAAATCAATTAAAAAAAGAAACTTCCTAAAAAATATTTCAAATAGTCACACACAGACATCAAGAATCAGCATATGAATCTCAGCAATGGTGACAAACAGATCATAAGCTCATTATTTATTCATGCAGCAATGAGTTTTGATTGGTGGCACCCAGAATGCACTACAACATGCTTTATAATTGTCACCATTGGTGAGATTTACAGGCTGATTCTTGATGTCTGTGTGTGTCTACTGAAAAAATTTTTTTAGGAAGTTTCTTTGTTATTTATTGATTTGATCATTTGAATTTCATTGAAAAGTAAAAAAAAAATAGTATGCTCTACAATGACAGTGCTGTTATTATCCATAAGGTAAACTTAACTCAGAAATTCGGTTTAATATAAGTTCAGTGACTCAGGTCAAATGATTATGTTAAAACACAACCAATACCATCAGATGACCTTTGTTTATTGTTCATCCGGCTGTTATAACTCATGTACAGCAACCAAACAAAATCTAAAGTTAATAAGTTAATGGTCAAGAGCCCAACTAAAACGAATACTTATCTCCATAATGGTGACTTAAACATTCCGGTTTTCTCATTCAGAGATTCTGCTTGTTAACATCAGGTGTCTTCAATAATGCTCAATCATCACTCAATTATTCACTTAATTAACTCATTAGCTCAGAGTTTAATTGGGTCGCTTAAAATGACCAAATTCCATGATGTTGAAGTTACATGAACATATTATGTTTGTTTAACGAAACATAGTTATGTGGAACCGGTGGAACCTGTTTACAAAAAAAAGTTAAGTAAAGCCAACATATCATTTTTTTTAGTGTAGTGCAGCGTTTCATCACAGCCACTTGAGACAAATAGCACAAGAAATACCACCTCTCGACTCTGATGCTGAGATTCTTATGTTACTGGGCAGAGACATCCTGCAAGTACACAAAGTACGCAAACAAATCAATGGTCCAAATAACGCCCCTTTTGCCCAAAAACTGGATTTGGGCTGGGTTGTCGTTGGGGATGTGTGTCTCAGAGGAGCTCATAGGCCATCTTCAATTCATACTTACAAGACTTTCATCTTAGACAATGGCCGTCACAGCTTTCTGAGTCCATGCTATAGTCAAATCAAGGTAAAAGAGAAGTTGGACGTTAATCCACAATGGCAACAACCTTTAGAAACCACATCTGAGGACTCCATTCTGATAGTGCCTGATGGTGAAAGTGTTGGTCATTCAGTTTTCTCCTACACTGCAAATGATCATAAGATTGCTCCATCTGTGGAAGACACTAGGTTTCTTCAGATCATGGACAAAGAGTTTTTTCAAGACAGCTGCAATAGTTGGGTTGCTCCGCTACCCTTTCGTGAGCCCAGACAAAGTCTACCCAACAACAAAGACTATGCATTCAAACGTCTTCTCGCGCTGCGACACACTCTAAACAAACGATCACAGATGAAAGCGCACTTCCTGGATTTTATGGATAACCTGTTAAAAAATGAGCATGCAGAAATTGCACCACCTCTTCAGCAAGGTCAGGAAGTGTGGTACTTGCCGCTGTTTGGGGTGTACCACCCTAAGAAACCTGGCAAAATTCGAGTTGTCTTCGATTCAAGTGGGCCATATGAGGGAGTTTCACTGAACAATGTACTTCTCACAGGCCCTGATTTGAATAACAGCCTGCTAGGGGTCCTGATGAGATTCCGTAAAGAGCCTGTGGCTATTACTGCTGACATACAGCACATGTTCCATTGTTTTCTGGTTAGGGAGGATCATAGGGATTTTCTTAGGTTCCTGTGGTACAGAAACAATGACCTTGATGGCGAAATTGTGGATCACAGAATGCGTGTGCATGTTTTCGGGAATAGCCCATCACCAGCAGTAGCTATCTATGGCCTACGGAGAGCAGCCAAAGAACATGAAGAGAGATTTGGCAGTGACACCAGAAAGCTAGTGGAGAAAGAGTTCTATGTTGATGACATGCTGAAATCATGCGCTACACAGGCAGAGGCAATCGACCTTCTCAAACGTACACAAGAAATGCTTGCAGTGTCCAACCTTAGACTGCACTCAAAAAAATGATATGTTGGCTTTACTTAACTTTTTTTGGTAAACAGGTTCCACCGGTTCCACATAACTATGTTTCGTTAAACAAACATAATATGTTCATGTAACTTCAACATCATGGAATTTGGTCATTTTAAGCGACCCAATTAAACTCTGAGCTAATGAGATAATTAAGTGAATAATTGAGTGATGATTGAGCATTATTGAAGACACCTGATGTTAACAAGCAGAATCTCTGAATGAGAAAACCAGAATGTTTAAGTCACCATTATGGAGATAAGTATTTGTTTTAGTTGGGCTCTTGACCATTAACTTATTAACTTTAGATTTTGTTTGGTTGCTGTACATGAGTTATAACAGCCAGATGAACAATAAACAAAGGTCATCTGATGGTATTGGTTGTGTTTTAACATAATAATTATTTCACAATCATTTGACCCGAGTCACCGAACTTATATTAAACCAAATTTCTAAGTTAAGTTTACCTTATGGATAATAACAGCACTGTCATTGTAGAGCATACTGTCTGTGAAACATCAGGGCAGACACTTTACAGAAGGTGCTGTCAGAGCTGCTGGATTTTGGCTTGTAGGAGGTAAGAAGTGCATACGCAGTTTGCTTTACAAGTGTGTAATCTGCAAGAAGCTGCGAGGGAAGACAGAGCATCAGCAGATGTCTGATTTGCCAATGGAACGGTTGACAGTAGCTCCACCCTTTACCTATGTGGGTGTTGATGTTTTTGGACCATGGGAAGTGACAGCCCGTAAGACCAGAGGAGGTCAAGCAAATTCCAAGAGGTGGGCAGTTATGTTTTCATGTATGTGCTCAAGAGCTGTCCACATTGAAGTAATCGAAGCAATGAGCTCCAGTAGTTTCATCAATGCCTTAAGGAGATTTTTTGCAATCAGAGGGCCAGTTAAACAACTGCATTCAGATCGTGGTACAAATTTCGTTGGAGCTTCTCGTGAACTCAAAATGGATGATTGTTGTGTCAGCTCAGAGAAGGTGCAGAAATATCTGAGAGAACACAATTGCACCTGGATATTCAATCCACCTCATGCCTCTCATATGGGTGGTCACTGGGAGCGAATGATCGGGATTGCACGTCGGATCCTTGATTGCATGCTACTTAAAGACCAATCTTCCCGTCTCACACATGAGGTCTTGACGACGGTCATGGCGGAAGTTACTGCAGTGATGAATTCACGGCCTTTAATCCCAGTGTCCTCTGACCCAGAATTTCCCTTTATTCTCACCCCTGCAACTCTTTTGACACAAAAGACAGGTGCAACACCTCCCCCACCTGGAGACTTTGGGAATAATGAGTTGCTTAAGGAAGAATGGAAACAAGTACAAAGGTTAGCAGATGTCTTCTGGACAAGATGGAAAAAAGAATACCTCAGTACTTTGCAACACCGACGAAAGTGGCAAGACAAAAAAACTAATTTGAAAGAAGGGGATATTGTCTTGGTAAAGAACATTCAAGTCACCAGAAATGAGTGGCCAATGGCAATCGTTGTGAAAACATCACCAAGCAAAGATGGATTGGTGAGGAAAGTTGACGTTAAAGTGACTAAGGATGGCATTCAGAAAATCCTGTCACGTTCTGTCTCTGAACTTGTCCTTCTTCTGTCTCCCAAAGATAAGTTATAAGTTGATTTGGGATTCTAAAAACCCCAGGCGGGGAGTGTGCAGGACTGAAATTATTTAGGATTCTCAGGTTTATTATTTTGAAAATGTCTATTCTAGTGAGGACTTTAATTTTGAAAAGCAGTCACAGACAACCTCTTAGTTCAGGAAGTACTAGTAGTACTGCAATAGTTCAGCAAAATGTGGTAGCTATGTGACATCTTTGAGCATCACCTTTCTCTGCATCTGTTAGACGCAATGTCTGTAAGTACACAGTGTTAAATTTATTGTGTAATACATTTGAGAAGGTTATTTGATATTAAGATGTATATTTTCTTAGTTTAATTATCCTTACGTTATTGTCAATCTGTAATTTTCCAATTTCATTTTTAGTGATTGTATCTTTTGTATATTTTTACAGTTTCACAGTTGAATCATAAACTTCAGAAACGACTTGAGGTGTCCAGCGAGGTTTTTGAGTCACTGTTTAACTTACTGGATAGTTAGATGCCAGAGAAATCTAATAAGGCCAGTACACTGATTGTTTTCCTTTCACTACTGAACAAATATGAACACATATATGTTTAATTCACAAAACCTTGAATCATGTGATATGGTGCCCCAATGTCTGCCAGCAGGTCATTGATTAACTTCATTTATGACGCATTGCGCAATCAAGAAACAGGTCCCCGTTGTTCTCAAATCCTTACACTGCTTGCAATTTGTGTTCAGTCAGAAAGAATAAGAACTGATCCATTCAGGGTCTCAAGCTAGTAAGCCCCCCCCCCCACCCCCCCCCCCCCCCCCCCCACCCCCCTCATCAATTATTATGTCTCCTTAGACTGATAAGTGGATTTACACACAAAACTACCCTTTGTCTTGAAGACAACCATTAGCGAACTAAACCCTCACGTGGTACACACCATGGATGGACAGATGCTGACCATAAGGATACCCACACACACACGCCACACATACCCGCACACAAACGTCCTTTGTATGCAACTTAGGATAGAAATGTCCTTAATGTATATAACACAGAATTGTATCTGACCTTCCTGTATGCATGCATATCTAAGTAGTTTTGTCTTATTCTATGGGTGTAATTGGAGACTGGTCTGTAACTTCGAATCTTAAGTGTATTTCTAAAGAAAGATTACCTAACAGGATCACCTTCTGTAACTCTCCCTCTTGCTAGGTCATAAAACTTTATGACCCCCAAAAGGAATTCCAAGGGAATCACAGCTCCCACTTCAATTCTGATAAAGAAAGAGGAATAGACTCTGCAATCCTATATTTTCTATAAGTATAACCACTTAAGAAATGTATAAACATGAATTTGATCTTTCCTAGGTCATGGTAGCCGGTATTATGGCTTTATAGTCATGTGAGTGAACATTAAATGTGTGTAATTCTGTATATGAATGTAACTTTATGTTTCTTCTACTCTTTCCGGCCATTCTTGGTACCTGTTTGACCGTCTTGTTTTGACTAAACAAGTCATACATAGGATATTACAGTAAAATGTATTGTTCTGTGTGTACAATCTTTTCCCGGAAGAACTTTTTCCGCTCGAGATACTCTAAGATAATTGGTTCACGTACGCGAAGCAGGTGTGAACCCCTCCTCTCCATAAGAGACTGACACAGAAGTTTCTCACTGAGCACTAGAGAGCACTTTCCCTGTGAGAGGTTTCCGGTCCCATGGCTCCTTAGGGAGCTTTACGCCGCGTTTCTTTTCTTTTCCTTTCTTTACTAAGTTTTATTTTCATATTCGCCTCTCCTTCCACGAGGGAGATGAACTCTGAATTATTTCCTTGGTAACTTCACGTTCGGTGAACCTTTAAAACTTCCCGCGAGTCTGCTCGCCCCGGAAGACACGAGAGAACAAGCCTAGGCTATAGCGCCGAAGGACAAACACGCACACGACTCTGCATTCCTCAGCAACACAAAGAGAACCATACGCAAGTATAGTTGATTTGATTGATGTGATTTCTTGTTGTCTCTCTAAGGGTTACGTTGTCTGTGATTTTTGCCATGCTGCGATCACCCCGGTGATCTCTCTCATCCTGACCGGTAGTTTTACTTTCTCATCCTCTTACTCTCTCTCTCTCCCTCGCTCTCTCTCTCTCTCTCTCTCTCTCTCTCTCTCCCAATCTCTCTCTCTCACTCCCGTTCGTTATTCGTCTGTCTCATTAGTTTTACTGTTTACTGTACATACATGTATCCGTGTTTAAATGTAGAATTCTGTATCCGTAGTATCATTTTATTAAAACCATTATATTCTTGATTGCTTCTGTCGAAAATGCTCATTTTACAAAGTCAATGAAATATTGATCCTAGCTACAAAAGCTTTTATTATGGACTACTTTGAGTAGTTTAATCTTATAAACACAGGAAAATTAATGTTCATCGCCAGAAGATTGATATTTCTTGGAGTTGATAAGAAGGGATAACTTTGTTGAGAAGTTGATAAGTTAATCTTACGGCCGTTTGCTGGACAAACAGATTGTTCGATAGCTAAATTAATTCCATTAAAGGTTATCTCATATAATCGATCTGGAAAGAGACCATTGATATATGAATGAGGAATTATAATTCGTTGTGATTGATCATTCATATATACAATCGATCTATTTTCAACTTCGATAATTTAACTGTAATATGCAATATTAATCATATTCATGATTAATTATTAAAATTCCCTATATATCATTTGAGCTAATGTTAATGCATTTAATGTAAGACTCATTGTTGTTACAAAGCATAATTCCCACCAATCACAACTCATTAATGGCTCCCATCATGCATTGCGATATGAATAAATTATGATCTGAATTGTCTATGTAATTTACTTTTCCTAATTGAATATTCTGCTTGTCACCATTGTTGAGATGCATAGACTGAATCTTGAAGTCTGTGTGTGCCTAAAAGGAGTCTGTGTGTGCCTTTTTTTTTTAAGAAATCCTTTATATCTGAAATTCTGGATATTTATGCAGAACCACAGTTATGCTGTAACCAACAGCATAAATCAAAAACATTCAGTTCAAATTATGATTGTCATAATATAACCAACACCAACAGATCACTTTTTCTCTTTGTTCATCTGGCAGTTATAACTCAGATACAACAGCCAAACAAAATCTAAAGTTAATAATATAAGGGTCAAGAGCCCAACTAAAGCAAACAATGATCGCCATAAAGGTGGCTTACAATTTGAGATTTTCTCCTTCAGTGATTCTGCTTGTTACCATCAGGTGTCTTCAATAATGCTCAATCATCACTCAATTAATCACTTAATTATCTCATTAACTTCAACACTCTTGAGTGTGGACTCATATACACTCCCAGGAGTGTTAATTTAACACTGGAGTTTTTGCTGTGTACAAAGAGCCGTAGTTAACTGACAAGCTGAGCCATATCGCATTAATTATCGCTGGCGATACGTCCGCGATATTAATGCGATGTGGCTCAGCTTGTCAGTGAACTACGGCTCTTTGTAGAAAATGCCGGGCTTTACTGACGAGATGCGCATAACAATATCGTGCGATATATCGCCCAGCCCTAGTCTGGGGCCACCGTCTTTCTTTGGTACAAGAAAATAACGGCTGTAAAACCCCGACTCGCTCAGAGAAGGTGGCATCTCTATAGCCCTTTTGTACAACAGGTTCGCTATTTCTGTGCGAAGCAGATGAGCTACTTCTGTATTCACAGTCGTTTCGAGCCGCACTCGCAAGCGTGGAGGGCGGCGATCGAATTAAGCGGGCAGAGAGTGGGCGCGCACACAGACTCGTGGGCGCGTTTCTCACATTTAACACTCGAGTGGCTTGTGTCCGCTTTATGAGAGTGGGCTCTATGAGTGACACGGGAAGTCTAATGCTTGTGTGTAGGGGTGAGCACTGTGTTGTGGGCACATTTTCTACACTTAAGGAATCTTCGGCGATCTGTGGCGGATTTCCGAGCGCGATCTTGGGCGGGCGCCCTGGCGTCGCTGCGAAGACTGGTTAGGCTGAGCTGGGCGCTGTGTGGCGGCTCGTGCAGGAGGCTGGTCAAGTGAGCGGCCTACGGAGGATCTAGAGCGTCGAGGCAGAAATAAGCTCATAGCCTGTGTGGTCTTCTGGACTTCGGAGAAACGGTCGACAATACCATTCACCGCAGGGCCGAAGAGACCAGTGGGAGAGAGCGGCGCGTTGAGGAAGACGGCACGTTCAGCTTCTCCCATATCCGCGAGTGTTAGCCAGAGGTGCCTCTCTGTAACAGTCAGCGCGGCCATACACTTTCCCAGAGCTTGAGCTGAAGCTTTTGTGGCGCGAAGGGACAGGTCCGTCACACTCATCAGGTCAGTGACAGCATCTGGGTTTCTACCTTTTTCGTCCCACTCACGAAGAAGGTCAGCTTGGAGGATTTGGAGGACAGCCATAGAATGTAAGGCAGAAGCGGCCTGGCCGGCGGCGGTGTAGGTGCGGCCAACACAGGCGGATGTTGTTCTGCAGACTTTAGCTGGGAGTGCGGACTTTGAGCGCCATCTCGCGGAGGGCGGGCAAAGGTGCGCTGCGACCGCTTACTCGACACGGGGAATAGCCGTGTATCCTCTCTCTGCGGCGCCGACCACTTGGGAGAGCGACGCGGAGGCGTGGGACTGAATTCTGGCCAAAAAAGGGGAATTCCACGACTTTGAGAGCTCAGCGTGGAGTTCAGGCAGGAAAGGCGCGGCCCTGGCCGCGGGCGCTGGGCGATGGCGGCTTTGGAGGAAGCAGCTGTCGAGCCTATTGGGCGCAGACTCCGTAGGCAGCGACCACTCGAGCCCGAGGCGGACAACGTCCAGTTAGAGGAGGCGCATCCGGCCGGATTCCTGGATCGAGGAGGAGGCAGAGTGGTGAGAGCCTGACCACTCCTCGCTGTCCGAAGCCAGTAGAGAACAGCAGTCACGTGTGGCGTTGTCTTCCTCCTCTTCATCTGACATGACGGCAGTGCGGGCTCTCGGCGGCAACTGTGCATCCGTGAGAGGGGTCGGGGAAGGCAAAGCTCGAGGAGGAGATTCCGGCGAGACATTCCCGCGTGAGCTGGATAACCAGACATTATTCTCTTTTTGAGATTTCTCTGGGGCGCCGTCTGCGGCGGTTGTGTGCAGGCGTGAAGGTAGTGTTACGGGCTCGTTGGCTGCTGAATACACCGCTGCAGTAGCCTGAATGAAGAGGACTGACAGGGGGGGAGCTTTGACGGCGGTCCGGCCGCGGCGGGACTCAACCGTCTCTTTCTCAGTGCTGACGTTGCTAGGAGGGCTTCGCGTGCTCAGGCTTCAGCACAATCTTAGGCCGAGGCTCTCGGGGGGGGGGGCGGCGGTCTGTGGCGGCTGTCCGAGTGTAGGAGGAGGAGGCAGAGTGGTGAGAGCCTGACCACTCCTCGCTGTCCGAAGCCAGTAGAGAACAGCAGTCACGTGTGGCGTTCGTTGTCTTCCGCCTCTTCATCTGACATGACGGCAGTGCGGGCTCTCGACGGCAACTGCGTGTCCGTGAGAGGATTCGGGGAAGGCAAAGCTCGAGGGGGAGATTCCGGCGACACATTCGCGATGGCCACGGCCTCCGGCGGCCTCTGTGAACGGCGCTTCTTTTTGCGCGGTGCAACAACCCAGCCAGCACAGCCATGTGGGGCTCACATGGGCTTGACCTGGGCTATCTAACTGGGACCCAGCCAGTTTTGTCCACGGTTTCCATGTAGGCCCCACATGGGTTTGCCCAGATGAAATGAACACTGCTCAGTGTGCACACTACAGGCTGTTAAATGTAACACTGATCAGTGTTGGAGTTAATGAGATAATTAAGTGATTGAATAATGATTGAGCAATATTGATGAACACCTGCTGTTAACAAGCAGAATCACTGAAGAAAAGAGAAACACAAGAACTACTTCCAGGCACAGCCTTAGATGAAATCAACTGAAGATAAAGTACATTTAGGGGGCTTTCACACTGGCAGTTTAGTTCGGAAAGGGGCACGGTTCGCATGAAAAATCGCTAATGTGAACGCTGTCATGGGACCTGGGTGCGCACTGGGGTACCGAACCCGAGACTACCTGGAGGAGGTGGTCTGAGTTCGGTTGCTCCCGGTGCGCACTTGTTCAGGAAGTAAAGTATCCTGCGCATGCGTTTTAGCCGATTATGATGTATTTAGTTAAATAAAACACACGTAAGGGATGAAGATTTACCCTGGATGCGAGCGAGAGTGAGTCTGCAGTGTATTCGCGCATAGTGCGTGCAATCAGGGCAACAAATTAATGGAAATCCACGGTCTCCTCAAAAGAGTCCATTTGCAAGCAGCGGAAAGACAGCTTATGCGAAACACACACACAGTTAACCTGCGTTGTTTACTCAGCTATGAATAATAGCACCAAAATAAAAAAAACACAATATATTGACCCGCGTCGTGTTTTCTATCATGCGCCGTGCACGTTTGCAATGACGTAAGATGCACGCAAACGCACCAGAGTTCGATAGAATCAAGTTGAGTGTTAAACCAGACCAACGCTGCGGGGGGCGCCAGGAACAATCGCGCTCGGGCTCGGACCGCAGCAAACGAACCAAAGCACATAATTTGTTACATAGGAAAACAAAACCAAAAGTGTTCAGGTGTTATAGTTTTCATTATCAAAAAGTAGAATGATTCAATAATCTTATCCTGGACCTTGCCAAAAAGTTGTAATTAGTTATTAATAAATAACGTTGACCTTACTTGACACAGGGCAGACATTCTGAATTTTTGTATACATTTTTTTGAATTTTTGGAAAATCATTATAATTTTTTATAGAAACAAACAGACATCAAGAATCAGCATATGAATCTCAACAATGGTGACATGCTTCATGCTACAATGCATGCTGGGAGTAGGGCTGGGCGATATATCGCACGATATTGTTATGCGCATCTCGTCAGTAAAGCCGGTTCCTTGATTAGTAGTAAATCGCCTTCACCTGCTTTCAGATGGAGCGGCATTTACTACAAAGAGCCATAGTTAACTGACAAGCTGAGCCAAATCGCACTAATATCGCGGACGTATTGCCAGCGATATTTAATGCGATATGGCTCAGCTTGTCAGTTAACTACGGCTCTTTACACAGCAAAAACTCCAGTGTTAAATGAACACACCTGGGAGTGATTATGAGTCCACACTCAAGAGTGTTAAAGTTAATGAGATATTTAAGTGATTAATTGAGTGATGATTGAGCATTATTGAAGACACCTAAAGCAGAATCACTGAAGAAGAAAACCGGAATTTCAGGTCACCATTATGGAGATGAGTGTTTGCTTTAGTTGGGCTCTTGACCCTTATATTATTAACTTTAGTTTTTGTTCAGCTGTTGTATCCAAATCATACCTGCCAGATGAACAAAGAAAAACAATGATCTAATGGTATTGATTATATTATGACATTCATCATTTGAGCTAATTGTTAGTGATTAATGCTGTTGGTTACAGCATAACTGAGATTCTGCATAAATATCCAGAATTTGGGATATAATATAAAAGATTTCTTAAAATTTGTAAAAAAAAAAATTAAAAAAAATCTTTGTTTTAGGCAGACACAGATATCAAGATTCAGTTAATGCATCTCAACAATGGTGATGAACAGAATATTCAATTAGGAAAAGTAAATTACATAGACAATTCAGATCATAATTTATTCATACCGCAATGCATGATGGGAGCCATTAATGAGTTGTGATTGGTGGCAACAAGGATTATTATTGTCACCACGGTTGAGATTCACAGGCTGATTATTGATGTCTGTGTAAGACCGTAAAACGTGTTGAAGAGAAAATATCTGACCACATGGTCTATTGAGACAAAGGACCTTGGTAAATTAACATTTGGCTTCCCCCCTCTTCCCCGGAGACAAAGGTCTCACCTCTGAATCATCCTAATTTACATTTCTTCCCCTCATCCCCCACTCCTTCACCTTCATACAGATCACCTAAAACACACATAAGAATATATGTATGGTTTGATGTGAATGATTATCATTGAGTATTATGTTTGGTATCATTTGAAATGTCTCAGGAATGAGTGGTACAAATGTCTCATTCCAAATAAGTAAAACAAAAGGTAATAAGGTTTTTTAGAAGTTTAGAGAAACTGGCACCAAGAAAGGTAGCAAATGGCCTTTCTCCCCTACCCCCCAAATAAGGTGTAACCTGAATGCAAATTACCATTGAAAAGAAGTTCTGGCTATTTAATGGAAGGCAGCAAGGGATCGTGGCTTTTTCTGTATTTCAGATAGCCCGTGAGGTTTAGCTCATGTAGTTCATGTTGGGTTTGCATCTATTTCTCTAATCCTAAAACATTTGATGATTTGCATTGATTATCTTTCAATTGATTATGGAATTGTTAAAATACATTTACCTGACATAATAAATTGTTATATTTGATTATTCTAACAGACTTTGACTTTATTTTCATTGGAGTTAAAAGGAATAGTCAAACATTAACGTATATTTAATGATGCACAGATATCATTTAAACACTTTCATTTTATGGAGTCAGATGAAACGAGTTAGAACATAAGACAAAAAGTATTACATTTAATTATAAATCCCTCTGCCATTGGAAGAGACGGAACGCGCATGTGACCTTCACCGCTAATTTGAATGCCGCCCTTGGATCGAATTAGTCGGCCTTACAAATTGGCGACCCCCGAGACGTGATCGCAACAGATGAATTCGCGAGCAACGTCTTTTCCAGCAAAGTATGGGGATTTTAAAATCAGCATGAGGTTTGAACATCTTCACTTTCTTCTGCCGCGATGGTAAGTCATTTTTTTCTTTCCTCTTGTGAAGTGTTGAGAAAAATTTTGTTTGCATTGTTATGGGTAGCTATAGGAAAGGCCTTTGTTTAGTCCAGAACTGAAATACGTGAGGACGTGATAAGCGGCAGCGCAGATGAAGAATGAAAACCCTTGTTAATAGATTAAAGATATCTTGTTTGCCTAAGCAACAAAAAACGAAACCTAAAATCGGAATAACATCTTCTAAATGTTTTTCGTGTAACGTTACTTGATGAGGAGCTGTAAAACAGCCTAAAAGTTTTCAAATCAGCCGCATGTTTGTCGCCATTGTGGTATTGGCTTTGTTGAAACGAACTAGCAACAATAAGAGAATCGGAAAACAACAAAGAAAAATCTAAGTTTGTAAATGGAGAAAATCGGAGAACACGTGATTTTATAAATAAAAAGGCAGATCGATGCATTGTTTATAAAAAGCTAAATTTGGAAAAACAGGATGATATTATTTACAGGCTAAAATCGGATCTCAAGGCTAAGCTAAATGTTATTGTCCATGCTGCTTCCAAAACGAAGCTAAGCTAAACGCTAGTATTGCCCATGCTACTTAAAAACTAAGCTAATGCTAAATGCTAAAGCCATGCTGCATTAAAAAAACGCTTAACTCTTTGTGTGACCAGCCCACCGGTGGGCACAAAAGCCACATTGAATAATATTCTAAACCTAAACAAATCTTGACAAACTCTATATTGCATTTGAAAGCTTCCACTTTAACACAGATGGGATTAAAAAGCAATAATGCAATAATTTGTATTTTCAAATTTGGAGTTGTGTTTTAAACATTGTAATGCACTCATAGAACACACTTTTTGTTTTGTGCTACTATATGTGCACATAGGCTAATTGTAAGTTTATTCTTTAAACACAGGATTGCTTTACTGTTTGTGTATTTGGAACACTTAGGTAAAGGCTGTTGATGTTGTATTCTAGGCTATGTATCCTGTGTGAACTGAATTAAACGCGTGTGTCTCTATGCTGAATGTGGTTATAATGTGATTCACTATGAATTTGAGAGTCAGAAACCACGAACGCGCATCTCATTAATCCTGAAACAAAAAACCTTTTCATATTCAAAGCTTTAGAGAACCTAGACTTTACCTCTCCACTCTATGGGAGCTGTTTCGCATACCAAATTTGTAAATGGTTACGTTTGAATTAATTCTGAATGACTCTGAAAGACTGTTTTTTCCATAGATTATTGGATTCGTATATTTCCACATCTTTCGCGTCAGATTAGCGACGGCTAATATCCGATACCATTTTAAGTGTACTTGAATGAGGAGACGGGTAGTTTCCGTCTAGAATCAGCTAATGCTGTTTGATCTAGATTTGGGTACGTCTAAATACCTCTGTTCTAATTTAATGTTACTTTAGATAAGTGCACGCTACTAAAGTAAATTATTGAATTAAGTTCCTGAGGTGGCATTCAAGGGGGCTATGTATATGTCTTCGATTGTGTACGTGTGAATTACGGCAGATCCCAGATATTTAGCCAAAAGTACCTCTGAATTGGTTATTGGAACTGACGGGAGTGTGCCGTGCGGCCTTGGGAGAAGGAACGCTGAGCGATATAGATTCCCTGATCTAATCGGATAAAACTAAAATTAAGAGTTCAAAAGAATAATCAAACGTTAAAATGGCCATTTAAAAAGACCAAATGAGAAGAAAAGGTATTTGAAACCTAGCAAACAGAAAGGAGAAACAGCGAATGTACAGCTTATGAGCCTTGAGCCAGAAAGCCTTTTCATATTCAAATGTAAACACATGCGAACGAGCAGAGACTCTTCAGAAGACCAGAAATAATATAATTTAATTTATATTCTTAAATATAATGTAATTGTATTATAACTCAAATTATAATATACATTATGTTGTAATCGCCAAGCAGGCATTAATTGGAGAAGTGTGACATTAATCCTTACAGTTCGATTTCGTTGACCTGCTATCCAGTGCCAAAAGGGCGGAGGTGTGTTTTAATTTTTTGCCTTTAAAAAACACTCCCAGAAGTGTGGCACAGGTAATAGCCAACTGATCAAGGAAGCAAATTTAGAAGGAGGGTGTGAACTAAACATCAGACAGACCACAGCCTTGTAAAGGTAACTACCCAGCCAGCACAGCCATGTGGGGCCCACATGGGTTTGACGTGGGCTATCTAACTGGGACCCAGCCAGTTTTGCTCCCGGTTTCCATGTAGGCCCCACATGGGTTTGCCCAGATGAAATGAACACTGCTCAGTGTGCACACTACAGGCTGTTAAATGTAACACTGATCAGTGTTGGAGTTAATGAGATAATTAAGTGATTGAATATGATTGAGCATTATTGAACACACCTAAAGCAGAATCACTGAAGGAGAAAATTGTAAGCCACCGTTATGGCGATCATTGTTTGCTTTAGTTGGGCTCTTGACCCTTATATTATTAACTTTAGATTTTGTTTGGCTGTTGTTTCTGACTTATAACTGCCAGATGAACAAAACAAAAAAAAGTGATGTGATGATGTTGGTTATATTATGACAGTCATCATTTGAACCTTATGTTTAGTGGTTTATGCTGTTGGTTACAGCATAACTGTGATTCTGCATAAATTTCCAGAATTTTAGATATAATATTAAGGATTTCTTAAAAGTTATTTAAAAAAAATCTTTATTTTAGGCACACACAGACGTCAAGATTCAGTCAATGCATCTCAACAATGGTGATGAGCAGAATATTCAACTTGGAAAAGTAAATTACATAGACAATTCAGATCATAATTTATTCATACCGCAATGCATGATGGGAGCCATTAATGAGTTGTGATTGGTGGCAGCCACTGCAACATGCATTATTATTGTCACCATGGTCGAGATTAACAGACTGATTATTGATGTGTTTCTAAATAATTTTATTTGAAAGTGTTTTGATCAGAACAATGTTTATGAAATATTTTGGATAAAAAATACTGATAATCATTTGCTGTAGAATCACAAAGCTGTTGCTAACAAGTTAAACCAGATCGTCTCAATAAGTTTCATTTTTCAGATCACAGCATGATTATGTTCAAACCATGACTGTCATAATATAACCATCACCATTACATGACTTTTTTATTTTTTTGTTCATCTGGCAGTTATAAGTCAGAAACAACAGCCAAACAAAATCTAAAGTTAATAATATAAGGGTCAAGAGCCCAACTAAAGCAAACAATGATCGCCATAACGGTGGCTTACAATTTTCTCCTTCAGTGATTCTGCTTTAGGTGTGTTCAATTCTCAATCATATTCAATCACTTAATTATCTCATTAACTCCAACACTGATCAGTGTTACATTTAACAGCCTGTAGTGTGCACACTGAGCAGTGTTCATTTTATCTGGGCAAACCCATGTGGGGCCTACATGGAAACCGGGAGCAAAACTGGGTGGGTCCCAGTTAGATAGCCCACGTCAAACCCATGTGGGCCCCACATGGCTGTGCTGGCTGGGTAGAGACCTGCACTAACCAAGCAACTTGAGGTAAAGCCAGAGAATGTCCCCAGCAGAACTGGGACCTTAATGCTGTGACACAGCAGACTGTGAAGGCTCGACTACAAGAGCAGCTTTAAGGTGTCGCACACTGCACTGAAACAACAGCAATAATTCAGACCTGGTCAATGAAACTCGGTTTCATGTGACAGCTGGAATTAAAATTGCAATGGACATGATAATGGAGCAAGCAAAAGAATCCCACATGTCTGAATTTGAAACTGTTGAAAACATCAGAATTAACTGTGGTTCTCTCTGCACTTGTTTCTGTCAGGTTACTTCTGCAATTCCTCAGGGGACGGATGCCAGGACGGCCGGACCTCACGATTGTTAGAACATAACCTGAGATTCGGGAGATGGGTGAAAAGACACTTCAAAGGCCATTTACATCTCACAATAGCACATCACTACATTAGCATGGCCTCCCAGTTTAGAACTGGAACTAAAATTTGCAACACAATTGCTATCCAGTCGATTCCACCCATCTCCTAGACATGAACACTGAACACACTCCTCCATCACTACACCCTCACAGCATCATGACCTGGAATAGATCCAAGTCTATTCAGACTGAACACTACACATCATGAGAAGATAAAGATGACATAGAGTCCAAAAGTGTAACTTCACTAAAGATCTATTGTGCATCTTCACACTAACAGATCCAAAAGCTGATCCCATGATGACCGAGGCACACGCAGCATACGCTATTCACAACACTCTGCCAACTCATGGGAAAACACTGTAATATACATATGAATGGCTACAGTCACAAATCAATGATGCAAAAACAAAATTAAAGCAGAGGCAGACCCGCTATTAAATTTAAGAATGTTTAAACTTTCTGATTGTTATTAGGGTGGTTGGAAGGTCAGAGGGCCCCTGATTTCTCAACAACCACTAATAACAGAAACATCATAACCAATAGATCTGAAGTGTGAGCGCTTTAAACAATTACAGAATTTACAATTCAACCCTGTCATTGACTGTGACTTAGCCAACAACACACACACACACACACACACACTCTCTCTCTCTCTCTTTCTCTCACACAAACTATCACACTCACACACAGATGCACACACACACACACACACCCTCACACAAACACACAATCTCACACCTGTTACAAGAAATGAACAATCTCCATTCATGTTCCAAGTCACTTCTTAGATTTGCATAAGTGGCTTACATTGGAAGATTCCTGAACAAACACTGATTCTTCATATTTTTTTTATTTTTTTTTGAATATTATTATTGTTATTACAAGACGTATGATGCATACCATTTATTTGATTGCTTTGATTACACTGACCTCTTGCTGCATTTCCTTTGTATAATTCAGACCAAAAAATATATATATATTTAAGAATTGGATATTTAATATGAGACAAATGTACCATTCACACCTGCTGACAAGAACATGGTATTTTACATTGAATGACATGATGTTGTTTTGTTGCATTATGCGTTTCTAAGGATTTCTTCGCGAGTTCAGGTTCATATGTGTTCAATCGTGAAGCGGACATTTAAGATGCTTTTCAGGTGTCTCACACAAGGCAGTGTGAAGCCAAGGAGAACACCTTCATCCACTGAGGTCTGTCCAGACAGCCGCACCGTTGGGAGGTGACAGGATTGGTCAAGAAGGGACAGATTATCGTTATGGGGAAGGTGCCAGGGAAGCGGAAGTTTCTCCATGAAGGAATGACACATCAACTGAACAAGTCAAAAGGTCCAGATTGACTCTATGAACTTTGCTCACATCACAGGATCACTGGCAGAAAGCCTGAACGCCTCATCCACCTGCTGGACTCATGCTACATACACCTGGTGAGAACAGGTGTTCTGCAGGTGAACACAGCCCTCTGAGCTTCTACAGATGCTGACATTGCAAAGACAATTTTTGAGTTTCAAGGATTACGACAAACGTCTTACTATGACCCCTTAAGTGTCTGAATGTGACCCACGGGGTCAAGGAGGGAACTGTAAGACCGTAAAACTTGTTGAAGAGAAAATATCTGACCACATGGTCTATTGAGACAAAGGACCTTGGCAAATTAACATTTGGCTTCCCCCCTCTTCCCCGGAGACAAAGGTCTCACCTCTGAATCATCCTAATCTACATTTCTTCCCCTCATCCCCCACTCCTTCCCCTTCATACAGATCACCTAAAACACACATAAGAATATATGTATGGTTTGATGTGAATGATTATCATTGAGTATTATGTTTGGTATCATTTGAAATGTCTCAGGAATGAGTGGTACAAATGTCTCATTCCAAATAAGTAAAACAAAAGGTAATAAGGTTTTTTAGAAGTTTAGAGAAACTGGCACCAAGAAAGGTAGCAAATGGCCTTTCTCCCCTACCCCCCAAATAAGGTGTAACCTGAATGCAAATTACCATTGAAAAGAAGTTCTGGCTATTTAATGGAAGGCAGCAAGGGATCGTGGCTTTTTCTGTATTTCAGATAGCCCGTGAGGTTTAGCTCATGTAGTTCATGTTGGGTTTGCATCTATTTCTCTAATCCTAAAATATTTGATGATTTGCATTGATTATCTTTCAATTGATTATGGAATTGTTAAAATACATTTACCTGACATAATAAATTGTTATATTTGATTATTCTAACAGACTTTGACTTTATTTTCATTGGAGTTAAAAGGAATAGTCAAACATTAACGTATATTTAATGATGCACAGATATCATTTAAACACTTTCATTTTATGGAGTCAGATGAAACGAGTTAGAACATAAGACAAAAAGTATTACATTTAATTATAAATCCCTCTGCCATTGGAAGAGACGGAACGCGCATGTGACCTTCACCGCTAATTTGAATGCCGCCCTTGGATCGAATTAGTCGGCCTTACATCTGCGTTTCTAAATAAATGCATTTGAAAGTGATTTGATCAGAACAATTTTTATTAAATGGTTTGGTTTTTAAGAAACATACGATTATCATATGTTGTAGGACCACTAAACTGTTGCTATCAAATTAAACAAGATCATCTGAATGAGTTTCATTTTTCAGATCACAGCATGATTATGTCAAAACATAACCAACACTATCAGATCACACTTGTTTTTGTTCATTTGACTGTTATAAATCAATAACAGCAGACAAACAAAATTTTAACTCAAAGTATAAGGATCAAGAGCCCAACTAAAGCAAACACTGATCGCCATAACGGTGGCTTACAATTTTAGATTTTCTCCTTCAGTGATTCTGCTTGTTAACATCAGGTGTCTTCAATAATGCTCAATGATCACTAAATTAATCACTTAATTATCTCATTAACTTTAACACTCATATCTGCATCATATCTTCCATCTGAAAGCAGGTGAAGGCGATTTACTACTAATCAAAGAACCGGCTTTACTGAAGAGACGCGCATAACAATATCGTGCGATATATCGCACGATATTGTTATGCGCATCTCGTCAGTAAAGCGGTTCCTTGATTAGTAGTAAATCACCTTCACCTGCTTTCAGATGGAGCGGCATTTACTACAAAGAGCTAGGGCTGGGCGATATATCGCACGATATTGTTATGCGCATCTAATCAGTAAAGCCGGTTCCTTGATTAGTAGTAAATCACCTTCACCTGCTTTCAGATGGAGCGGCATTTACTACAAAGAGCCGTAGTTCACTGACAAGCTGAGCCATATCGCACTAATATCGCGGACGTATCGCCAGCGATATTTAATGCGATATTGCTCAGCTTGTCAGTTAACTACGGCTCTTTGTACACAGCAAAAACTCCAGTGTTAAATGAACACTCCTGGGAGTGTATATGAGTCCACACTCAAGAGTGTTGAAGTTAATGAGATAATTAAGTGATTAATTGAGTGATGATTGAACATTATTGAAGACACCTGATGTTAACAAGCAGAATCACTGAATGAGAAAAACTCAAATTGTAAGCCACCGTTATGGCGATCATTGGTTGCTTTAGTTGGGCTCTTGACCCTTATATTATTAACTTTACCTTTGTTTGGATTGATGTATCTGAGTTATATCTGCCAGATGAACAAAGAAAAAAGTGATCTAATGGTGTTGGTTATATTATGACAATCATCATTTAAACTTTATGATAATCATCATTTGAACTTTATGATTTTTGGTTTATGTTGTTGGTTACAGCATAACTGTGATTCTGAATAAATATCCAGAGTTTTAGCTATAATGAATAAGATTTCTTACAAGTTGTTTCTAAAAAAAAAAAATCTTTCTTATAGGCACACACAGATTTCAAGATTCAGTCTATGCATCTCAACAATGGTGACGAGCAGAATGTTCAATTAGGAAAAGTAAATTATAGGGCTGGGCGATATATCGCACGATATTGTTATGCGCATCTAATCAGTAAAGCCGGTTCCTTGATTAGTAGTAAATCACCTTCACCTGCTTTCAGATGGAGCTGCATTTACTACAAAGAGCCGTAGTTCACTGACAAGTTGAGCCAAATCGCACTGATATCGCGGACGTATCGCCAGCGATATTTAATGCGATATGGCTCAGCTTGTCAGTTAACTACGGCTCTTTACACAGCAAAAACTCCAATGTTAAATGAACACACCTGGGAGTGTATATGAGTCCACACTCAAGAGTGTTAAAGTTAATGAGATATTTAAGTGATTAATTGAGTGATGATTGAGCATTATTGAAGACACCTAAAGCAGAATCACTGAAGGAGAAAACCGGAATTTCAGGTCACCATTATGGAGATGAGTGTTTGCTTTAGTTGGGCTCTTGACCCTTATATTCATAACTTTAGATTTTGTTCGGCTGTTGTTTCTGAGTTATACCTGCAAGATGAACAAAGAAAAACAATGATCTAATGGTATTTATTGTATTATGACATTCATCATTTGAGCTAATTGTTTGTGATTTATGCTATTGGTTACAGCATTACTGAGATTCTGCATAAATATCCGGAATTTGTGATACAATATAAAGGATTTCTTAAAAGTTGTAAAAAAAAAAAAAAAAATTCTTTTAGGCACACACAGACGTCAAGATTCAGTCAATGCATCTCAACAATGGTGATGAGCAGAATATTAAATTAGGAAAAGTAAATTACATAGACAATTCAGATCATAATTTATTCATACCGCAATGCATGATGGGAGCCATTAATGAGTTGTGATTGGTGGAAACAAGGATTATTATTGTCACCACGGTTGAGATTCACAGGCTGATTATTGATGTCTGTGTTTCTAAATAAACGCATTTGAAAGTGATTTGATCAGAACAATTTTTATAAAATGGTTTGGATTATAAGAATAATACAATTATCATATGCTTTAGAACCACTAAACTGTTGCTATCATATTAAACAGGATCATCTGAATGACTTTCATTTTTCAGATCACAGCGTGATTATGTCAAAACATCAACACTATCAGATCACACTTGTCTTTGTTCATTTGACTGTAATAAATCAATAACAGCAGACAAACAAAATTTAAACTTAAATTAAAAGGATCAAGAGCCCAACTAAAGCAAACACTGATCGCCACAACGGTGGCTTACAATTTTAGATTTTCTCCTTCAGTGGTTCTGCTTGTTATCATCAGGTGTCTTCAATAATGCTCATTCATCACTAAATTAATCACTTAATTATCTCATTAACTTTAACACTCTTGAGTGTTAATTTAACACTCATATCTGCATCATATTTTCCATCTGAAAGCAGGTGAAGGCGATTTACTACTAATCAAAGAACCGGCTTTACTGAAGAGACGCGCATAACAATATCGTGATATATCGCCCAGCCCTAATCGCATCACATTGTTATGCGCATCTTGTCAGTAAAGCCGGTTTCTTGATTAGTAGTAAATAGCCATCACCTGCTTTCAGATGGAGCGGCATTTACTACAAAGAGCCGTAGTTAACTGACAAGCTGAGCCATATCGCATCAATATCGCGGACGTATCGCCAGCGATAATTAATTCGATATGGCTCAGCTTGTCAGTTAACTACGGCTCTTTTACAGCAAAAACTCCAGTGTTAAATTAACACTCCTGCGAGTGTATATGAGTCCACACTCAAGAGTGTTGAAGTTAATGAGATAATTAAGTGATTAATTTAGTGATGATTGAGCATTATTGAAGACACCTGAAGAATCACTGAAGGAGAAAATCTCAAATTGTAAGCCACCGTTATGGCGATCATCGTTTACTTTAGTTGGGCTCTTGACCCTTATATTATTAACTTTAGATTTTGTTTGGCTGTTGTATCTGAGTTATAACTGCCAGCTGAACAAAGAAAAAAAGTGATCTGATAGTGTTGGTTATATTATGACAATCATCATTTGAACTTTATGTTTTTGATTTATGTTGTTTGTTACAGCATAACTGTGATTCTGCATAAATATCCAGAGTTTTAGCTATAATATAAAGGATTTCTTAAAAGTTGTTTTCTAAAAAAAAAAAAGTCTTTCTTTTAGGCACACACAGACTTCAAGATTCAGTCAATGCATCTCAACAATGGTGACGAGCAGAATATTCAATTAGGAAAAGTAAATTACATAGACAATTCAGATCATAATTTATTCATATCGCAATGCATGATGGGAGCCATTAATGAGTTGTGATTGGTGGCAGCCACTGCAACATGCTTTATTATTGTCACCATTGTTGAGATTCACAGGCTGATTATTGATGTCTGTGTTTCTAAATAAATTTATTTGAAAGTGTTTTGATCAGAACAATGTTTATTCAATATTTTGGATTATAAGAAACATACCTCATATATGCTCAAAAATCACAAAGTTGTTGCCAATAAGTTAAACCAAACTATCTCAATAAGATACATTTTTAGATCACAGCATGATTATGCCAGATCATAACCAACACTATCAGATCACACTTTTCTTTGTTCATTTGACTGTTAAAATTAAATAACAGCAGATAAACAAGTTTAAAGTGAATGTATAAAGCTTAAAGAGCCCAACTTAAGCAAACAATTATCGCCATAACGGTTGCTTACAATTTGTGATTTTCGCCTTCAATGATTCTGCTTGTTAACATCAGGTGTCTTCAATAATGCTCAAACATCACTAAATTAATCACTTAATTATCTCATTAACATTAACACTCTTGAGTGTTAATTTAACACTGGAGTTTGTGCTGTAGAGTAAATGCCGCTCCATCTGAAAGCAGGTGAAGGTGATTTACTACTAATCAAGGAACCGGCTTTACTGACGAGATGCGCATAACAATATCGTGTGATGTATGGCCCAGCCCTAGTAAATTACATTGAAAATTCAGATCATAATTTATTCATATCGCAATGCATGATGGGAGCCAATAATAAGTTGTGATTGGTGGCAGCCACTGCAACATGCTTTTTTATTGTCACCATTGTTAAGATTCACAGGCTGATTATTGATGTCTGTGTTTCTAAATAAATTTGTTTGGAAGTGTTTTGATTAGAACAATGTTTATAAAATATTTTGGATTATATGAAACATACCTATATTCATATATGCTGTAAAATCAAAAACTTGTTGCCAACAAGTTAAACCAAACTATCTCAATAAGATTCATTTTCAGATCACAGCATGATTATGCCAGAACACAACCAACACTATCAGATCACACTTTTTTTTTGTTCATTTGACTGTTATAAATAACAACAGACAAACAAATTTAAAGTGAATGTAGAAAGGTTAAGAGCCCAACTAAAGCAAACACTTATCGCCATAACGGTGGCTTACAATTTGAGATTTTCTCCTTCAGTGATTCTGCTTGTTAACATCAGGTGTCTTCAATAATGCTCAAACATCACTAAATTAATCACTTAATTATCTCATTAACTTTAACACTCTTGAGTGTTAGGGGGCTTTCACACTGGCAGTTTAGTTCGGAACGGGGCACGGTTCGCATGAAAAATCGCTATTGTGAACGCTGTCATGGGACCCGGGTGCGCACTGGGGTACCGAACCCGAGACTACCTGGAGGAGGTGGTCTGAGTTCGGTTGCTCCCGAACCGTGCCGCGGTTCGCGTGAATGTGAAAGCAACACGGACTCGCGTGCGCACTTGTTCAGGAAGTAAAGTAACCTGCGCATGCGTTTATAGCTTATTGTGATGTATCTAGTTAAATAAAACGCTTGTAAGGGATGATAGTGTTGATCATTTACCTTGGAAACGAGCGAGAGTGAGCCTGCGTGCAGTGTATTCGTGCATTGCGCGTGGAATCAGGGAAACAAAGTTGGAAATCCACTGTCTCCTAAAAAGAGTCCGTTTGTAAGCAGCACAAGTCCACCTTATGTGACACACGCACAGTAAACCTGTAGTGTTCACTCAACTGCGCATAATAGCAGCGAATTAATAAAAAAAACACAATATATCGACCCACGTTCTGTTTTCTATCATGCGCCGTGCACGTTTGCGATGACGTCATATGCACGCAAACGCACCAGGGTTCGATAGAATCAAGTTCTGTGTGAAACCAGACCAACGCTGCGGGGGACGCCGGGAACAAACGCGCTCGGGCTCGGACCGCAGCAAACGAGCCCAGTGTAAAAGCCCCCTTAATTTAACACTGGAGTTTGTGCTGTGTAGTAAATGGCGCTCCATCTGAAAGCAGGTGATGGTGATTTACTACTAATCAAGGAACCGGCTTTACTGACGAGATGTGCATAACAATGTGATGCGATATATCGCCCAGCCCTAGCTGGGAGTTTTAAACTATGTAGCCTCCCAGAATGCATTGCGGCATAAAGCATGTCACCATTGTTGAGATTCATATGTAGATTATTGATGTCTGTGTGTGTGTCCAAAGACTACATTCCCAATTTTAGAAAAAATATCAGCTTGATGTCTGTTCTGTATAAAAAAATGTATTAATAACAAATAACCATTTTTGGTTGTTTTTGTAATTTATTATGTTGTAAACTACACGCCTATCACCAGACCACTTTTGTTTCTGACGTTCTTTGCAACAAATGATGTATTTGGTAAATTACAGCATTTTATTGTAATATTCACAAATAACAGGATAACAGTATATTGAATTACAATATTAAAATGTAATTCTGTCCTGTGAAATTACAGGGAATTCCTGGCAACTTAGTAAATATACAGTAAATTGTAATAAATTACAGCATTTTACTGTAATAATGCTACTATAATCACAGTAGCACTGCTGTATAAATACAGTACTTTATTGTAACAGTAAACAGTAAAAATCCTGTATATTACTTGCTGTAAATTTACTGCAATTAGTTGCCAGGAATTTCCTGTAAAATTACAAGAAATTGTTAACAGTGTGAGTAAAAATCACAGAAGTCCAAAATATGTAAATGGTGTTTTAAAAATCATGTTATGTTCTGATAAAAATGTGCTGCATCTCTTGCTGTAGAATCACAACAATAAAACAAAATAAATAACATATCACCCATATAAAACTCACACACAATATTATTGAGTTAAGCCACTACATGATAAGTATATTCCAATCATCAATCAATTTATAGCATCTGATTGCATTTTCTCTTGCTGTTCTCAACATAACAATCTGATACAACTGAGCAGAGAAAAACTAATGCTAAAAAATCAAGAGCCCAACTAAAGCAAACACTTATCACCATAATGGTGACATCAAACCAAACTATTATTTTCAAGAAATCATCAACATCTTAACCTCTGTTAATTCTGAATAAGAACTTCTGTAGACGTCTACCAGAAATAAATTGAACCTGGTTAGTAATAAGTGAAGCTGGTAATGCTGTTTGTGGAGTTGTTTAATCAGATCTTGAGAGATTTCGTGTATTGTATATTCAGTTGATTTCATCTAAGGCTGTGGCTGGAAGTAGTTCTTGTGTTTCTCTTTTCTTCAGTGATTCTGCTTGTTAACAGCAGGTGTTCATCAATAATGATCAATCATTATTCAATCAATTAATTATCTCATTAACTCCAACACTGATATGTGTTACATTTAACAGCCTGTAGTGTGCACATTGAGCAGTGTTCATTTCATCTGGGCAAACCCATGTGGGGCCTACATGGAAACCATGGACAAAACTGGCTGGGTCCCAGTTAGACAGCCCCACATGGCTGTGCTGGCTGGGAAACGGCGGGGTGAAAAGTTCGAGTCAAGCCCACAGGGTCGACATAGAAAGCTCCTCGCAGTGCTCGCATCCTCCGGACGAGAGGGTGATGGCTGCGTGTTCCTGGCCCAGGCAGAGAGCGCAGATCACGTGGCGGCCTCCGACGCTGAGCGGGGCTCTGCACAAGCCCCAGGAAGTGCGAGACATCTTGAAAAAGACGCCCGCTGCTCTTTTAAAAAAGTGTCACAAGGGCTAACACACTTTGTGTAAAAGGATACGTCACCGGATGGCATAGCTCGCATGGATGGCTGAAGGTGGCGAAGGCGGCTGGCTTCTTCGAGCGCTATCCTAAGCTTGCTAGTTGCCCCTCAAACGGTGACGCGGCTTCTGTAGTTCAGCGATGCGGAGAGCTCGCTGAAGAGATGAAAAATCAGGGAAGCAGCCTCTGAACCAGCTATTTATACACTAAGCCACGTCCATTCTGGCGGGCTGTGAAGCCATGAAGGCGCGGACGCCCCTCATTGGGCATGACGTCACGCCAGGTTCACTAATAGGCTGCTGCAGTTGCCGCAGAGCAGCCTATGAGCTCGCTAGATAGCACGCTCTAGGTCTGGCAGCTGCTGCACTGCGTTGACAATATATACAAAATTAAGGATAATTTTTGGCTTCAATATCTCGAGAAGATGAATCTTTCCCGTAGCGTAAGCTAACTTACGCAATACGAGAGAACCTCTCGTAAGAGAACTATTATTTAGATTGTCAATAGCGCTCCCTTTAAGCCACTTACCGCGTTCTGCACTCTCACTAAAACTCTTGCCATAAACTGATGTCCGCATTGCACAGTGACTTTCTTATTTACATAGCGTAGACTTTGTTGATTTTGAGGGAATTTGCGAAAAAGCTTGCGCTAATTCTGAAAATACATGTTAAGCGAATTCTCCGCATGGTGACTCTAAAACGCCTCTGATTGGCCACTGCGTTCATGCGCATAATATACATGTCTGTGATTGGCTACAATGCTCAACGCTGAAACAACACAATACAGAGCCTTAGTCCTCTCCCCTCCGCTTCCGGCTCATGGGACCTTATGTCAGAAAAAATATGTATGGTAGTCAATGGCGAGAGACAACTTATCTTTTTATTCCGTCTGAACTGTGCCCTGAATTACACATATGATGTTTGTCAATTTAAAAGATAATTATGAAAGTCAAGAAAGTCGCAGTTTGTCATAAAACAGAAGAGTAACATTTAGTTTTATGTGAAAATCGCGCAATGAACTACATCTCTCGTCTCGCTCTATGTACTACACCAACAGTCTGTGTGCAGTCTGATACAAAACACTCAGGCATGACGGCGTAACGTTACGATTATATTGTAAGACTATAGAAAAAAATTACAGACGTTAGCTTCAGTAAAGTTAGCTTCATTCATTGAGAGTAAGGGTATGACGTCACATGCACTCAAAAAAATGATATGTTGGCTTTACTTAACTTTTTTATGTAAACAGGTTCCACCGGGTTCCACATAACTATGTTTCGTTAAACAAACATAGGCCACGTTCACACCGCAAGTCCTAATGCTCAATTCTGATTTTTTGCTCAGATCCGATTTTTTGATTGGCTGTTCACATTACCTTTTAAAATGTGACCTATATCTGATTGCAGTGTGAACTGTTTGAGGTTTCAAACTAACCGGCATGCGCAAAAGAACAATAACAATGACATCAGACGCAGCACGCGGTTGCACTAAAGTTCGGGAGGTTATGGAGGAAGTAAGCATATTCGCATTTATTTCATAATGTTTGTGAATGGAAACTTTTGCGGGTTTATGGTTGCAAATTCACTACAGAGATCTGTGTGGATGCGTAGACGAAGCCAGGAGTGGTGGGAATATGACGTTAATAGTTTCACTGAGACGCTGTTCTCCTGTGTCCCCGTTCTTCCATTTCGTGTGCAATTTTTTCAAAAACGGAGCGGTTACGGTAGGTCCTTCTAGCTTGAATTGAAGTATCTCCCCATATACTACTTAGATCTAACACCTCACTCTCATTGACTCGCTTCATCGCTGTTCTCCATATCTAGTCAAGTTTTTAATGTTAGGCTACTGTCTGTGTCTGTTGTGTCTAGGGCTTCGCCGGCGCATAATTGTGACAAATGTCGACGTAGATTGACGTAAAAGTCGCATCAAATCCGCCTTGATTGTTCACACTGCGGCCGCATTGAAAAAAATCAGATCTGGGTCTGATTCAGGACCACATATGTATGTGGTCTAAATCTGATTTGATAAAATCAGATCTGGGCTAGATTTGAGTGTTCACACTACCTTTGAAGAAGTCTGACCTGGTCACTTGACCCCAAAAAAATCAGATTTTGGCCACTTTTGCCTGCAGTGTGAACGGGGCCATAATATGTTCATGTAACTTCAACATTATGGAATTTGGTCATTTTAAGCGACCCAATTAAACTCTGAGCTAATGAGTTAATTAAGTGAATAATTGAGTGATGATTGAGCATTATTGAAGACACCTGATGTTAACAAGCAGAATCTCTGAATGAGAAAACCGGAATGTTTAAGTCACCATTATGGAGATAAGTATTTGTTTTAGTTGGGCTCTTGACCATTAACTTATTAACTTTAGATTTTGTTTGGTTGCTGTACATGAGTTATAACAGCCAGATGAACAATGAACTAAGGAGATCTGATGGTGTTGGTTGTGATTTAACATAATCATTATTTTACAATCATTTGACCTCAATCACTGAACTTATATTGAACCCAATTTCTGAGTTAAGTTGACCTTACTGTCATTGTAGAGCATACTATTTTTAGGCTTTTCAATGAAATTCAAATGATCAAATCAAGAAATAAAAAATAAACTTCTTAAAAAATATGCTGAGTAGGCACACACAGACATCAAGAATCAGCATATGAATCTCAGCAATGGTGACAAACAGATCATAAGCTCATTATTTATTCATGCAGCAATGCATGATGGGAGCCATGAATGAGTTTTGATTGGTGGCACCCAGAATGCACTGCAACATGCTTTATAATTGTCACCATTGTTGAGATTCACAGGCTGATTCTTGATGTCTGTGTGTGCCTACTCAAAATATTTTTTAGGAAGTTTCTTTTTTATTTATTGATTTGATCATTTGAATTTCATTGAAAAGTCTAAAAATAGTATGCTCTACAATGACAATGCTGCTATTATTCGAAAGGTTAACTTAACTCAGAAATTCGGTTTAATATAAGTTCAGTGAGTTCAGTTTAATATAAGTTCAGTGTCAAATGATTGTGAAATAATGATTATGTTAAAACACAACCAACACCATCAGATGACCTTTGTTTATTGTTCATCCGGCAGTTATAACTCATGTACAGCAACCAAACAAAATCTAAAGTTAATAAGTTAATGGTCAAGAGCCCAACTAAAACCAACACTTATCTCCATAATGGTGACTTAAACATTCCGGTTTTCTCCTTCAGGGATTCTGCTTGTTAACATCAGGTGTCTTCAATAATGCTCAATCATCACTCAGTTATTCACTTAATTAACTCATTAGCTCAGAGTTTAATTGGGTCGCTTAAAATGACCAAATTCCATGATGTTGAAGTTACATGAACATATTATGTTTGTTTAACGAAACATAGTTATGTGGAACCGGTGGAACCTGTTTACATAAAAAAGTTAAGTAAAGCCAACATATCATTTTTTTGAGTGTGTGCGCCTTTTGGGTTTGTAGTCATTGTAATTACGTATTTTCACAGTCTTATACCTCAACAGTTTTACATCAAACTGCGACTTTCTTGACTTTAAAATGTATCTTTTAAATTGACAAACATCATATGTGTAATTCAGGGCACAATTCAAACCAGATCAAAATATTTGTCGTCTCTGCCATTGACTACCATTCAATATTTTTCCGAGTTAAGGTCCCATTGTGGTCAACCAGAAGGGGAGGGACTTAGGCTCTCTATTGTGTTGTTTCCTTTTCTCAAAAAACACTTTTTCCTACACAAGACTGTATAAAGAGTTTGTGTGAAAATGTGCAAAGATTATAAATAATATACTGCTATAACAAGAGACAATTTCTAACGTGGAACGAGGCACGTGAAGCACAACACACAGTTCACAATTCACAGTTTTGTGTAAATAAGCGTTATAATGAATGTGGAGGCTATCCTATAAGCCTCGGCATAGATGGCATGGTGTTCTCAACTCGTAGCAGATAAATCCTGAGTCCAAACATTTGCTCTCTTTGGGTGTTGTTCCCGTTTATTATAAAAGTAAAAAAGGGATAATTCACATAAAATGGTACTTCACCCAGTGCTAAGTAATAAAGTGCTGTCGTGCTGTTGGTGAAGTGGGTGCTCACGGCTACGGTAAGAACCGTGTGTTCCCCGCCATCCACACCTTTACCTGACTAATTGCCACACCTGTAAATATACCTAACTCCCAGTGACGTGTCACACCCAGTGCAACACTCCCACCAAGTGGCTAGGATAAGTAATAGCAGAATTAACCTATCCAGAAAAGGTGAATGTATAAATGGCTCCTACAATGAACATCAGTCAATTTTTCTCAGTGACTTGTAAAAGACTTGCACTGTCACGTGTGGTTTCAGGCAGACAGAAGAATAAAGTTCCAACACGAGGTTTAATTAGAAATATCCACATGACAGGCAAACAGGCAGGGCAACACACATGTAACGGTGATCAGACAGAGAATGAATGTGAGGGACCAACTTATATACCAAACACAAATGAGGAGGATGCAGCTGACACATCCCACATAGTCTCGGCCCAGATCTGACATTGTTTCGGCCCAGATCTGGCCCACATCTGGCACTTGTGGAATGCGGATCTGGCCCACATGCAGCGAGGAATGACGGCCCTTGGGTGGCCCACTCCTGTTTGCCAGATCTGGGCCACAAGCAGGCCATAGCAATGCCACATGTCAGCCAAGAGCAAAGAAATAAACCAGAACTGGACCTTATCTGAGCCACAAAGTCTGTGTATATTAAATATGGAGTTATTTCAGCCTTAATAAGCCTGTTATCAAGTAGAATCACTGAAGGAAAGAAGAGAACAGAAAAAGAGATGAGCAGAAACACAAGAACAACAACTGACTTCGGAGTTCGGACACAGTCTTAGATGAAATCAACTGAAGAGAAAAGATGACATTAAATCTGTGAAGATCTCAGCAGAGGAGGATTAAACAACTCCACAAACAGCATTACCACACAGCAAAATCCCCAGAGTAAAATTTACTCTGCTTTAGGGCTGGGCGATATATCGCACGATATTGTTATGCGCATCTAATCAGTAAAGCCGGTTCCTTGATTAGTAGTAAATCACCTTCACCTGCTTTCAGATGGAGCTGCATTTACTACAAAGAGCCGTAGTTAACTGACAAGCTGAGCCAAATCGCACTGATATCGCGGACGTATCGCCAGCGATATTTAATGCGATATGGCTCAGCCTGTCAGTTAACTACGGCTCTATACACAGCAAAAACTCCAGTGTTAAATGAACACACCTGGGAGTGTATATGAGTCCACACTCAAGAGTGTTAAAGTTAATGAGATATTTAAGTGATTAATTAAGTGATGATTGAGCCTTATTGAAGACACCTAAAGCAGAATCACTGAAGGAGAAAACCGGAATTTCAGGTCACCATTATGGAGATGAGTGTTTGCTTTAGTTGGGCTCTTGACCCTTATATTCATAACTTTAGATTTTGTTCGGCTGTTGTGTCTGAGTTATACCTGCAAGATGAACAAAGAAAAACAATGATCTAATGGTATTGATTGTATTATGACACTCATCATTTGAGCTAATTGTTTGTGATTTATGCTGTTGGCTACAGCATAACTGAGATTCTGCATAAATATCCAGAATTTGTGATATAATATGAAGGATTTCTTAAAAGTTGTAAAAAAAAAAATCTTTGTTTTAGGCACACACAGATATCAAGATTCAGTCAATGCATCTCAACAATGGTGATGAGCAGAATATTAAATTAGGAAAAGTAAAGTACATAGACAATTCAGATCATAATTTATTCATACCGCAATGCATGATGGGAGCCATTAATGAGTTGTGATTGGTGGCAACAAGGATTATTATTGTCACCACGGTTGAGATTCACAGGCTGATTATTAATGTCTGTGTTTCTAAATAAACGCATTTGAAAGTGATTTGATCAGAACAATTTTTATAAAATGGTTTGGATTATAAGAATAATACAATTATCATATAGGACCACTAAACTGTTGCTATCATATTAAACAAGATCATCTGAATGAGTTTCATTTTTCAGATCAGAGCATGATTATTTCAAAAAATAACCAACACTATCAGATCACACTTGTCTTTGTTCATTTGACTGTAATAAATCAATAACAGCAGACAAACAAAATTTAAATTTAAAGTATCAAGAGCCCAACTAAAGCAAACACTGATCGCCATAACGGTGGCTTACAATTTTAGATTTTCTCCTTCAGTGATTCTGCTTGTTATCATCAGGTGTCTTCAATAATGCTCATTCATCACTAAATTAATCACTTAATTATCTCATTGACTTTAACACTCTTGAGTGTTAATTTAACACTCATATCTGCATCATATCTTCCATCTGAAAGCAGGTGAAGGCGATTTACTACTAATCAAAGAACCGGCTTTACTGAAGAGACGCGCATAACAATATCGTGCGATATATCGCCCAGCCCTACTCTGCTTAGAGAACATTTGGACCCTCTCTACAGAGAGTTAAAATAACTCTGAATCAGAGTTAAAGTTAATGAGATACTTCAGTGATTAATTAGGTGATTATTGGGCATTAATGATGAACACCTGCTGTCAACAAGCAGAATCACTGAAGGAAAGAGAAACAACAAAAACAGAAAAAAGAAAAACACAAGAACTACAACTGACTTCCAGCCACAGCCTTAGATGAAATCAACTGAAGATACAGGTCCTTCTCAAAAAAATTAGCATATTGTGATAAAGTTAATTATTTTCCATAATGTAATGATAAAAATTAAACTTTCATATATTTTAGATTCATTGCACACCAACTGAAATATTTCAGGTCTTTTATTGTTTTAATACTGATGATTTTGGCATACAGCTCATGAAAACCCCAAATTCCTATTTTAAAAAAATAGCATATTTCACCCGACCAATAAAAGAAGTGTTTTTAATACACAAAAAGTCAAGCTTCAAATAATTATGTTCAGTTATGCACTCAATACTTGGTCGGGAATCCTTTTGCAGAAATGACTGCTTCAATGCGGCGTGGCATGGAGGCAATCAGCCTGTGGCACTGCTGAGGTGTTATGGAGGCCCAGGATGCTTCGATAGCGGCCTTAAGCTCATCCAGAGTGTTGGGTCTTGCGTCTCTCAACTTTCTCTTCACAATATCCCACAGATAATCTATGGGGTTCAGGTCAGGAGAGTTGGCAGGCCAATTGAGCACAGTAATACCATGGTCAGTAAACCATTTACCAGTGGTTTTGGCACTGTGAGCAGGTGCCAGGTCGTGCTGAAAAATGAAATCTTCATCTCCATAAAGCTTTTCAGCAGATGGAAGCATGAAGTGCTCCAAAATCTCCTGATAGCTAGCTGCATTGACCCTGCCCTTGATAAAACACAGTGGACCAACACCAGCAGCTGACATGGCACCCCAGACCATCACTGACTGTGGGTACTTGACACTGGACTTCAGGCATTTTGGCATTTCCTTCTCCCCAGTCTTCCTCCAGACTCTGGCAGAGATGGGAGTAAGTCAAGTCTCAAGTCCCTACCATCAAGCAGGGAGGTGGAAAGTCCAGGGGTCAGAAAGTAAAAGTCCTGCCATATTTTTATTCCACCCATGAACTCACACAGCAAAAACTTCAGTGTCAAATTAACTTTCCTAAGAGTTCATTTGGCTCCAGACTCAAGAGTGTTAAAGTGTTAAAATGAGTGTTAAATTAACACTCAATAGTGTTAAAGTTAATGAGCTAATTAAGTGATTGATTGAGTGATGATTGACCATTATTGAAGACACCTGATGTTAACAAGCAGAATCACGGAAGGAGAAAATCACAAATTGTAAGCCACCGTTATGTCGATCAGTGTTTGCTTTAGTTGGGCTCTTAAACCTTATAAATTCACTTTAAATTTGTTTTTCTGCTGTTATTTATTTATAACAGTCAAATGAACAAAGAAAAGTGTGATCTGATAGTGTTGGTTATATTATGACATTATCATAAATATGGGACTGACAGGAAGAACGAAAGACTCGGACCCGTCCGAACCCGAACCAGATGAACTAATCATTTCTCTTTCCGGTACAGACAGCATAGCCTCTATGTGACTGACAGGAAGAACAAAAGACTCGGACCTGTCCGAACCCGAACCAGATGAACTAATCATTTCTCTTTCCGGTACTGACAGCATAGCCTCTATGTGACTGACAGGAAGAACGAAAGACTCGGACCCGTCCCGAACCCGAAGACTCGAGAGAGATGAACTAATCATTTCTGTTTCCAGTACAGATTCAGAACCCATATGTTGCGCAATGCGCATGCGCGGTCAACACAAAATGAACGAATCACTCTCTGAGACAACTCAGTAGTCCCGAGTCATATTAAAGATATGAACGACACATAACTAGAATGATGCATTTATCTCATCACAGTCCAAAAGTGGTCATTTGGTGTTAATAGATTATATTCACTAACAATACTCTCTTGCCACATATTGGACATTTTCATTTTTTTAAATAGATAATGGGGGAAATTTTTTTTTATTTAAGACACAGACATCAAGAATCAGCATATGAATCTCAACAATGGTGACATGTCTCATGCCGCAATGCATCCTGGGAGCCATGAGTTTTATACTATTGTGGCTCCCACCATGCATTGCGGCATGAAGCATATTACCATTGTTGAGATTCATATGCTGATTATTGATGTCTGAGTCTCCAGAAAAAGAAAAAAAAAAAATCCCCAAATTGTATTTTAAAACTCAAAATTCAGAATGTCTGATCTGTGGCAAGAGAATATTGTTAGTGAATATAATCTATTAACATCAAATAACCACTTTTGGAAAGTGATGATATAAGTGCAGTATTATATTTTTTGTTGTTGAAAACTATATGATCATCTTTGTTTCTGGCTTTCTTTATAACAGATTATGTGTTTTGGTTACAATTGTTACAAAAACCACAAACTTGCAATAAAAGCCAAGAGTCAAACTGCCCAACTAAAGGTACCACTCATCACCATAATGGTGCTCAAACATTTTCAGTAAATCGTCAACATCTAAACCTCAGTTAATTCTCAATAAAACATTCTGTAGACGTCTGAAATAAAGTCAGTCTGGTTAGTAATAAGTGAAACTGGTAATGCTGTTTGTGGAGTTGTTTAATCCTCCTCTGCTGAGATCTTCACAGATGTAACGTCTTTTGTCTTAATTTGATTTTATCTAAGGCTGTGGCTAGAAGGCAGTTGTAGTTCTTGTGTTTCTCTTTCCTTCAGTAATTCTGCTTGTTGACAGCAGGTGTTCATCATTAATGCCCAATCATCACTTAATTAATCAATTAAGTATCTCATTAAGTTTAACTCTGATTCAGAGTTATTTTACCTCTCTGTAGAGAGGGACCAAATGTTCTCTGAGCAGAGTAAATTTTACTCTGGGGATTTTGCTGTGCAGCTTCACTTATTACTAACCAGACTGACTTTATTTCTGTCAGACGTCTACAGATGTTTTATTGAGAATTAACAGAGGTTTAACTATAATGTGTTTCATTGAAAGTCACCATAACAGTGGTTAGTATTTCCATTAGTTGGGCTCTTAACTCTTAGCATATCTGAACTCTTAGTCTTTTTTGGCCGCTGTGACAGTGTGTTTTGTGTCAGTGTTACAGTGCGATGCCAATGTGTCAAACACATTTGCATCAGCAAAGAAAGCTAAAGTAAAAATGAGATCAGGTGACGATGGTTGTATAATCATCATGAAATAACCTGTTTCACTGATGTCTTTGGAATCTAACAATTGTGTTGATCCATTAATATTTTCACATCACAAACCCTGTATTTCTGCAGCATGATATCTAGCTAAATTATAACAGTCAGTTTAGATCTTTTAACAAATATGAGATCAAACAATTTGCTTATGCTGACGCACAAATATATCAACAATCAGCGTATGAATCTCAACAATGGTGATAATCACAAAAATAGTTAGATAAACAGATTAATTCAAAACATCACTGAAAAGCTACTAATTCATAACAAAAACAACAGCAAATATTTAGAATCAAACAAAATTATAGGACAATTCAGCTGCATAATTTAATCATGTTGCAATGCATGCTGGGAGTTTTGTACTATGCTGGTAGCCAGCATGCATTGCAGCAAGGTACTTTGAATTGTCACCATTTCATTTCAACATACGCTGATTGTTGATGTCTGTGTGTGTCATGATAAACAGACTTTTTCGTGCTCACATTTGATAAAGTGTTCTAACTGATTATTATAATATTTCTGGATCTTTCTGGATGCAGTAACACAAGGTTAGTGATGTGAAAACATTAATGGATCAACACAATTGTTGGATTCCAAAGACATCAGTGAGACAAGTTATTTCATAATGATTATAAAATCATCAATACGTAACCATCATCACCTGATCTCATTTCAATTTAGCTTTATTTGCTGCTGTAAGAGTGTTTGACAAACCCACTGTCACAGCGGCTAAAAAGACAAAGTATATAATAAGAGTTAAGAGCCCAACTAATGGAAACACAAATCACTGTTATGGTGACTTCAAATGAAACAGAGTTAAACCTCTGTTAATTCAAGGGCTGGGCGATGTATCGCACGATATTGTTATGCGCATCTCGTCAGTAAAGCCGGTTCCTTGATTAGTAGTAAATCACCTTCACCTGCTTTCAGATGGAGCGGCATTTACTAAAAAGAGCCGTAGTTAACTGACAAGCTGAGCCATATCGCATCAATATCGCGGATGTATCGCCAGCGATAATTAATGCGATATGGCTCAGCTTGTCAGTTAACTACGGCTCTTTGTACACAGCAAAAACTCCAGTGTTAAATTAACACTCCTGCGAGTGTATATGAGTCCACACTCAAGAGTGTTGAAGTTAATGAGATAATTAAGTGATTAATTTAGTGATGATTGAGCATTATTGAAGACAGCTGAAGAATCACTGAAGGAGAAAATATCAAATCGTAAGCCACCGTTATGGCGATCATTGGTTGCTTTAGTCGGGCTCTTGACCCTTATATTATTAAGTTTAGATTTTGTTTGGCTGCTGTAGGCTATCGGTGTTATACAGATGAACAAAGAAAAAAAGTGATCTGATGGTGTTGGTTATATTATGACAATCATCATTTGAACTTTATGTTTTTGATTTATGTTGTTTGTTACAGCATAACTGTGATTCTGCATAAATATCCAGAGTTTAGCTATAATATAAAGGATTTCTTTAAAGTTGTTTCTAAAAAAAAAAAAATCTTTCTTTCAGTCACACACAGACTTCAAGATTCAGCCTATGCATCTCAACAATGGTGACGAGCAGAATATTCAATTAGGAAAAGTAAATTACATAGAAAATTCAGATAATAATTTATTCATATCACAATACATGATGGAAGCCATTAATGAGTTGT
The DNA here is from genome assembly GCA_029959095.1 of Rhinichthys osculus. Classification (NCBI taxonomy): domain Eukaryota; kingdom Metazoa; phylum Chordata; class Actinopteri; order Cypriniformes; family Leuciscidae; genus Rhinichthys; species Rhinichthys osculus. The sequence continues at coordinate 51,495,061 of JARWKJ010000002.1, forward strand.
GATTGGTGGCAGCCACTGCAACGTGCTTTATTATTGTCACCATTGTTGAGATTCACAGGCTGATTATTGATGTCTGTGTTTCTAAATAAACCAATTTGAAAGTGTTTTGATCAGAACAATGTTTAATAAATATTTTGGATTATAAGAAACATACCTATACTCATATGCTCTAGAATCACAAAGTTATTGCCAATAAGTTAAACCGAACTATCTCAATAAGATTCATTTTTAGATCACAGCATGATTATGCCAGAACATAACCTTCACTATCAGATCACACTTTTCTTTGTTCGTTTGATTGTTATAATTAAATAACAGCAGAAAAACAAATTTAAAGAGAATGTTTAAAGGTTAAGAGCCCAACTAAAGGAAACACTTATCGCCATAACGGTTGCTTACAATTTGTGATTTTCTCCTTCAGTGATTCTGCTTGTTAACATCAGGTGTCTTCAATAATGCTCAAACATCACTAAATTAATCACTTAATTATCTCATTAACTTTAACACTCTTGAGTGTTAATTTAACACTGGAGTTTGTGCTGTGTAGTAGGGCTGGGCGATATATCGCACGATATTGTTATGCACATCTCGTCAGTAAAGCCGGTTCCTTGATTAGTAGTAAATCGCCTTCACCTGCTTTCAGATCGAGCGGCATTTACTACAAAGAGCCGTAGTTAACTGACAAGCTGAGCCATATCGCATTAATATCGCGGACGTATCGCCAGCGATATTTAATGCGATATGGCTCAGCTTGTCAGATAACTACGGCTCTTTGTACACAGCAAAAACTCCAGTGTTAAATTAACACTACTGGGAGTGTATATGAGTCCACACTCAAGAGTGTTAAAGTTAATGAGATAATTAAGTGATTAATTAAATGTTGATTGAGCATCTAAAGAAGGAGAAAATCTAAAATTGTAAGCCACCGTTATGGCGTTCATTGTTTGCTTTAGTTGGGCTCTTGACCCTTAGATTAATAACTTTAGATTTTGTTTGGCTGTTGTATCCGAGTTGCCAGATCAACAAAGTGAAAAGTGATGTAATGATGTTGGTTCTATATGAAATTAATCAATTGATCTTTATGTTTGTGATTTATGCTGTTGGTTACAGCATAACTGTGATTCTGCATAAATATCCAGAATTTCATATATGAATATAATACAAAGGATTTTTTTAAAGTTGTTTTTAAAAAAAAATCTTTCTTTTAGGCACACACAGACATCAAGATTCAGTCAATGCATCTCAACAGTGGTGATGAGCAGAATATTCAATTAGGAAAAGTAAAATACATAGAAAATTCAGATAATAATTTATTCATACCGCAATGCATGATGGGAGCCAGCTATTAATGAGTTGTGATTGGTGGCAGCCACTGTAACATGCATTATTATTGTCACCAGTCTTGAGATTCACAGGCTGATTATTGTTGTCTGTGTTTCTAAATAAATTCATTTGGAAGTATTTTGATCAGAACAATGATTATTAAATATTTTGGATTATAAGAAAAATACTGATAATCGTATGCTGAAGAATCACAAAGCTGTTAATAACGATTAAACCAAACTATCTCAAGTTTCATTTTTCAGATCACAGCATGATTATGCCAAAACATAACCAACACTATCAGATCACACTTTTATTTGTTCATTTGACTGTTATAAATCAATAACAGCAGACAAACAAAATTTAAAGATGAAAGTATAAGGGTCAGAGTCCAACTAAAGCAAACACTGATCGCCATAACGGTGGCTTACAATTTGTGATTTTCTCCTTCAGTGATTCTGCTTGTTAACATCAGGTGTCTTCAATAATGCTCAATCATCACTAAATTAATCACTTAATTATCTCATTAAATTTAACACTCTTGCGTGTTAATTTAACACTCATATCTGCATCATATCGTCCATCTGAAAGCAGGTGAAGGCAGGCATATCGTCCATCTGAAAGCAGGTGAAGGCAGGCATAATTTATTCATAATTTATGAATAAATTATGATCTGAATTTTCTTAGTAATTTCCTTTTCCTAATTGAATATTCTGTTTGGCACCATTGTTGAGACTCATACACTGAATATTGATGTCTGTGTGTGCCTAACACAAGATTTGCTTTTTTATCAGAACAACTTTAAAGAAATCATTTAGATTATACAGAAAAATCTGGATTTTTTGCTTTAGAAAATCTGTGACTCTGCAATGACCAACATGCTTTTTAAAATAAGAGAAAGCTCTAAATGAGTTCAGTGACACCGATCAAATGATGATTATGTGTTAACATAATACCATCTGATCACCTTTTCTCTTTGTTCATCCAGCTGTTATAACTCATTTACAGCAGTCAAACAAAAGACTAAATTAAATATTTAAAGGTCACCTGCCCAACTAAAACAAACACTGATCTCCCTAATGGTGACAAAAAATTTAGATTTGCTCCTTCAGCGATTCTGCTTGTTATCATCAGGTGTCTTCAATAATGCTCAATCATCACTCAATTAATCATTTAATTAGCTCATTAACTTTAACACACTTGATTGTTAATTTAACACTCATATTTTAACACTTTAACAATATGGAGTCTGGAGCCAAATAATCTCCCATGAGAGTTCATTTAACACAGGAGTTTTTGCTGTGTGAGTTCATGGGTGGAATAAAAATATGGCAGGACTTTTACTTTCTGACCCTGGATTTGACACCTCTGATTTCATCTAAGGCTGTGTCTGAAGTCAGCAGAGGTGGGTAATCCAGGGGCCAAAGAGTAAAAGTCCTGCCATAAGTTTATTCCACCCATGAACTCAGTCAGCTGATTTCACTAATTAGTTCTGTCTCCTGTCTGAATTAGCAAATACAGGTGATTGGAACAAAATACTGAGGAGGACTTTTACTTTCTGAACCTGGACTTTATACCTCTGGCCACATGTCAGCCAAGAGCAAAGAGTCTAAGATGAAATCCACTGAAGATAAAAGAAGACATTAAATCTGTGAGGATCTCAGCAGAGGAGGATTAAACAACTCCACAAACAGCATTACCAGCTTCACTTATTACTAACCAGACTCACTTTATTTCTGTCAGACATCTACAGAAGATTTATTGAGAATTAACAGAGGTTTAACTGTTTAATTTGAAGTCACCATAACAGTGATTAGTGTTTCCCTTAGTTGGGCTCTCAACTCTTATTACATCTAATGTCTATTTTGGCAGCTACGGCAGTGTGTGTGTTAAACACATTTGCAGAAACAACGAAGGCTAAAGTGAACTGAGATCAGGTGATGATGGTTTTATAATCATCATGAAATAGACTCAATGACTGAGGTAGGGCTGGGCGATATATTGCACGAAATTGTTATGCGCATCTCTTCAGCAAAGCTGGTTCCTTGATTAGTAGTAAATCGCCTTTACCTGCTTTCAGATGGAAGATATGATGCAGATATGTGTTAAAGTTAATGAGATAATTAAGTGATTGATTTAGTGATTGAGCATTATTGAAGACACCTGATGTTATCAAGCAGAATCACTGAAGGAGAAAATCACAAATTGTAAGCCACCGTTATGGCGATCAGTGTTTGCTTTAGTTGGGCTCTTGACCCTTATACTTTCACTTTAATTTTGATTTGTCTGCTGTTATTGATTTATAACAGTCAAATGAACAAAGAAACGTGTGATCTGATAGTGTTGGTTATGTTTTGGCATAATCATGCTGTGATCTGAAAAATTAAACTTTTTGAGGAAGTTTGGTTTAATTCATTAGCAACAGATTTGTGATTGTACAGCATATGATTATCAGTATTTTTCTTTTAATACAAAATATTTCATAAACATTGTTCTGATCAAAACCCTTTTAAATGAATTTAGAAACACAGACATCAATAATCAGCCTGTGAATCTCAACAATGGTGACAATAATAATGCATGTTGCAGTGGCTGCCACCAATCACAACTCATTAATGGCTCCCATCATGCATTGCGGTATGAATAAATTATGATCTGAATTGTCTATGTAATTTACTTTTCCTAATTGAATATTCTGCTCGTCACCATTGTTGAGATGCATTGACTGAATCTTGACGTTTTTAATTTAAAACAACTTTTAAGAAATGCTTTATATTATATCTAAAATTCTGGATATTTATGCAGAATCACAGTTATGCTATAACCAACAGCATAAATCACAAACATAAAGATCAAATACTGATTGTCATAATATAACCAACATCATTAGATCACTTTATTTCTTTGTTGATCTGGCAGTTATAACTCAGATACAACAGCCAAACAAAACCTAAAGTTATTAATCTAAGGGTCAAGAGCCCAACTAAAGCAAACAATGATCGCCATAACGGTGGCTTACAATTTTAGATTTTCTCCTTTAGATGCTCAATCATCACTCAATTAATAACTTAATTATCTCATTAACTTTAACACTCTTGAGTGTGGACTCATATACACTCCCAGGAGTGTTAATTTAACACTGGAGTTTTTGCTGTGTACAAAGAGCCGTAGTTAACTGACAAGCTGAGCCATATCGCATTAAATATCGCTGGAGATACATCCGCGATATTAATGCGATATGGCTCAGGTTGTCAGTTAACTACGGCTCTTTGTAGTAAATGCCGCTCCATCTGAAATCAGGTGAAGGCGATTTACTACTAATCAAGGAACCGGCTTTACTGACGAGATGCGCATAACAATATCGTGCGATATATCGCCCAGCCCTATGTGTATGTCAATGTAGGCCAGTTTTTTTTTTTTTCATGTTTGTTAAAAGACTTATTTGACGAAGATGAAAAGATTCTCATGCTGCAGATGTGAATATATTAATGGAACAATATAACTGTTATCAAAACCTCAATGAATCAGGCTATTTCATAATGAGTATAAATCCATCAACAGGAAACCATCATCACCTGATCTCATTTCACTTTAGCTTTCATTGCTCCTGCAAATGTGTTTGACACACACACAAAATTGACAAAATATATATTAAGAGTTGAGAGCCCAACTAAGGGAAACACTAATCACTGTTATGGTGACTTCAAATTAAACAGTTAAACCTCTGTTAATTCTCAATAAATCTTCTGTAGATGTCTGACAGAAATAAAGTGAGTCTGGTTAGTAATAAGTGAAGCTGGTAATGCTGTTTGTGGAGTTGTTTAATCCTCCTCTGCTGAGATCCTCACAGATTTAATGTCTTCTTTTATCTTCAGTGGATTTCTTCTTAGACTCTTTGCTCTTGGCTGACATGTGGCCAGAGGTATAAAGTCCAGGTTCAGAAAGTAAAAGTCCTCCTCAGTATTTTGTTCCAATCACCTGTATTTGCTAATTCAGACAGGAGACAGAACTAATTAGTGAAATCAGCTGACTGAGTTCATGGGTGGAATAAACTTATGGCAGGACTTTTACTCTTTGGCCCCTGGATTACCCACCTCTGGAAGTCAGTTGTAGTTCTTGTGTTTCTGCTCGTCTCTTTTTCTGTTCTCTTCTTTCCTTCAGTAATTCTGCTTGATAACAGGCTTTTAAGGCTGAAATGACTCCATATTTAATATATACAGACTTTGTGTCTCAGATAAGGTCCAGTTCTGGTTTATTTCTTTGCTCTTGGCTGATGTGGCATTGCTATGGCCTGCTTGTGGCCCAGATCTGGCAAACAGGAGTGGGCCACCCAAGGGCCGTCATTCTTCGCATGTGGGCCAGATCCGCATTCCACAAGTGCCACAAGTGGACCGAACCAATGTTGCTATGTGGGGTTTTGCTGACTTTTTTGCTGATTTCTCAAAATATTGTGGAAAGCAAAACACTGGATAATTTTATTTGCATCTGCATCCATTGCATTTACTGCTGTTTTACTTCATTTTCCGGATCAGAACGTCTACATTTGGTAGTTTCAGCAGCGTATAGTGTAAATGCAAAAATTGGATACGGGTCACTTTTAAAAGATGATGTAAGCGGGTCGTCAAAAAAATCAGATATAGTCAGTGTAAATGCAGCCTCAAGAGTGTTAAAGTTAATGAGATAATTTAGTGATTCATTGAGTGAATATTGACCATTATTGAAGACACCTGATGTTAAAGGTGCCCTAGAATGGGGTTATTTTATTATTTTATAATATTTGTCTGGGTTGCCCTTATAATGTTAGTATTTTTTTTAGATCAAAAATAGTCATCATTTAGAAATAAAAGGCATTTTTCCTAGCCTGATTTTAGCCTCTGATTTGAACACTCTGTTTGAAGGGGCGCGTCTGCTGTGGGATTCAGTGTAACTGATGTGATTGGCTGTGGGATTCAGTGTAGCCGGCCACTGCTGTGATTGGCTGACATGCTTGCATATGAAATAGCTACGTATTACATGTGAAACTCTCTCGAATACTTTTACTACAGATATTATAAGTTTTTACTAATACAGCTATCGAGATTAACGAATCGTGAGATGTTTATAAAGTATTTAAATCTATTTCAATCAAGCAGATGACAGTCTGTTGAGAATGAAGATCTTATCATTGCAACGCAGTTGCACTCTCTAATACTTTCACCAATGCGAACAAGATGATGTACATCATTGATTTCATAACGAGTTTGGCAAGTGTCCAGATAAACTAGCGCTGTGTGGAAAGATTGTTCTTTGATCGCTTTCTGTATATAATTTATTCACTGAGAGAAGCCTGCTTGATATCAGGTTAGAAAATAAGTCCGTGGTGAAATGGGCAGAGCAAACTAACAACTTCGAATTAAACTGTTGGGGTATCCGATTATATATAAACATCAACCACGCCTGTTGACATTCCTTTTCTGTGGGAAGGGTATGAAAAGTACTCACATCCCCTGCACAGCCTGGGACATAACATTTATTTCCATGATCTGCCATTTTCCCTCTGATCCTCGCTTGTTTCGATGACTCGGCTGCGCAGTGCCTGGCATTGAACATGGGCTGGCATATGCAAATCTTTGGAGGCGTACATATTAATGATCCCGACTGTTGTGTCACAGTCGGTATTATGTGGAGATTCGCCTGTTTTTCAGGGGTGTTTTTTAAAAACGAGATTTAAATAAGAAGGAGAAAACAATGGTGTTTGAGACTCACTGTATGTCATGTCCATGTACTGAACTCTTGTTATTTAACTATGCCAAGATAAATTCAATTTCACATTCTAGGGCACCTTTAACAAGCAGAATCACCAAAGGAGAAAATCAAAAATGTAAGCCACCATTATGGTGATCAGTGTTTGCTTTAGTTGGGCTCATGACCCTTAAACTATTAACATTAGATTTTCTTTGGCTGTTGTATCTGAGTTATAACAGCCAGATGATCAAAGAGAAAAGGTGATTCAATGGTGTTGGTTATGTTTTGACACAATCCTCACTTAGCCTGAATTACAAAACTCGTTTAGAGAATTTATACCTTGTTGATTACAGCAGTCCTGTGATTCAATAACAAACGATGTTCAGCATTTTCAATATAGTCCAAATAATTTCTTAAAAGTTGTTCTGATCAAAAGACTTGGAAGAATTGTTTTATTAGACACACTGACATCAATAATCAGCCTGTGAATCTCAACAATGGTGACAATAATAAAGCATGTTGCAGTGCATTCTGGGTGCCACCAATCAAAACTCATTCATGCCTCCCATCATGCATTGCGGTATGAATACATTATGATCTGAAAAGTCTTAGTATATTCAATTAGGAAAACGAAATTTCCTAATTGGAGGGGAGGGGGGCAAGATGGCAGGAGGGGGGCAAGATGGCAGGAGGGGGGCAAGATGGCAGTGTGAGTAAGGCTATCGCGAGAGTCGGACGGAGGTTAGATTCAACATGGCACCTCCCTGATGTTGAGAGGCAACACTAAAATCAACAAATCTAAGTATTTAGGAATAAAACTCCACATCTCACTCACAATCCGTTCACTACAATCAACGCGAATCAGAAAATTCCACAGTGGAGGATTTAACGGACCTAGAAGCTTTCATTGACAACGTTTACAACCGGCAAAACAATATGAACACGGACTTAGCCAACCCGTCAAAAAGAAAAAAGGCCGACTCTTCAACGGACACCGACGATCTTCAAACCACAAAAGTAGAGGTTAGTGTATTGTCTAGTATCAATAAAAAACTAGACATTCTTGTTTCTCTACACAAGGAAATAAAAGATATTCGGGACAGTCTGGACTTCGCCCACAACCACATCACAACACTGCAACAATCAAACCAGGAATTACAGTCTTCCGTCAAAACACTCAATGAAAAAATGTATGCTATTACTAAAGAAAACAAACTAATGAAAGAAACAATCCTGGATATACAAACTCGCTCCATGCGTGAGAATATCATATTCTCAGGTATCCCGGAAAACTCACCTGACAATCCAGAATCATTAATCCAAAACTTCATGGTCACACAGTTGAAACTACCTTCCGACACCGTCAAACAAATCTCGTTCCACAGAATTCACCGCCTTGGCAGAAGATCTGACATAGGACCACGACCCATAATACACAGCAAAACCCCCAGTGTTAAATTAACACTCTGAGTGTGGACTCATATAAACACTGAAGCAGTGTTAAAGTTAACACTGAAGCAGTGTTAAAGTTAATGGGATAATTAAGTGAATAATTGAGGGATGATTAAGCATCATTGAAGACACCTGATGATAACAAGCAGAATCACTGAAGGAGAAAACCGTAATTTTAAGCCACCATTATGGTGATCAGTGTTTGGTTTAGTTGGGCTCTTGACCCTTAAATCATTAACTTTAGATTTTGTTTGGCTGCTGTACATGACTTATAATAGCCAGATGAACATATAGAAAAGGTGATCTGATGGTGTTGGTTGTGTTTTAACATAATCATTATTTCACAATCATTTGACCTGAATCACTGAACTCATATATGGGCCAATTTCTGAGTTAGGTTTACTTTATTAATTATAGCAGCACTGTCCTTGTATGGCATCATATTTTTAGCCTTTTCAATGAAACCAAATGATCAAAAAAAACAACAACGTCAACAATTATTTATGACACACACAGACATCAAGAATTAGCATATGAATCTCACCAATGGTGACAAACAGATCACTTTTGAACATAAGCTCATTATTTATTCATGCAGCAATGCATGATTGGAGCCATGAATGAGTTTTTATTGGTGGCACCCAGAATGCACTGCAACATGCTTTAATAATTGTCACCATTGTTGAGATTCACAGGCTGATTCTTGATGTCTTTGTGTCTAAAAACTGTATCAAATAATTTTTTTTTTTTTTTTGTATATGAGACGTGTATAAAATAAATTTCTGTGGATTACTTTGTAAAAGTTTAAAACACTATGCTATAATTGATAAAGTAAACCTAATTTGGGCTCTATATGAGTTCAGTAATTCAGGTCAAATGATTGTGACATAATGATTATGTTAAAACACAACCAACACCATCAGATCACCTTTTCTATATGTTCATCTGGCTGTTATAACTCACGTACAGCAGCCAAACAAAATGTAAAGTTAATGATGAAAGGGTCAAGAGCCCAACTAAAGCAAACACTGATCACCATAATGGTGACTTAAAATTACGGTTTCCTCCTTCAGTGATTCTGCTTGTTATCATCAGGTGTCTTCAATGATGCTCAATCATCCCTCCATTACTCACTTAATTATCTCATGAACTTTAACACTGCTTCAGTGTTAATTTTAACACTGCTTCAGTGTTTATATGAGTCCACACTCAGAGTGTTAATTTAACACTGGGGGTTTTGCTGTGTAGCAAAGTTTGAACACTTTCAGCAAAAAGAACAGGTTAAACGCCAAGGAAAGGAACTCAAAGGCACAGCATTCGGACTAAACGACCAGTTCCCACGGGTAATAAACGAACGCAGGAAAATACTTTATCCGATATTAAAGGAAAACAGGAAAAACAACAAACGCACTTCCCTAGTAGTAGACAAACTGTATATCGATGGACAATTATTCCGAAACTCCGAAAAAACGCCATGGCTCTTCTAAATGGACTGAAATGAACAAGGATAACAAACGAACTAAACCTTAAAGTGACCCGGCATCGCCTACTCCCTAAAATTCTCTGACCAATGCCCCACTCTGTGTTTGATCAGTCTGTGCTAATTATGTTTTTTTATGTTTTATGTTTCCACCATATATCCTTTTGTACAGTATCATATTTACATTTGTTAGTTTATGTTACATGTTTATCCAGTCTCTCAGTTAATGTTGATGGCTTCATACATATAACCTCTCTCTTCTCTCTCCCCCTCTTCATCTTAATCATTGTTACACTTTCTTTTATCCCTCCCTATCTTCTGTGTCACCCCAAGCAAGGCATACATAACATACAACCATGCAAAATCTCAATTTAGTAACATGGAATGTACGTGGCTTGCGCACTTCATATAAAAGAATTAAAATAATCAATCATCTCATAAAATTAAAGGCTGATATATGTTTTCTACAAGAAACACACTTAACAAACTCTGAACTACAATACTTCCAGACTAAACAATATGACAAAATATTCTCATCCACATATAACAGTAAACAAAGAGGCGTTTCGATTTTAATAAACAAAAACGTTTCTTTTAATCACAATACATCCATCATTGATCCAGATGGTAGATTTATCATCATCAATGCCTCTATTAACCACACAAATTTTACACTCGCCAACATTTACGGACCCAATAACGATGACCCATTGTTCTTTCACAATTTTTTTTTCTTTACTTTGCCACTCAACAAATATTATAATAGCTGGAGATTACAATACTGTTATCAATCCCACATTAGATCGTTCAAGTACCTCAGGTAGTTTAAGACACTGGCACTCCACTGATATATCAAGTATTTCTATACTCAATATATTTTATTCAACATTGTTGTGGATTAGAAATAACCTTTTACATCCATTTACTTCAATGGAAAAATGATCATTTAACCGCTATAATGAAATAACTAATTATTCATTTACAATAAATATTTAAAATGTGAATGTGTTGAATTAACTCTTCAGTGGTATAATACAAAAAAATGTGATGCTATTATAAAATAATTTTAATTTGAAAATCAAAGTGACACACTTCACTGAAATAATTGGGTAAATTAAAATGTCGATTAACCTAAAACCGTGACTCCTAAAAAGTCAAAAGTCAAAGTTAGACAATTGAGGAGAGATGAACGGCCAGTCCCGGTATGCTATTGTTTAACTTAATGATTATTATAAATTCATTTAGTTATCAGGCCGGATTGTTTTCTTGTTTGACGACTGTGATCTTGAAATGCAACTAAAGCTACATTTTATAATATATTCACGTTTGCAGTCAGTTGCACAATTTCACCACCAGGTCTCAGTAAAGTTACACTGAAGTCTCCATTGCTCACTGTGACTGCGAGTGACTTATATTACAAAAGCAAGTAAAGTTTTTCTATTTATTTATTTACATTGATCTGAATAATGGTAATATATGTATAGGAGAAATTGACATTGCAATTAAAACTTTAAAAAGACACTGTCAGTGTTGTAAATTATAATCATGACAAATTTTTTTTGTTATTTTCCTGTTTATTAGTGTAAAGCTGCTTTGATACAATCTTGTAAAGCTTTATGTAGAAAAACGTGACTTGGCTATTTCAGAAAGCAAAACAACATTTTACCAATTTATCAAGCATTTAATCTTTCTTTCAGAAAATTAATGAAATTCTGCAATCACACATTTGTTAGTTTATACAAGAGATCATCAAAATTGGTCTGAAACTGTCAAACTCAGATTTCAGTGATTCCCAGAGACACTTAGCATTTGTAAACAGCTGTATTTTTATAGTAAATATGTTACGTATATTTTATTCAACATTGTTGTGGATTAGAAAGAGCCTTTTACATCCATTTACTTCAATCAACAAATTATCATTTAACCTGTGTAACTGAAAAAAAAATATTCATTTACAACAAATTTTTAAAATGTGCATGTGTTGAATTAACTCAATAATATAATAACTAAAAATGTGATATTTTATACTATTATAAATGTGATACTGGGCGGGGATTTCTCATTGGTCAGATATGATAATAACATGATTTATTTTTTCCTTCACCATTAAATGCAGTGCAACGTAACACTTGATTAAGTATTGTGTAATGAATAAAAAATACATTAACCATAAATGTTTCCATACTTTTTCCCTACACTTTTCCCATAACTTATCAGAAATTGTACACCTGATATTTTCAGGTTTTCTATGACTGAAACTCATAGTCCCTATGAACACAATCATTTCACAGATTTTTTTAAAGATGAATAAACTTTCTAACTACTTGTTTATTGATCTGTTGTGTAACAGCAATATGAGAGTGTGAGTGTTGCTGGAAATCAGTCATGTGATCAGCTGCATAGCCCAATCACAGATCAACAGCTCTCTTACTCATGTGATATGAATTAAATATTGGAAACATGATGACTGTAAAGATGAAAGCTGGTCGATCCAGACTTACAGGTGTAACGTTTACTGACTATTGACTGTAAGATCCTCAGAGAGGAAGAATAACACCAGAAGAAGGGAAAGACAGTGTCAGTGAAGGTGGTTATGAATGTGATTAGATATGTGTTAGTTACAGGATCAGAGAATGACACCTTTCCTCTGTCACAGACTAGTCCAGATCAACTCTCACACGCAAGCTTCTGTTCAACATGAAAACCAGACCCAGTCCGTCCGTACTTCACACACCAGACATCAGTGTTAAAGCAATCCCATCCTTTCCTCTGTTTTAATGCAGTATTAACTCCAAGACTCCAGCTTAAACTCTCCTTAACCTCCACATCCCAGCTGTGTGTTCCTGAGTTAAAGAACTTTTTCAATTAAATAGTCAATGAAGCAATTTTTTTTCAGATTCGAAGCAGCTACTTAATATTGACAACAAAGATTGTAAACTACAACATTTTCTACAATCGATCAAAATGGGTAAGTATATTTTTAATGCATACACACTTGGTTGAATATTCAATGTAGTGTGGTAACCAAGATAGGGACCGTCTAAAAAGTTTATATTGTTTTTCATCGTGTGCAAACAGACAACTACATTTTAGCCAACTACAGATGTACCAGCAAATATCTCTCACATTATGTGTTCTAATGCAATAGAATGTCCTTATAATGATGGTGTTTAAAAAGGTGTTTAGGAAATAATAAAGAATGAACATGTAGGCAACATGAACTGTAATCTGGTAACAATCCAGACTGTAGAAAGTGGAAAATCATGTGTAATCTCCTGAACATAGTTAATCGCTTCATTTTACATCTGTTTATATTTATGTTTATTTTTGAAATCAAAATGAACAAGAACAGTGTTGGTGTTGGTTTTAATTATGACATATGATTTATTTCAATAGGTTTTGAAAGGATGGGCCGACTGTTCCAAAGCAAGTTGGATGGTCTTGTCTGGACCCTACAGAACACACTACAGCCCACGTCTTGCTGTTTTATCCACCTCGGTTTTTCTGTTTTTAAGTGTAATAAAGACTTTACACACTGTAAAAAATATTTTAGCAATTTAGTTATTTAAACTTATTTTTTTGAGTAGAGATAACTAGATTGTCCAGACAACAAGAAATTTTAAGTTTTCTTGTTCTCAACTAGACTGAAAGTTGAATGAACAAGTCAGATTGTTATTTTAACTCAAAAATGTATGTTTAAACAACTGCACTAGCTTTTCTGTTGAATTAACAAATATACTTGTTATTTTAACTTATAAATGTAAGTTGAAACAACTGCACTACAATTTCTGCAGGTTTTACTTCAATTATACTCTAATGCTTTGATATTAAACTAAACTTAATTTATCTATCTATCTTGCTGTCTGGTAGACTGTATGGTCTTAAAACCTAAACTTCAAGCTTTTAAAACCGCTTCAAAAATAAATCCTCAACTTCAACAATGTTTTTACAATATGAGCACAGATTCATTAAATTACACACAAAAAAAAAAATTCTAGCCGCTTTAGTTTTTATTCATGGTCAGATTTAATCCATAATGGGCGGATTTGAGCGATTCGTTAAAATGAACCGCTCAAGATGATTCGCTGAATCATTTTTTTCTCTGAGAATTTTCGAGAGAAGCCAGTGGAAACCGGATGATTTTCCATGTTGGACCTTACACGTGTCTTCAGAAGAAATAGACTGATACAGAGTAAGTGTGACATTTTATATTGCGAGTTTTTAGTTCATAATAAGCGTTTATAGTCTTGTGTTAACAAATAATATCAAAATAAATCATACATTAAATTCATAAGTGCAAATGAACATTAGTAAAATTATTTTTTTCAGAATTATTCACAGCAAAAACTCCAGTGTTAAATGAACTCTCCTGGGAGTTTATATGGCTTGTTAAAGTTGGGAGTGTTAAAGTTAAAGAGCTAATTAGGTGATTCATTGAGTGATGATTGACCATTATTGAAGACACCTGATGTTAACAAGCAGATTCACCAAAGGAGAAAATCTATTTTTTAAGCCACCATTATGTTGATTAGTGTTTGCTTTAGTTGGTCTCGCCTTAAACTGTTAACATTATATTTTGTTTTGGCTGTTGTACTTGAGTTATAACTACCAGATGATCGAAGAGAAAAGATTATCTGACGGTGTTGGTTATGTTTTGACATAATCATCACTTGACTTGCATCACAAAACTCATTTAGAGTCTAAGCTCTGACTTTAAATGTGTAATGTTGATTACAACATCACAGTGATTCTACAGTACAAGATCTAGAAATTTCTACACAATCCAAAGAATTTCTTAAAAGTTGTTTTAATAAAAAAAAAAAAAAAGATTTTGTGCCTAAAAAAAATTCTTTTTTTTTAGGCACAGACATAAAGAATCAGTGTATTAATCTCAACAATGGTGACAAACAGAATATTTAATTAGGAAAAGGATATTACTAAGACATTTCAGATCATAATTTATTCATACCGCAATGCATGATGGGAGCCATGAGTGAGTTTTGATTGGTGGCACCCAAAATACACTGCAACATGCTTTATTATTGTCACCATTGTTGAGATTCACAGGCTGATTATTGATGTCAGTGTGTCTAAATAAAATGATTTTTCAGAGTGTTTTGATCAGAAAAACTTTTAAGAAATATTTTGGACTATATTGAAAATGCTGAAAAACGTTTGCTATACAATCACAAAAAAATTCTCAAGTGATGATTATGTCAAAATATATCCGACACCATAGGAATCACCTTTTCTCTTTGATCATCTGCCAGTTATAACTCAGAAACAACTCCCAAATAAAATCTAATGTTATCAGTTTAAGGGCCACGAGCCCAACTAAGCAAACACTCATCACCATAATGGTGGCTTAAAATTCGATTTTCAAAAAACCACTTTAGTTGGCTGAACTTATTGGATGTAGTTTAGAAAACTTAACTTTAGTTGGCCGAACTTAGATTCAAAGTTTACTTAACTAAATTAAATCAGTTCATTGTACTTTATAATTTGTCAGGTAAACCTTTCCAAATTTGTCAGGTACACTTTTCGAAATAAGTTAGTTAAACTAAAAAAAACCCATGCAAAAAGATAACACAAAATAATGAGTTATGTCAACAAACATTTTTTTACAGTGCAGTGTAACAGTGTTCTCCAGGTGCTGAATAAAAAGAATGGTCTAACAGTATTTTATGTTTTCCTGTTGTATAGCATCTTCAATTAACATTAAACTCTCACAATAACACAATTCGTGTGCATTGATTGATGTTTACAGTCCTGCAGAAATATCACTGTCCATAGCACTGAATCCATCAGATTATTGACAAGTACCCAGAAAGCATGACAGCAAACATGATGTTTATTTTGGGGGTGAAGGGTGTGGATTTTGGAATAAACTGCTGCTTCAATGTATATGTAATGAGTGATTATAATCAAGGTTTTCTTTCTAAATATTACATGAGTGGAATGACTTATCTAGGCATGTGAGATTTTACTTAGTTATAGGCTAGAAGTTACCAGTATGATTACTGAAATGTTTGTTTCATGTATTTTCTAATGTCTGTATTTGATATCTGAAAGCAGTAACAGTGCTTGCTCATTTAGTGATTCTGTGATCTTTGTAACGGCCTACAAACTCCTGTGAGAGTCTTGAAGCTGACTTCTGCTGATGAAACTGAAAACTATCTTCAGTAAATCTTTTCTTTATTATAATTCTGACTCCTGCTCTTCATTTCTTCATATCTGGTTCTGGGTCTTTGACTGTGCGCCCCTAACAGGTGAACATTTAAAAAACTAGCAAAAGTCCTATGGGGTTCTTCAATGGCACACCTTCCATCAAAAAATATTACATTATCTAAATGTATTTATTACTGTAATGGCTGAAAACAGTAACTTCTTTACTTAATGGATGTATTTATAGAAGAATGATTTGCTTTAAAAGAACATTAAAACCATTAAACAAAGTACAGTTTTGAAAATATCTCCCTTACTGTACGTACAATTATCAAATGTGTATTAAAAAAATGACTGTATTTCCCCTAAAGTATTCTTTTCGTGTTTCAAAGGCTGTAGTGCTTTCCTAGTGACCACACTGACTTAATACAGCTGAAATTTCCATAATAACTCCCATACTGTACGTACAATTATCAAATGTTTATTAAAAAAATGTCTGTAATTCCCCTGGCCTAAAGTATTCTTTTCGTGTTTCAAAGGGTGTAGTGCTTTCCTAGTGACCTGACTGACTTACTACAGGTCAAATTTTGACAATAACTCGCATATTGTACGTGCTATTGTCAAATATGTTTATGAAAAATTAACTGTATTTCCCCTAAAGTATTTTTCCCCGTTCCAAAGGCTGTAGTGCTTTCCTAGTGACCACGCTGACTTACTACAGGTGAAATTTTGACAATAACTGCTTTACTGTACGTACAATAAACTAATAAGTTCAAGAAAAAATTACTGTAATTCCCCTAAAGTATTTTTCCCCGTTCCAAAGGCTGTAGTGCTTTCCTACTGATCAGACTGACTTACTACAGGTGAAATTTTGACAATAACTCCCTTACTGTACGTACAATAAACTAAAATGTTTATGAAACAATTACTGTAATTCCCCTAAAGTATTTTTTCCCGTTCCAAGGGCTGTAGTGCTTTCCTAATGACCAGTGTTACTTACTACAGGTGAAATTTTGACAATAACTCCCTTACTGTACGTACAAAAAACTAATAAGTTCAAGAAAAAATTACTGTAATTCCCCTAAAGTATTTTTTTCCGTTTCAAGGGCTGTAGTGCTTTCCCAGTGACCACACTGACTTACTACAGGTGAAATTTTGACAATAACTCCCTTACTGTACGTACAATAAACTAATATGTTTATGAAACAATTACTGTAATTCCCCTAAAGAATTTTTTCCCGTTCCAAGGGCTGTAGTGCTTTCCTACTGATCAGACTGACTTACTACAGGTGAAATTTTGACAATAACTCCCTTACTGTACGTACAAAAAACTAATAAGTTCAAGAAAAAATTACTGTAATTCCCCTAAAGTATTTTTTCCTGTTTCAAGGGCTGTAGTCCTTTCCCAGTGACCACACTGACTTACTACAGGTGAAATTTTGACAATAACTCCCTTACTGTACGTACAATAAACTAAAATGTTTATGAAACAATTACTGTAATTCCCCTAAAGTATTTTTTCCCGTTCCAAGGGCTGTAGTGCTTTCCTACTGATCAGACTGACTTACTACAGGTGAAATTTTGACAATAACTCCCTTACTGTACGTATAATAATCAAATATGTTTATGAAACAATTACTGTAATTCCACTAAAGTATTATTTTCCCGTTCCAAGGGATGTAGTGCTTTCCTAATGACCAGTGTTACTTACTTCAGGTGAAATTTTGACAATAACTCCCTAACTGTATATACTATTATCAAATAGGTTTATGAAAAAATTACTGTAATTCACTGTAAGTATTTTTTAGTGTTCCAAAGGGTGTAGTGCTTTCCTAATGACCAGTGTGACTTACTCCAGGTGAAAATTTGACAATATCTCCCTTACTGTACGTACTATTGTCAATTATGTTTATGAAAAATTAACTGTAAATGACCGTAACTATTTTTCTGCGTTCCAAAGGCTGTAGTCCTTTCCTAGTGACCAGTGTGACTTACTACAGGTGAAATTTTGACAATAACTCACATACTGTACGTGCTATTGTAAAATATGTTTATGAAAAATTAACTGTAAATGACCGTAACTATTTTTCCACGTTCCAAAGGCTGTAGTACTTTCCTAATGACCAGTGTGACTTACTACAGGTGAAATTTCCACAATAACTCCCTTACTGTACGTACAATTGTCAAATGTTTATTTAAAAAATTACTGTATTTCCCCTAAAGTATTATTTTCGTGTTTCAAAGGCTGTAGTGCTTTCCCAGTGACCTGACTGACTTACTACAGGTGAAATTTCCACAATAACTCGCATACTGTACGCACAATTATCAAATGTTTATTTAAAAAAAAATACTGTATTTCCCCTAAAGTATTATTTTTGTGTTCCAAAGGGTGTAGTGCTTTCCTAATGACCAGTGTGACTTACTCCAGGTGAAATTTTGACAATATCTTCCTTACTGTAAGTACAATAATCAAATATGTTTGTGAAACAATTACTGTAATTCCCCTAAAGCATTATTTTCATGTTTCAAAGGTTGGAGAATGTTCCTAGTGATCAGACTAACTTACTAAAGGTTAAATATTGCCAATACCTGCCTTACTGTAAGTACAGTACATACATATTTTTTATGAAAAAATTACTGTAATTCACCTTAAGTGTTTCTTCATGTTCCAAAGGTTATAGTATGTTCCTAGTGATCACTCTACTCAATTAATTTTGATAAATGTATTAGGTAAAAGTAGGTATTAGAACTGCTGTTCCTGGTACAACACATTTCGTTCATTGATTAAAAACTGTAAAGATTTTAGCTTAATCATATTTTTAACGTTATAAATAAGCAACAATCTTATTGTAATGATTCAAATCTGGAATCCATTGCTGCTTCAATGTATATCTAATGAGCTAATTTAATCAAGGTATTAATCAATATTTTCCTTCTAAATATCAAAGGAGTTGAATGACTTCTCTAGGCTTATGAGATTGTACTTTGTTTTAAAATGACCAGTGTGATTATCTAAAATGTTATTTCATGTATTCTCTGTATTGAAAATCTGAGAGGTGCACTGTAAAACCCAACACGTTATGCAAACTCATTTCAGTTGAGACCAATTACCTCAATTCAATTAAGTTTAAAAAACAATAGTTATGAGTACTCTGAACTTATTTTAACCAAATCCACTAAAACAGGGATATTTCTCAATACACAATTAAACTTCTGCATTCAAATATCTTGATATTTGATATTATATATTGAGTAACAGAGGTGGGTAATCCAGGGGCCAAAGAGTAAAAGTCCTGCCATAAGTTTATTCCACCCATGAACTCAGTCAGCTGATTTCACTAATTAGTTCTGTCTCCTGTCTGAATTAGCAAATACAGGTGATTGGAACAAAATACTGAGGAGGACTTTTACTTTCTGAACCTGGACTTTACACCTCTGGCCACATGTCAGCCAAGTCTTAGATGAAATCCACTGAAGATAAAAGAAGACATTAAATCTGTGAGGATCTCAGCAGAGGAGGATTAAACAACTCCACAAACAGCATTACCAGCTTCACTTATTACTAACCAGACTCACTTTATTTCTGTCAGACGTCTACAGAAGATTTATTGAGAATTAACAGAGGTTTAACTGTTTAATTTGAAGTCACCATAACAGTGATTAGTGTTTCCCTTAGTTGGGCTCTCAACTCTTCATACATCTAATGTTTTTTTTTTGGCAGCTATGGCAGTATGTGTGTTAAACACATTTGCAGCAGCAAAGAAAGCTAAAGTGAAATGAGATCAGGTGATGATGGTGTTATTATCATCATGAAATAGACTCAATCACTGAGGTAGGGCTGGGTGATATATTGCACGAAATTGTTATGCGCATCTCTTCAGCAAAGCTGGTTCCTTGATTAGTAGTGAATCGCCTTCACCTGCTTTCAGATGGAAGATATGATGCAGGTATATGTTAAAGTTAATGAGATAATTAAGTGATTAATTTAGTGATTGAGCATTATTGAAGACACCTGATGTTATCAAGCAGAATCACTGAAGGAGAAAATCACAAATTGTAAGCCACCGTTATGGCGATCAGTGTTTGCTTTAGTTGGACTCTTGACCCTTATACTTTCACTTTAATTTTGATTTGCCTTCTGTTATTGATTTAAAACAGTCAAATGAACAAAGAAACGTGTGATCTGATAGTGTTGGTTATGTTTAACCTCAAAACCTCAATGAATCAGGCTATTTCATGATGAGTATAAATCCATCAACAGGAAACCATCATCACTTGATCTCATTTCACTTTAGCTTTCTTTGCTGCTGCAAATGTGTTTGACACACACACTATCACAGGAGCCAAAAAAGACTAAATATATATTAAGAGTTGAGAGCCCAACTAAGGGAAACACTAATCACTGTTATGGTGACTTCAAATTAAACAGTTAAACCTCTGTTAATTCTCAATAAAACTTCTGTAGACGTCTGACAGAAATAAAGTGAGTCTGGTTTGTAATAAGTGAAGCTGGTAATGCTGTTTGTGGAGTTGTTTAATCCTCCTCTGCTGAGATCCTCACAGATTTAATGTCTTCTTTTATCTTCAGTGGATTTCATCTAAGACTCTTTGCTCTTGGCTGACATGTGGCCAGAGGTATAAAGTCCAGGTTCAGAAAGTAAAAGTCCTCCTCAGTATTTTGTTCCAATCACCTGTATTTGCTAATTCAGACAGGAGACAGAACTAATTAGTGAAATCAGATGACTGAGTTCATGGGTGGAATAAACTTATGGCAGGACTTTTACTCTTTGGCCCCTGGATTACCCACCTCTGTTGAGTAAAAACAGCGAAATTACAAACTTTAAATGAACTTTTAAGTGCTTGATTTCCATTACACGAGAGTAGATGTTAAAACTTCATGCTGATTTGTACTCGGCTTTCGCCAAGATAAGCAACACTAAGACGTAGCTTTACAGTAAACTATGCTTCTCCATCCATTTACGCTTCTTTCCATAAGGTAGTGTGACTCCCCTTCTGTCCGGCGTTAACGGCAGCAGTGTACTTGGCACGTTAGCGCACGCGACGGCTGCAACTACAGGACCAGCACGACAACCGTCTGGATTGAACCGAGTAGGGGACATCTCTAGGGTCTTCAAGTGGGCACCTTCCGTCCTCAGTGTTTCGTCGACTAGCCCACGACACCTCAAGAGGGCTCGACAGTGACTCTGGCGTCCCAGAGTCACCCCCCTCCGTCCCCCACTCAACTCAGCCCAGCTTACTGACCTCTACATCCCTCCTGCTGCTGAGACCTAACCACAATATCACAATCTCTCCGCGACCCAACCATACGCGCCAACCCGTTGACTAAGGCTGTCGAGCCCCACTGGTGCGTTAATATGCAGTTTCAGTGGACAACGGTTCCGTATGGCATACCACCTACCGCAAAACACAATACCCAACCACGCCTCATTCACGCAATATCCACAGGAACGTATACAAACAAACCAACAGACTCTTCAAGTTTTCAAGAACTCTACGAAACCGTAGCGTGGCGGCCTGTACACAGCCAGCTAGAATCTTTCCGTCTCAACCACACCCAGTTGCTGCTCCTTTCTGCTGCTTCAGATAAGTTTTTTACTGTGCGACGCAACTCTTGGCCACTGAATCCGACGTCTCTGAGGAACCGGGTTGTAGAGTGTGCCACAAAACCTCGACAACCCACTTCCACTGGATAAACCTGGACTCTCCATCCTCGCTGTTCTGCTTCAGTGGCCAGATGAGCATACCGCAGTTTCTTCCTCTCATATGCCTCATCTACCGCATCCTCCCATGGCACTGTTAACTCTATCAGTTGAACAATGCGTGCTGATCCAGACCACAAAACAATATCTGGTCGTAGGTTAGTGGTGGCAATCTCAGGTGGAAAAATAAGCCGTTGGTCAAGATCAGCCAGCATCTTCCAGTCCCTAGCAGCTTCCAGTTGTCCTGGGCGAGAATTGGTGTTAACACCTTTTCTTGGTGGTTGCTCGCCTGGGCGGAGGAATATTGTCTTCTGCGTGTAATGTTTTGCTAGAACAGGTGGCAACTTATTGGTCATGTTACGCTTGCCTTCTAATGCTAAAGCCAAACATCGTAGTACTTGGTCATGGCGCCAAGTAAACCGACCTTGGCTAAGAGCCACCTTACATCCTGTCAAAATGTGCCTTAATGTGGCAGGTGATGAACACAAAGGACAAGAGGGATCCTCTCCTACCCAGAGGTTTAGGTTCTGCGGTGATGGGAGAACATCATATGTTGACCTAATAAGGAAACTGATCCTACTCTCTTCCATTGACCAAAGGTCTTGCCAGCCCATCTTACGTTGTTCCACACTCTCCCATCTCATCCACTCTCCCTGCTTGGCCTGTGAAATGGCCTTTATACACCTCATCCTCTCCTCCTGCTGTCACACCTCGTTGACTACCAGCTTCCTCCTTTGAGCTGGGCCTGCCTTGTGCCATTTAGGAGGAGCTAAACTGAGCCCAAAACCCCCTCTTCCATGCTGTACCTGTCCCATGATATCCCTAATTTGAAGGGCAGCCTTTGCCTCTACTACAGATTTCTTTGCTGACCACTTTCTACCAGTTTTTAACACAGGGGCTGCCTCCCTTACACATTTGTCGCGTGACTCTACTAAGGTCATTTCCAGTCTGACCTTGGCACACTTGAACTCCTCGGTTAAAGCAGAGACTGGCAGCTGCAATATTCCTTTACTATAAAGTCCTACTCTGCTGAGGCAGCGTGGAACTCCCAACCATTTCCTGATGTATGAACTTACCAACGCTTCCAGCTTCTCCACTGTTGTCAAAGAAACCTCGTACACGGTCAGTGGCCACAGCAACCTCGGCAGTAGACCAAACTGAAAGCACCAGAGTTTTAGTTTACCAGGTAGAGCACAGCTGTTTATGCTCTTCAACCCTTCCACTGCTTGTCGTCTAACTTCTCCCACCCGAACTGTGTCCTTTAGATCCCCATCGTACCATCTCCCAAGACTCTTCACTGGCTTCTCAGAAACTGTTGGTATTGCCTCACCATTAATGAAGAAGGTTTTATCTACTACCTTTCCTTTAACTATTGAGATGCTCCTTGATTTAGAGGGCTTAAATTTCATTCGTGCTCATTCAATATTATCTGTTAACTTCCCCAATAACCGATTAGTGCAGGCTACTGTTGTAGTCATGGTTGTCATGTCATCCATGTATGCTCTGATTGGTGGTAGTCGCATCCCAGAAGCCAAGCGCTCTCCTCCTACTACCCATCTTGATGCCCTCATGATTACTTCCATCGCCATGGCAAAAGCCAGTGGAGAAATGGTGCATCCTGCCATTATTCCAACCTCTAGGCATTGCCATGCAGTGCTGAATTTTGGAGTTGAGAAACTGAATTGCAAATCTCCAAAATAGGCTTTCACTAACTTCGTTATTGACATTGGTACTCTGAAAAAATCAAATGCTGCCCAAAGAAGCTCATGTGGCACTGAACCATATGCATTAGCCAAATACAGGAATGTCACATGGAGCTCCTTCCTCTCCTTTTTAGCTGACTGAATTCGTTGCCAGATAACATTGATGTGTTCTAAGCACCCTGAGAACCCTGGAATACCCGCTTTTTGAACTGAGGTGTCAATAAAGCCATTCTTTAACAGGTAGGTGGACAATCTCTGGGCAATAATGCTGAAGAAAATCTTACCCTCGACGTTTAATAGTGAAATAGGACGAAACTGACTGATGCTTGTAGCATCTTTTTCTTTAGGTATAAAGACTCCACCTGCTCTGCGCCATGCTCTAGGTACAACCTGTTTTTCCCATGCCACTTTCATCAATTTCCACAGAATTCGCAGAACTCCTGAAGCACTCTTGTACACTCTGTACGGAACTCCATTAGGCCCTGGAGCTGATGAAGCCCTTGCCTTTCTCACAGCCTGCTCTACCTCTTTCCACTTAGGTGCACAGACCTCCATTTGGTATTCTGGTGGGTTGATAGGTGGTATGTCTGATGGAATTGACATAGGCTCATGCCTTTTTGCATCTGTACGCGTGTCCTCCAAATATCTCTCTAGCTCAATCCTAGATGTTTTTAAGGTGCCATTCTTCTCACTGGTGAATAACTTCTTTACGAATTTGAATGGGTCTTTATAGAAATTAGCCCTCGCACGTTCCTTCTTTTTGTAGCGTTTCCGTAGGCGCTCAGCTCTGCGTAATGTTGCCAGCTTATCTTTTATGGCCCTTTGTAAGAGATTGAGTCCCTCCTTCTGACTTTGTTCTGCTCTTTTCCATTGCTTCCTCAGCTGTCTCCTTTCTCTAACTAACCCTTCAATTTTCTGCTGCCGTCTAGACATTCCAGGAGTAGTTTGTACTTTTTCCTTCCTTTTTTCCACACCAAACCTCTCACTTCCATATGCGTAAATGATGTCCCCAAATTTATCCAGCTTCTTTTCAACTGTACCAGTTCATCTTTCCAATGCAAAGCATAGATCTGTGTTTACTATGTCCCATGCAGTTTTCTCACAAGCTCTTGGCCATCTTACTCCAGGCCTATGCCCGTTGAGGTTCTTTTCTCTCTTATGCTGGTTAGCCTGACCGGGTTCACAAGTATGAATATGTTCATCACTAACTGTGCAAGCCCTCCTTTCGTCAATGACAGGGGTGCTGATATCCTGCGAGCTGTGGTTTGCTTCCTGTCGCTGGATTTCATTCGACTGACTTGACTGACTTCGTAAGAAGTACTGATCAATGCGAGGCCCTTGTCCCTTCTCCCTCAAGCATTTCATTTTCCCTTGATGAACCTTCAAACCCCTGACCGTTGTCACCTTGCTCCAGCCACAGACACAAACTTGGAGTTCAATGACTTTACTTACTGCAGATCTTGAACTAGTCTTACTCTCCATACTCATATCCGTTTCCATTCCTAAGTCGTTAACCATGTTGTCCAACATTGAGTCATCTTCCGCCCCCGCTCTCGCAGACTCTAGGGGTATTTTTCTCTTTAATTTCTCAGAAGCCTTGGGCGGGTGTCTCCAGCATCCTGTAAACACGGAGCTGGATACTGCCGACAAGGGTAGCTAACCCTTACCAGCCCCATTGGGGTCTCTTTCCTCCTGTCAGCTGTCTCTCCAGGCTGTCACAAGGTCTTTCCCTGGTTGCCAGCAGCACTATTCACCGCAGTCACTGGATGTATCCAGATCTTCATGATTTCCATTACACGAGAGTAGATGTTAAAACTTCATGCTGATTTGTACTCGGCTTTCGCCAAGATAAGCAACACTAAGACGTAGCTTTACAGTAAACTATGCTTCTCCATCCATTTACGCTTCTTTCCATAAGGTAGTGTGACTCCCCTTCTGTCCGGCGTTAACGGCAGCAGTGTACTTGGCACGTTAGCGCACGCGACGGCTGCAACTACAGGACCAGCACGACAACCGTCTGGATTGAACCGAGTAGGGGACATCTCTAGGGTCTTCAAGTGGGCACCTTCCGTCCTCAGTGTTTCGTCGACTAGCCCACGACACCTCAAGAGGGCTCGACAGTGACTCTGGCGTCCCAGAGTCACCCCCCTCCGTCCCCCACTCAACTCAGCCCAGCTTACTGACCTCTACATCCCTCCTGCTGCTGAGACCTAACCACAATATCACAATCTCTCCGCGACCCAACCATACGCGCCAACCCGTTGACTAAGGCTGTCAAGCCCCACTGGTGCGTTAATATGCAGTTTCAGTGGACAACGGTTCCGTATGGCATACCACCTACCGCAAAACACAATACCCAACCACGCCTCATTCACGCAATATCCACAGGAACGTATACAAACAAACCAACAGACTCTTCAAGTTTTCAAGAACTCTACGAAACCGTAGCGTGGCGGCCTGTACACAGCCAGCTAGAATCTTTCCGTCTCAACCACACCCAGTTGCTGCTCCTTTCTGCTGCTTCAGATAAGTTTTTTACTGTGCGACGCAACTCTTGGCCACTGAATCCGACGTCTCTGAGGAACCGGGTTGTAGAGTGTGCCACAAAACCTCGACAACCCACTTCCACTGGATAAACCTGGACTCTCCATCCTCGCTGTTCTGCTTCAGTGGCCAGATGAGCATACCGCAGTTTCTTCCTCTCATATGCCTCATCTACCGCATCCTCCCATGGCACTGTTAACTCTATCAGTTGAACAATGCGTGCTGATCCAGACCACAAAACAATATCTGGTCGTAGGTTAGTGGTGGCAATCTCAGGTGGAAAAATAAGCCGTTGGTCAAGATCAGCCAGCATCTTCCAGTCCCTAGCAGCTTCCAGTTGTCCTGGGCGAGAATTGGTGTTAACACCTTTTCTTGGTGGTTGCTCGCCTGGGCGGAGGAATATTGTCTTCTGCGTGTAATGTTTTGCTAGAACAGGTGGCAACTTATTGGTCATGTTACGCTTGCCTTCTAATGCTAAAGCCAAACATCGTAGTACTTGGTCATGGCGCCAAGTAAACCGACCTTGGCTAAGAGCCACCTTACATCCTGTCAAAATGTGCCTTAATGTGGCAGGTGATGAACACAAAGGACAAGAGGGATCCTCTCCTACCCAGAGGTTTAGGTTCTGCGGTGATGGGAGAACATCATATGTTGACCTAATAAGGAAACTGATCCTACTCTCTTCCATTGACCAAAGGTCTTGCCAGCCCATCTTACGTTGTTCCACACTCTCCCATCTCATCCACTCTCCCTGCTTGGCCTGTGAAATGGCCTTTATACACCTCATCCTCTCCTCCTGCTGTCGCACCTCGTTGACTACCAGCTTCCTCCTTTGAGCTGGGCCTGCCTTGTGCCATTTAGGAGGAGCTAAACTGAGCCCAAAACCCCCTCTTCCATGCTGTACCTGTCCCACGATATCCCTAATTTGAAGGGCAGCCTTTGCCTCTACTACAGATTTCTTTGCTGACCACTTTCTACCAGTTTTTAACACAGGGGCTGCCTCCCTTACACATTTGTCGCGTGACTCTACTAAGGTCATTTCCAGTCTGACCTTGGCACACTTGAACTCCTCGGTTAAAGCAGAGACTGGCAGCTGCAATATTCCTTTACTATAAAGTCCTACTCTGCTGAGGCAGCGTGGAACTCCCAACCATTTCCTGATGTATGAACTTACCAACGCTTCCAGCTTCTCCACTGTTGTCAAAGAAACCTCGTACACGGTCAGTGGCCACAGCAACCTCGGCAGTAGACCAAACTGAAAGCACCAGAGTTTTAGTTTACCAGGTAGAGCACAGCTGTTTATGCTCTTCAACCCTTCCACTGCTTGTCGTCTAACTTCTCCCACCCGAACTGTGTCCTTTAGATCCCCATCGTACCATCTCCCAAGACTCTTCACTGGCTTCTCAGAAACTGTTGGTATTGCCTCACCATTAATGAAGAAGGTTTTATCTACTACCTTTCCTTTAACTATCGAGATGCTCCTTGATTTAGAGGGCTTAAATTTCATTCGTGCCCATTCAATATTATCTGTTAACTTCCCCAATAACCGATTAGTGCAGGCTACTGTTGTAGTCATGGTTGTCATGTCATCCATGTATGCTCTGATTGGTGGTAGTCGCATCCCAGAAGCCAAGCGCTCTCCTCCTACTACCCATCTTGATGCCCTCATGATTACTTCCATCGCCATGGCAAAAGCCAGTGGAGAAATGGTGCATCCTTGTAGTTACTACTAGCTCACACTATCACACACAAAGTCAAATCCTTTAAGTTAAGCTAACTCATTACATTTGAGGACACCGATTACCTTAATTTAATTTTTATTTTAAGCAATTATTTAAGTGACTAATTAAGTAATGATTGAGCATTAGTGATGAACACCTGCTGTTAACAGGCAAAATCACTGAAGGAAAGAAAAACTTGAAATGCAAATGAGCTGCTGCTCCCAGCACAGGGGGCGGAGCCTCAAGAGGTTCCGTCCTTTTACCTCAAACAAACATGCACTGAAAATTTCAAAAACATTTAGCCTTTTATTGTCAAACCAGAGTCAGACATAGATGGAGTGACACAAGAAGAAGTGACAGAGGTTTAGAAGGTGATGATTTATTGAGTTTCGTTCAAGGTCACCATATTGAAGATTAGCGGTTGTTTTAGTTGGACTCTTGACCCTTGCAAATTAGTTTGTCTTTGGCTGCTGTAACTCATGTGTATATAAAACACAGTTGTTATGGCACAAAAGTCAAAAGAAAATATGATCAGGTGTCAATGGTTGTGCTTTGATGATGAAAATCATCATTAAATGACATGATGACTGAACTTTTAGTCTAATCTAATCTCTGATTAAACAAGTGATGTATTATTAGGTTTGCCTATTTATTTAAATTCAGAATCGGATAAAAGAAAGGATTTTACGAACAATTTTCGCACAAAAAGCTTTCATCTATTGCATTATTAAGACTAACACAGACATCAATAATCAGCATATGAATCTCAACAATGGTGACCATTAAAAAGTGATTCATGCCGCAATGCATGCTGGGAGCCATGGATACATTTTGTCTTATGCTAGTACCCAGCATGCATTGCAGCATGAATCGTTATTTAATGGTCACCATTGTTGAGATTAATATGCTGACTCTTGATGTCTATGTAAGTTTTAGTAAAGCCATAGATGAAAACTTTTTGTGAACACTGCTTGTAAAATCCTTAATTGTATCTGATGTCATAACACTGCTGGCCCTTTGCTGTAAAATCACAGTTTTGAATAAAACTATAATTTGTCATCCTTTTTAATTAGATATTAGACACTGAAAGAAATCATTGAATCAGGTCACTACATGATGACTGACATCAACACTTAACCATCAACATCTGATCACATTTTCTCTTGACTTTCATGCCATAACAAATGTGCTTTATAAACACACAAGTTTCAGCAGACAGAGAAAATCTTGTCTTCAAAAGTCAAGGGTCAGGAACCCAACTAAAGAAAACGCTGATCTCCATCATGGTGACCTTAAACGAAACAATAAATCATCAAATTCTGAACCTCTGTTAATTCTCTTAAGAACTTCTGTAGACGTGCTAATAAGTGCTAATAAGAATAAGACTAGCCATTGCACACTGAGTCCGAAATTGTCGTATGCGTTTTTTCGGATTTGTAATTCGGTGGCTCTGAATTGTCAAAACACCATTCAAACACCATTCACACTGCTTGCTACACACTCAAAAAAATGATATGTTGGCTTTACTTAACTTTTTTATGTAAATAGCTTCCACCGGTTCTAGGGCTGGGCGATATATCGCACGATATTGTTATGCGCATCTAATCAGTAAAGCCGGTTCCTTGATTAGTAGTAAATCACCTTCACCTGCTTTCAGATGGAGCTGCATTTACTACAAAGAGCCGTAGTTAACTGACAAGCTGAGCCAAATCGCACTGATATCGCGGACGTATCGCCAGCGATATTTAATGCGATATGGCTCAGCCTGTCAGTTAACTACGGCTCTATACACAGCAAAAACTCCAGTGTTAAATGAACACACCTGGGAGTGTATATGAGTCCACACTCAAGAGTGTTAAAGTTAATGAGATATTTAAGTGATTAATTAAGTGATGATTGAGCCTTATTGAAGACACCTAAAGCAGAATCACTGAAGGAGAAAACCGGAATTTCAGGTCACCATTATGGAGATGAGTGTTTGCTTTAGTTGGGCTCTTGACCCTTATATTCATAACTTTAGATTTTGTTCGGCTGTTGTGTCTGAGTTATACCTGCAAGATGAACAAAGAAAAACAATGATCTAATGGTATTGATTGTATTATGACACTCATCATTTGAGCTAATTGTTTGTGATTTATGCTGTTGGCTACAGCATAACTGAGATTCTGCATAAATATCCAGAATTTGTGATATAATATGAAGGATTTCTTAAAAGTTGTAAAAAAAAAAATCTTTGTTTTAGGCACACACAGATATCAAGATTCAGTCAATGCATCTCAACAATGGTGATGAGCAGAATATTAAATTAGGAAAAGTAAAGTACATAGACAATTCAGATCATAATTTATTCATACCGCAATGCATGATGGGAGCCATTAATGAGTTGTGATTGGTGGCAACAAGGATTATTATTGTCACCACGGTTGAGATTCACAGGCTGATTATTAATGTCTGTGTTTCTAAATAAACGCATTTGAAAGTGATTTGATCAGAACAATTTTTATAAAATGGTTTGGATTATAAGAATAATACAATTATCATATAGGACCACTAAACTGTTGCTATCATATTAAACAAGATCATCTGAATGAGTTTCATTTTTCAGATCAGAGCATGATTATTTCAAAAAATAACCAACACTATCAGATCACACTTGTCTTTGTTCATTTGACTGTAATAAATCAATAACAGCAGACAAACAAAATTTAAATTTAAAGTATCAAGAGCCCAACTAAAGCAAACACTGATCGCCATAACGGTGGCTTACAATTTTAGATTTTCTCCTTCAGTGATTCTGCTTGTTATCATCAGGTGTCTTCAATAATGCTCATTCATCACTAAATTAATCACTTAATTATCTCATTGACTTTAACACTCTTGAGTGTTAATTTAACACTCATATCTGCATCATATCTTCCATCTGAAAGCAGGTGAAGGCGATTTACTACTAATCAAAGAACCGGCTTTACTGAAGAGACGCGCATAACAATATCGTGCGATATATCGCCCAGCCCTAACCGGTTCCACATAACTATGTTTCGTTATACAAACATAATATGTTCATGTAACTTCAACATCATGGAATTTGGTCATTTTAAGCGACCCAATTAAACTATGAGCTAATGAGTTAATTAAGAGAATATAACTGAGTGATGATTGAGCATTATTGAAGACACCTGATGTTAACAAGCAGAATCTCTGAAGGAGAAAACCGGAATGTTTAAGTCACCATTATGGAGATAAGTGTGTGTTTTAGTTGGGCTCCTGACCATTAATTTATTAACTTTAGATTTCTTTGGTTGCTGTACATGAGTTATAACAGCCGGATGAACAATAAACAAAGGTCATCTAATGGTGTTGGTTGTGTTTTAACATAATCATTATTTCACATTCATTGGACCTGAGTCACTGAACTTATATTAAACCGAGTTTCTGAGTTAAGTTTACCTTACGAATAATAGCAGCATTGTCATTGTAGAGCATACTATTTAGCCTTTTCAATGAAATTCAAATGATCAAATCAATAAATGAAAAAGAAACTTCCTAAAAATATTTTGAGTAGGCACACACAGACATTAATAATCAGCCTGTGAATCTCAACAATGGTGACAATTATAAAGCATGTTGCAGTGCATTCTGGGTGCCACCAATCAAAACTCATTCATGGCTCCCATCATGCATTGCTGCATGAATAAATAATGAGCTTATGATCTGTTTGTCACCATTGCTGAGATTCATATGCTGATTCTTGATGTCTCTGTGTGCCTACTCCGAATATTTTTTAAGAAGTTTATTTTTTATTTCTTGATTTGATCATTTGAATTTCATTGAAAAGGCTAAAAATAGTATGCTCTACAATGACAGTAAGGTAAACTTAACTCAGAAATTGGGTTCAATATAAGTTCAGTGATTGAGGTCAAATGATTGTGAAATAATGATTATGTTAAATCACAACCAACACCATCAGATCTCCTCAGTTTATTGTTCATCCGGCTGTTATAACTCATGTACAGCAACCAAACAAAATCTAAAGTTAATAAGTTAAGGGTCAAGAGCCCAACTAAAACACACACTTATCTCCATAATGGTGACTTAAACATTCCGGTTTTCTCCTTCAGAGATTCTCCTTGTTAACATCAGGTGTCTTCAATAATGCTCAATCATCACTCAGTTATTAACTTAATTAATTCATTAGCTCAGAGTTTAATTGGGTCGCTTAAAATGACCAAATTCCATGATGTTGAAGTTACATGAACATATTATGTTTGTTTAACCAAACATAGTTATGTGGAACCGGTGGAACCTGTTTACATAAAAAAGTTAAGTAAAGCCAACATATCATTTTTTTGAGTGCATTTGCGAAAAACGCAGAAAATCAAACCCGATCCGATTTTTTTTATGACGGACGAAAGTTTCGGAGGCAGTGTGCAAGCGTGATTGACATAACGTGAGGTCGTATTTATCTTTTAACGTGCGGAAATTTCAGGTGTGAATTTCGGACTCAGTGTGCAATGGCCTTAAAGTGCTGTTTGATGAGTTGTTTAACGACGTGCTGAGATCTTGAGACTTCATATCTTGTCATATCAGTTGATTTAGCTTAGACCTTGGTGAAGGGTATAATTGCTGATCTTTGTAACTGTAACAGAGCGGCCTACGAACTCCTTGTGAGTCTTGAAGCTAACTTTTGCATGATGAAACTACAAACTATCTTCAGTAAATCTTTCATTCATTTATTATAATTCTGACTCTTGTCTTAAATTGACTGACTAACTCCCTGGTTTTAATTAATCGTATCTGGTCCTTGGGTCTTTAACTGTATACAGTGGTAATCTATATTGCAACAAGGTGAGCACAACCATTGGGCATCTTTCCAGATAGCTTGTCTGGTGATAATCCAAGGCATGGTACCAATATTTTGCACTGTTGCTGAAAACTGTGCTGAAAACAATATTTTTATTCAAACACACACATTTATTTTTATTCAATTTTTATTTTATCGTCACTTCACTAAAATAAAATATAGTAAAGTAAAAATTATGTGACAAAACAATCAGTTAAAGGGTTTATGATAATATAAGAACAACTTAAACCAAGAGAGTATCAACAACAGCAGAATTATGAAGAGGTGATATTGAAATATTACTCTAACCATGAGGAATTAATTACAACTTTTATGTATAATCACAGTTGTATTCCATGGACAATTAGAAAGATAATACAAATAAAACAGTGTTTACATCAACAGTGACTTTCTAGGTTACTTTGGTTGAATTTGAAGTTGAATTTGGAGGGGGGAGAAAGATCATAAAAGTAAATGTCATGTAAGGACAAAGTTTGTTGGCTGGTGGCTATATCAGCACATGTGACTTAATATGTGAAAATATTGACCATGAAGGACAACTACACTACATACAGATTGACAGGAGAGTCAGTGTCAGAAAAGATGATGCCAACAGCATCCTCTGAACAAACCATTATTTTGGATAACCTTGCATACAAAAAATATACCGGACTCGGACTTGTGCAATCAGACCCTTTTATTCCTGCTGTACAAGAAGCAAAAATTACATGTTGGTCATAAAATTCTGCACTGTACAGTATCTTTAATGCCTTCTTGATCTTGCTGTACATTATCTGTCAAATTTGCTGCAACAACGTGAACAGGTTCATTCACTACAACCTTAAACAAACAAAACCCCTTTTAGTGAATTACGGTATTATATTAATATGTAATACAGTATTATTAAGTTTTGTCAAAATTTCACGTGTATTAAGTCAGTCTGGTCACTAGGAAAGCACTACACCCTTTGGAACACTAAAAAATACTTAGTCAATTACAGTAATTTTTCATAAACCTATTTGATAATAGTATATACAGTAAGGGAGTTATTGTCAAAATTTCACCTGAACTAAGTCAGTCTGCTCACTAGGAGAGTACTACACCTTTTGAAACATCAAAAAATACTTACGGTGATTTACAGTAATTTTTTCATAAACATAATTGACAATAGTACACATACAGTAAGGGAGATATTGTCAAAATGTCACCTGTAGTAAGTCACACTGGTCATTACACTGTAAAAAAGGATTAGTTGACTCAACTTAACTAAGTCAAGTCATCTTGTTGCTTTGACTGAGTTAATTTGAGTCAACTTATAGTGTCAAGTTTATTACACTTCAAAACACGAGTTGACTCAACTTCCTGTATCAAGTAATGTGGACTGGAAAACATTACTTAAGAGAACTAAAAAAAAGATGTTGGTTGAACTTATTTCGGTAAATGGATTCACCTATGGCGGAGTCAGCCATGCAATGCGCCATCCAGCTCATCAGGAGCAGCTGGGGTTAGATGTCTTGCTCATGGACACCTCAACACTTGGTCAGGTGGAACCGGGGATTGAACCACCAACCTTCCAGTTTGTAGACAACCTACATGAACCACTGAGCCACTGCCGCTCAGATTTTATCAAGTTAGGGCAACAATATTATTATTGCATTCGGGGTGATATTTGTCGGTTTCGAGAAAGTAGCCTACAGGAATATACTGTGAATTAACAGAGCTCAAAGTCGACACTCAGAGGCTGTGTTCAAAATCATATCCTATACCCTCAATCACTATTCCCTACATTAGTTCACTAATATAGTCCACTTGACTGAGTAAATAATTCAGTTAATTTTCTAAGTTAATTGAGACCCTGATGAACACCTGCTGTTAACAATCAGAATCACTGAAGGAAATAGGAACAAGAAGAACAGAAAAAAGACGAAATCAAGATAAAAGACATTAAATCTTAGCAAAAGATCTCAGCAGAGGAGGATAAAACATCTCCACAAACAGCATTACCAGCTTCACTTACTACTAACCAGACTGACTTTATTTCTGTCAGACGTCTACAGAAGCTCTTATTAAAAGGTGA
This sequence comes from Rhinichthys osculus, assembly GCA_029959095.1. Classification (NCBI taxonomy): domain Eukaryota; kingdom Metazoa; phylum Chordata; class Actinopteri; order Cypriniformes; family Leuciscidae; genus Rhinichthys; species Rhinichthys osculus. The sequence continues at coordinate 51,529,810 of JARWKJ010000002.1, forward strand.
CAGAGGTTTAGATGTCATTTTATTTTCATTTGATGTTACCATAATGGTGATCAGTGATTGCTTTAGTTGACTCTTGACCCTTGACTTTTGAACATTAGCTGTTCTTTGGGTGTTATAGCTGTGTCTTTAAAATACATTAGCTATAGCACAAAGCTAAAGATAACAGGATGACAATGACTGTTTGTTAATAGTAACAATTATCATATGGATTGATTTACTGATCTCATTTTCTGCCTAAAGTTGTTAAATGGTTGATGTCTTGTAGTTTAGATTTTACAGATTGAGATCTATCGGGGATTTCACGTTCAAAAAATAATGTTTTAAAAAGGTTATACTAGGGCTGCACGATTAATCGCACAATATTGTTATGCGCATCTCGTCAGTAAAGCCGGTTCCTTGATTAGTAGTAAATCACCTTCACCTGCTTTCAGATGGACGATATGATGCAGATATGAAAGTGTTAAATTAACACTCAAGAGTGTTAAAGTTAATGAGATAATTAAGTGATTAATTTAGTGATCATTGAGCATTATTGAAGACACCTGATGATAACAAACAGAATCACTGAAGGAGAAAATCTAAAATTGTAAGCCACCGTTATGGCGATCAGTGTTTGCTTTAGTTGGGCTCTTGATCCTTATACTTTAAGTTTAAATTTTGTTTGTCTGCTGTTATTGATTTATTACAGTCAAATGAACAAAGACAAGTGTGATCTGATAGTGTTGGTTATTTTTTGACATAATCATGCTGTGATCTGAAAAATGAAACTCTTTCAGATGATCTGGTTTAACTTGATAACAACAGTTTAGTGGTTCTACAACATATAATAATTGTATTTTTCTTATAATCCAAAACATTTAATAAAAATTGTTCTGATCAAATCACTTTCAAATGCATTTATTTAGAAACACAGACATCAATAATCAGCCTGTGAATCTCAACCGTGGTGACAATAATAATCCTTGTTGCCACCAATCACAACTCATTAATGGCTCCCATCATGCATTGCGGTATGAATAAATTATGATCTGAATTGTCTATGTAATTTACTTTTCCTAATTGAATATTCTGCTTGTCACCATTGTTGAGATGCATTGACTGAATCTTGATATCTGTGTGTGCCTAAAAGAAAGATTTTTTTTTTTTTTTACAACTTTTAAGAAATCCTTTATATTATATCACAAATTCTGGATATTTATGCAGAATCTCAGTTATGCTGTAACCAACAGCATAAATCACAAACAATTAGTTCAAATGATGAATGTCATAATATAACCAACACCATTAGATCATTTTTTTTTCTTTGTTCATCTGGCAGGTATAACTCACGTATACAGCAGCCGAACAAAATCTAAAGTTAATAATATAAGGGTCAAGAGCCCAAGTAAAGCAAACACTGATCACCATTATGGTAACATCAAATGAAAATAAAATGACATCTAAACCTCTGTCACCTTTTAATAAGAGCTTCTGTAGATGTCTGACAGAAATAAAGTCAGTCTGGTTAGTAGTAAGTGAAGCTGGTAATGCTGTTTGTGGAGATGTTTAATCCTCCTCTGCTGAGATCTTTTGCTAAGATTTAATGTCTTTTATCTTGATTTTGTCTTTTTTTCTGTTCTTCTTGTTCCTATTTCCTTCAGTGATTCTGATTGTTAACAGCAGGTGTTCATCAGGGTCTCAATTAACTTAGAAAATTAACTGAATTATTCACTCAGTCAAGTGGACTATATTAGTGAACTAATGTAGGGAATAGTGATTGAGGGTATAGGATATGATTTTGAACACAGCCTCTGAGTGTCGACTTTGAGCTCTGTTAATTCACAGTATATTCCTGTAGGCTACTTTCTCGAAACCGACAAATATCACCCCGAATGCAATAATAATAATGTTGCCCTAACTTGATAAAATCTGAGCGGCAGTGGCTCAGTGGTTCATGTAGGTTGTCTACAAACTGGAAGGTTGGTGGTTCAATCCCTGGTTCCACCTGACCAAGTGTTGAGGTGTCCATGAGCAAGACACCTAACCCCAGCTGCTCCTGATGAGCTGGATGGCGCCTTGCATGGCTGACTCCGCCATGGGTGAATGCGAGGTGAATCCATTTACCGAAATAAGTTCAACCAACATCTTTTTTTTAGTTCTCTTAAGTAATGTTTTCCAGTCCACATTACTTGATACAGGAAGTTGAGTCAACTCGTGTTTTGAAGTGTAATAAACTTGACACTATAAGTTGACTCAAATTAACTCAGTCAAAGCAACAAGATGACTTGACTTAGTTAAGTTGAGTCAACTAATCCTTTTTTACAGTGTAGGAAAGTACTACAACATTTGGAACGTGGAAAAATAGTTACAGTCATTTACAGTTAATTTTTCATAAACATATTTGACAATAGCACGTACAGTATGGCAGAGTTGTATAAAGTAGAAGTAGAAAGTAGAAATTCTGCCATGTCTTACTTCCAGCCATGAACTGATTGACAGTTGATTTCAGTTGATTTCTGTCTCCTGACTGAAAAACTGCTAATAAGCAAATCCAGGTGATTGGAACAAAATACTGAGGCGGACTTTTACTTTCTGAACCTGGACTTTACTCCTCTGAAGAGAACAGAAAAAGAGACGACACAGTCTTAGATGAAATCAACTGAAGAGAAGACATTAAATCTGAAGATCTCAGCAGAGGAGGATTAAACAACTCCACAAACAGCATTACCAGCTTCACTTATTACTAACCAGACTGACTTTATTTCTGTCAGACTTCTACAGAAGTTTTTATTTTTATTTAACAGAGGTTTAACTCAGTTTCATTTGAAGTCACCATAACAGTGATTAGTGTTTCCATTAGCCAGGCTCTTTACTCATATTAGATATTTGATCTCTTTTGATTGCTGTGACAGTGTGTTTGTCAAACACATATACAGTAACAAAATTGAACGGGATCAGGTGATGAAGGTTACCTGGTGATGGTTTTGTAATCATCATGAAAAAGCCTGATTCACTGTGGTATTTGAATTTAATAATTATTTTGTCAAATTATTATAAAAAAAAACAACCTGTAACTGCATCATGAGATCCAGCAATATTATAACAATAAGTTAGTAGACTTTAACAAACATGAGAACAAAAAAAAAAATTTTTATGATGATACACACAGACATCAACAATCAGCGTATGAATCTTAACAACGGCTGAACATGAGCTCATTATTTATTAATGCAACAATGCATGATGGGAGCCATGAATGAGTTTTGATTGGTGGCATCCAGAATACACTGCAAAATGCTTTATAATTGTCACCATTATTGAGATTCAGAGGCTGATTCTTCATGTCTTAAAAAAAATTAAAAATAAACTTTGTATGTGATTAAATTTTAAGAAAAGATTTGAATTACATTGTAAAAGTTACAAATATTATGATTATCAAGGACCGTGCTGCTATAATCGATCAAATAAATTTAACTCGTTAATTAGGCTCTACTCAGGTTATATGATTGCGATATAATTATAATGTTCAAAACATCAAACACCATTATGCGATCTTTTCTCTTTGTTCATCTGGCTGTTGAAACTCAGGTACAGCAGCCAATCAAAGATCTGAAGTTAATCATGTAAGGGTCAAGAGACCAACTAAAGCAAACACTGATCTCTATAACGGTAACATACCAATTACGATTTTCTCCTTCAGTGATTCCTCTGTTGAAATGAAACCTCTGTTAATTCTCAATAAAATCTTCTGTAGAAGTCTGACAGAAATAAAGTCAGTCTGGTTAGTAATAAGTGAAGCTGGTAATGCTGTTTGTGGAGTTGTTTAATCCTCCTCTGTTGAGATCTTCAGAGATTGAATGTCTTCTTTTCTGTCTTTTCAAGACTGTGTCTGAAGTCAGTTGTAGTTCTTGTGTTTCTGCTCGTTTCTTTTTATGTTCTCTTCAGAGGAGTAAAGTCCAGGTTCAGAAAGTAAAAGTCCGCCTCAGTATTTTGTTCCAATCACCTGGATTTGCTTATTAGCAGTTTTTCAGTCAGGAGACAGAAATCAGCTGAAATCAACTGTCAATCAGTTCATGGCTGGAATAAACACATGGCAGGATTTCTACTTTTTCTGTACTTCTACTTCTACTTTATACAACTCTGCAGTATGGGAGTTATTGTCAAAATTTCACCTGTAGTAAGTCAGTCAGGTCACTAGGAAAGCACTACAGCCTTTGAAACACGAAAATAATACTTTAGGGGAATTACAGTAATTTTTTCTTGAACTTATTAGTTTATTGTACGTACAGTAAAGGAGTTATTGTCAAAATTTCACCTGTAGTAAGTCAGTCTGATCAGTAGGAAAGCACTACAGCCTTTGGAACGGGAAAAAATACTTTAGGGGAATTACAGTAATTTTTTCTTGAACTTATTAGTTTATTGTACGTACAGTAAAGGAGTTATTGTCAAAATTTCACCTGTAGTAAGTCAGTCTGATCAGTAGGAAAGCACTACAGCCTTTGGAACGGGAAAAAATACTTTAGGGGAATAACAGTAATTTTTTCTTGAACGTATTAGTTTATTGTACGTACAGTAAGGGAGTTATTGTCAAAATTTCACCTGTAGTAAGTCAGTCTGATCAGTAGGAAAGCACTACAGCCTTTGGAACGGGAAAAAATACTTTAGGGGAATTACAGTAATTTTTTCTTGAACTTATTAGTTTATTGTACGTACAGTAAGGGAGTTATTGTCAAAATGTCACCTGTAGTAAGTCAGTCTGATCACTAGGAAAGCACTACAGCCTTTGGAATATAAATATAAATATTAAAAAACACTATAGGTGAATTAAAGTTTATTACATAAACATATGTAATAAACACACGTAATAATGTTTATTACATAAATATATTTGATAATTGTACAGTAAGGGAGTTATTGTCAAAATTTCACCTGTAGTAAGTCAGTCTGATCACTAGGAAAGCACTACAGCCTTTGGAACAGGAAAAAATACTTTAGGGGTATTACTGTAATTTTTTCTTGAACTTATTAGTTTATTGTACGTACAGTAAGGGAGTTATTGTAAAAATTTCACCTGTAGTAAGTCAGTCGGATAACTAGGAAAGCACTACAGCCTTTGAAACAAGAAAAAATACTTTAGGGGAATTACAGTAATTTTATCTTTAACGTACTAGTTTATTATACGTACAGTAAGGGAGTTATTGTTAAAATTTCACCTGTAGTAAGTCAGTCTGATCACTAGGAAAGGACTACAGCCTTTGAAACAGGAAAAAATGCTTTAGGGGAATTACAGTAATTTTTTCTTGAACTTATCAGTTTATTGTACGTACAGTAAGGGAGTTATTGTCAAAATTTCACCTGAAGTAAGTCAGTCTGATCACTAGGAAAGCACTACAGCCTTTGGAATATAACTATAAAAAAACACTATAGGTGAATTAAAGTTTATTACATAAACATATGTAATAAACACATGTAATAATGTTTATTACATAAATATATTTGATAATTGTACAGTAAGGGAGTTATTTTCAAAAGTCAGTCTGATCACTAGGAAAGCACTACAGCCTTTGGAACAGGAAAAAATATTTTAGGGGAATTACTGTAATTTTTTTTATTAATATCACTGTTAACAATTTATTGTAATTTTACAGGAAATTCCTGGCAACTAATTGCAGTAAATTTACAGCAAGTAATATACAGGATTTTTACTGTTTTGCAGTAAAAAAAATGTACAATAAAGTACTGTATTTATACAGCAGTGCTACTGTGATTATAGTAGCATTATTACAGTAAAATGCTGTAATTTATTACAATTTACTGTACATTTACTAAGTTCCGTATTAGCCAATTAAAAACACAACGATGGTAAAAATTTACCATTGTACAATTTTTGGCACCATCGTGGTGAACAGTGTTGCCTTTAGTTGGGCAATTTGACTCTAGACTTCTTATGTGAATTTATGGTCATCATGTTGCAAAGAAAGTCAGAAACAAAAGTGGTCTGGTGATAGGCGTATAGTTTACAACATAATAAAATACAAAAAACAACCAAAAGTGGTTATTTGTTATTAATAGATTTTTTTCAACAACATACATTTTTTTATACAGATCAGACATCAAGCTGATATTTTTTCAAAAATTGGGAATGTAATATTTGGACACACACACAGACATCAAGAATCTACATATGAATCTCAACAATGGTGACATGCTTTATGCCGCAATGCATTCTGGGAGGCTACATAGTTTAAAACTCCCAGCATGCATTGTAGCATGAAGCATGTCACCATTGTTGAGATTCATATGCTGATTCTTGATGTCTGTTTGTTTCTAAAAAAAAATTATAATGATTTAAAAAAAAAAATCTGCCCTGTGACAAGTAAGGTCAAAGTTATTTATTAATAACAAATTACACCTTTTGGTCAGGGTACAGGATAAGATTAGTGAATCATTCTCCTTTTTGATAATGATAATGATAACTATAACACCTGAACACCTTTGGTTTTGTTTTCCTATGTAACAAATTATGTGCTTTGGTAAACACTGTTACAAAGACCAAAATTTAACTTAAAATGCTAAGAGTCAAACTGCCCAACTAAAGTAAACACTGATCACCATAATGGTGACCAAACATTTTAAAACATCAACATCTAACCTCCGTTCATAGACTTATGACTGAAATAAAGTCAGTCTGGTTAGTAATAAGTGAAGCTGGTAATGCTGTTTGTGGAGTTGTTTAATCCTCCTCTGCTGAGATCTTCAGATATTTAATGTCTTCTTTTTATCTTTATCTGATTTTAAGGCTGTGACTGGATATCCATAGACTTATAAAAATAGATTTCATGTTAATGTTTCATACCTGATTCTTCCTAAAATGTTTGATTCTGGTACCGTTGGCAGCTGCCGGGCAATTTCAAAATTCAAACAGCAGCGATCCCACAATGCTATGCGGTGGCTGTAAAATAATGCTTCTACAGTGTAGTTACAATAAAATTACAGGACTGTCCATACATTTCCCATCATGCATTTGCATTTACAATAAAAACATGAATACAATATGTTGTTGTAAAATTTATTGTAAAAATTACATCAATTGCTAACAGTGATTTGTATACTGAACGGGAGGTACTGTCAAAATTCCACCTGTAGTAAGTCAGTCTGGTCAGTAGGAACATACTACAACCTTTGGAACATGACAAATAACATTGTTTTAATATTTTAATCTCCTCAAAACGAGCTTTCCTTCGGGTTTGCACTTTGCAGATGGTCCCTTCTTAGCAGCCTGCGCATAGAGATCAATGTATTTTGTCCAGTGCGAAGGAAAGATCGTTTTGAGGAAATGTATGTTGTAGCTTCTGGTGTTTTATCTGTAGTTATATGTGATAGGTGTTGTGTGTAGCAACAACGTTTAGTTCACGAGTTATTGAACGCGGAAGTCCGCGAATGTGTGAATATGCGAATATAAAACCAACTTTACCTAAGTGCCATAGTGTGTGGCTTGCCGTCTGTCACTGTCATTGCTGTGTCTGTTTTTACTGTTTGTTTTGCTTTTTGCCGGGGATGTCGACTCTCTGCTGGTGTATGATCGCCAAACACTGCTCGATCTGCGATTTTTGGCTGAAAATTTTGTAAAATTGGATGATGGTGGACGTGAAACCTTGCCCTGGCGAGGCTCCCGGCTCACTTTTGGCACGCCCCGACTCTACCTTCTCGGCGTGAGCGCCGACGAAAGCGCACCCGCCGCCGGGGAAAACGTAGTGGCCGGCTGGTGAGGTTGAAGGCCCGTCTTGCATGGTGTTCTACGCCTTTTTGGACTGAGTTTGGAGTCGTGCCTAGCCTCGTTATTCCTCGACGCTCGCTGGACTCTGTCGGCGCCTGGCTGATACCTGTCGTCGGCCCGGAAGAGGTGTTCCAGCCCCGCGGCCCCTGCTCTCCTCGTCCCCGCTGGCGCCGAGTTAATCACAGCAACTTGCGGTCTCTGTGTCGGGTTTCGCGAACATCCAGCGCCGCGGATCCGCCGGTTCCTGCCAGGTTTGGGCTGGTAAATGCTAGATCTCTAGCAAATAAGACTTTTGTCCTAAAGGATTTTTTCAAGTCCCGAGGATTGGATTTCCTCTGTGTAACTGAGACATGGCTGAGTGATGGTGAGTCCAGCGCTTTCACAGAATTTGTACACCATGATTGCTGCTACCTTAACTCCCCGCGAAAATCTGGCCGAGGAGGAGGAATAGCGACTGTATATAAGAGTCATTATAAATGTAAGTGTAAGGGGCACTTATTATAATGTAGAGTGAAGTGCTACCTTTCTAAGGAACTGTTCAAAAGAGGAGTAGACAAATGAAAGTACCAAAATAGTTTACTCAGAACATATAGCCGGCATTTATTGAACATCAAATATCAACCAGTATGACCTTGTTTATCTTTTCTTTGTAATGTCCTTTTAGTTGTGAAAATCAGTGTTTCTCTTAGTTTCAACTTTTTTTCACACACTCAAAAAAATGATATGTTGGCTTTACTTAACTTTTTTTTGTAAACAGGTTCCACCGGTTCCACATAACTATGTTTCGTTAAACAAACATAATATGTTCATGTGACTTCAACATCATGGAATTTGGTCATTTTAAGCGACCCAATTAAACTCTGAGCTAATGAGTTAATTAAGTGAATAATTGAGTGATGATTGAGCATTATTGAAGACACCTGATGTTAACAAGCAGAATCTCTGAATGAGAAAACCGGAATGTTTAAGTCACCATTATGGAGATAAGTATTCGTTTTAGTTGGGCTCTTGACCATTAACTTATTAACTTTAGATTTTATTTGGTTGCTGTACATGAGTTATAACAGCCGGATTAACAATAAACAAAGGTCATCTGATGGTATTGGTTGTGTTTTAACATAATCATTATTTCACAATCATTTGACCTGAGTCACTGAACTTATATTAAACCGAATTTCTGAGTTAAGTTTACCTTATGGATAATATCAGCACTGTCATTGTAAAGCATACTATTTTTAGATTTTTCAATGAAATTCAAATGACCAAATCAAGAAATAAAAAAGAAACTTCCTAAAAAATATTTAGAGTAGGCACACACAGACATCAAGAATCAGCATATGAATCTCAGCAATGGTGACAAACAGATCATAAGCTCATTATTTATTCATGCAGCAATGCATGATGGGAGCCATGAATGAGTTTTGATTGGTGGCACCCAGAATGAACTACAACATGCTTTATAATTGTCACCATTGGTGAGATTTACAGGCTGATTCTTGATGTCTGTGTGTGTCTACTAAAGATTTTTTTTAGGAAGTTTCTTTTTTATTTATTGATTTGATCATTTGAATTTCATTGAAAAGTAAAAAAAAAATAGTATGCTCTACAATGACAGTGCTGTTATTATTCATAAGGTAAACTTAACTCAGAAATTCGGTTTAATATAAGTTCAGTGACTCAGGTCAAATGATTGTGAAATAATGATTATGTTAAAACACAACCAATACCATCAGATGACCTTTGTTTATTGTTCATCTGGCTGTTATAACTCATGTACAGCAACCAAACAAAATCTAAAGTTAATAAGTTAATGGTCAAGAGCCCAACTAAAACAAATACTTATCTCCATAATGGTGACTTAAACATTCCGGTTTTCTCATTCAGAGATTCTGCTTGTTAACATCAGGTGTCTTCAATAATGCTCAATCATCACTCAATTATTCACTTAATTATCTCATTAGCTCAGAGTTTAATTGGGTCGCTTAAAATGACCAAATTCCATGATGTTGAAGTTACATGAACATATTATGTTTGTTTAACGAAACATAGTTATGTGGAACCGGTGGAACCTGTTTACAAAAAAAGTTAAGTAAAGCCAACATATCATTTTTTTGAGTGCACAAGTTGGGAAAATATGAAATAAAATAAATTCAGAGCTCTGATTAAATAACCTCAAAATAATAAACCAAAGTCCATCTACCCGGGTAGTATGTTTTTTTTTTTAAGTGGGGTGAGATCTTGCGCTTATCTGTACGATGCAATGAAGAAATGGTGAGTAGAAGCAGTTCGTGTTGCAGGCAAGATGGTCATTTGCGCCCTCTGCTCTTCTGCCTCGCGTGTCCGATGGTGAATTCGTCCAATGGAACTCCCTCTCAAATCATGCATCCAAAAAAAAAACAACCGGAGAAAAATCATAAAGTAGATAAACTCCTTGTCGTAATTTCAACCCTTTGCTCGGTTATTTCCGCCTTAGAAGTGGGTTTGGTGGGAAAAACCCTTTTAACTAGCTCTTAAATGTGATATTTTTTACTTTATTACTCAGTGTGGAAAATCAAAATAGGGCTTCAGCTCTATCGTTCTGCTGTTCGCGATTTCTGTATTCTTCTCCGAGAATCAGTGTAGCAGTTTTCCTCTCTATGCAGCGCCACCACTGCCATCTACTGGACAAATACGGTGTGCAGGGAAAACATAACTAAAAGTAATCAAGAAATCAGATATTAAAGTAGAATAACGTAATCCTGCTAGTAGGCTATTTTCAAGTGGGTTACATCCTCCCCACCTTAATCTACATGCATCCTTGCATGTTGCACGCTACACTATTTCAGATGCTAAGGGTGTTAAATTACATATGTAAGGTACAGTGTCAAGGGAAAGGGTTTGGGAGAAAGCTTGGTCTAACCCAGTTAAAATGGAGTGCATAACTGTGACTAATGGGTTCCCTAAAGTTGGGTAGGTCAGCTTTTTGGGAGCTGTTTTATCCCTAGAGGATCTTCTCAACGCCACCTCTTCTTCAGGGGCAACCTTGTTGTGTTCTTTTACATTTCCACTTTCCTCTGTCAACACCGATCCAATTCCTGATCCATCTCTAGGACTACAGTGCTCACTCAGGTCCGTTGCAGGAAGATTAGGAGGATTTCCTTCAGCTCGCACAATATCAGGTGCAGGTGAGTATTGAACTTGAATAGCCTCACTATTTCTATCACCTCCAACACCCTCAGGTTCGAATGCTGGAGCTGCAGGGTTCAGTGTGGAGACATCAAAACTCACATTAGCTTCCTGACTTCCAGCGACAGGCTCATTTTCCAGCTGGGTATCCTCTTCAGTGAATTCTGTAGTATGAGAGCTTTGCTTTAGTCTGGTTTCTTCTTGTAGAATCCCTCCATCCTGTTCAGCAATAGTGGAAGTCGAAGGTTGGTCGTAAAGGGAGTAATACTCGGCCTCATCCTCCTCTTCAGACAGTTCTCCATCTTCTTCAGCTCTATCATCAGCAGGAAAAGGTGAGTGATCATGTTTCTGTCTGGACTTAGACTCTCTGGGACATACTTTCTTGACAGTGGATGGAAGAAATCCACATGGCAAAAGCAGGTCTCTATGTAAAACTCTTTCAGGTCCACTTGTGTATTCTGGGATGACGACATAGACAGGGGAGTCTTGGATCTGTTTGACAACAGTGTATATGGTTTCACTCCATCGATCAGCGATTTTATGCTTCCCTCTGATGCCGACATTCCGCACAAGGACTCTGTCTCCTGCTACCAGTGTGGACTCTCTCACTTTGCTGTCAAATCTCTGTTTGTTCTGTAAAGCATTCTTCAAACTGTGTTCAGTGGCCAGTCGATAGCTTTCAGTTAGACTCTCCGTCAGCTTCTTGACGTATTCAGAGTGGGATAGTTTACTGCTTCCCTCAGGGCTCAGCCCAAAAGCGATGTCAACTGGGAGTCTTGGCTGGCGACCAAACATCAGCTGATATGGGGAATAGCCAGTAGTATCATTTTTAGTGCAGTTATACGCATGGACAAGGGGCTGCACAAATTCCCTCCACCTCATTTTGTCTCCCTCTTCTAATGTACCCAGCATCTCAAGAAGTGTTCTGTTAAACCGCTCCACGGGATTTCCACGTGGGTGGTAAGGTGTTGTCCTCGTCTTTTTAATGCCAAGTAGAATACACAGGTCTTTGATCAGGGCTGATTCAAAGTCACGACCTTGGTCACTGTGCAACCGCTCGGGGAATCCGTAATGAATGAAAAAGTTGTTCCATAGAGCTTTCGCCACTGTTCTTGACTTTTGATCTGCTGTTGGAACCGCTACTGCATACTTGGTGAAATGGTCTGTAATGACCAAGATATCCTTTGTTCCTTTTCCATCAGGCTCCAGTGAAAGATAGTCCATACAGACCAACTCTAAAGGACGGCTTGTTTTTATATTCACCAAGGGAGCGCTTCTCTCAGCCCGTGCCTTTCTCCGTATACATCTCTCACAGGTCCTGATTCTCTCAGTTACGTCCATGGCCATACGAGGCCAATAGAATCGGGCACGAACCAAGTCCAAAGTTCTGTCAGTACCCAGGTGTCCGACAGCATCATGAAGGTTCTCTAGAGCTGTCTTTCTGTATTTCGTCGGAAGGACAAGCTGATGGAAAGGCTCACCTTGACTTATACGTTTTCGGTATAGGACTTCATCAGAGAAGACCAGTTGCTCCATTATTCTCAACATCAACTGGACCTCTCGATCCTCCTGACGCCTCAACCTATATGGGAGTCGCTTTCTTGCTTTGACAAGCTCCATTACTCTACTGATGACTGGATCTTGCCTTTGCTCACGTGCCCAATCTTGAAGTGACATTTGCGGCAACGTACATGACCCAAGTACATCAGCTTGACAGAATTCTACAGGAATGACAGAGGCTTCAATTGCTAAACATTCCACTGGTACCGGCGTTTGGAAGTCCGGTTCTGTACTTGCGGCTGAGATGTGCTGGTACCTCTGACACACTGCCTTCACAGCATCAGATGGAAAATCAGCTCCTCTGTCGTCCTGTAGGAACTGGGCAAGGAAGCGCTGAATGCGATTATCCTCATCCTGAGAAGTGAAGTCAGGTTGGTATTCGTCATGAGGATGTGGACGCCTTGAGAGACCGTCTGCATCTTGGTTCTTCCTCCCAGCTCTATACTGGATGGTAAAGTCAAAGCTGGAAAGGGCAGCCAGCCAGCGGTGACCTGCAGCATCAAGCTTGGCAGACGTCAGTACATACGTCAGTGGGTTGTTGTCTGTCACAACAGTGAATTTCGCTCCGTAGAGATAATCAAAAAATTTCTCTGTGACAGCCCACTTTAAAGAGAGATACTCGAGTTTGTGAGCAGGGTATCTTCGTTCACAGCGGTTGAGTCCCCTGCTCGCATAGGCTATTACTCTCAATTTGCCTTCCTGCTCTTGATATAAAGCCGCACCAAGGCCATGAGTGCTTGCATCCGTATGTACTACGTAAGGCTTCTTCGGGTCGGCAAACCCAAGGATCGGAGCTGTTGTGAGCTTTTGAATGAGAGTCTTGAATGCGTCTTCGCAGGCTGATGTCCATTTCTCATTAAAAGGTCTTCTGAAATCTACACTTGAGAGACGTGTTGAGCTACTATATGAGGAGGCGGACTTCCTTTTTGGTGGCAGGTAACCAGCTGTTAAGTTGTTCAGAGGCCTTGCGATTTTGGAATAGTCCTTTATGAACCTCCTATAATATCCAGCAAATCCAAGGAAAGACTTTAGCTCTTTGATGTTATTAGGCCTAGGCCACGTCGTCAGAGCAGCTATCTTGGCTGGGTCGGTCTCTACTCCAGTAGCAGACACAACATGACCGAGATATTTAACAAATGTTCTGAAGAATTGACATTTCTCAGGTGACAGCTTTAAGCCAAATTCCTTCAACCTCTGGAGAACTCTGAGTAATCGATCTTCATGTTCTTCAAGTGTAGCCGAGAAAACGATAACATCATCAAGAAAGACTAAGACTTCTCTCAAGTTCATTCCACCCATACACTTTTCCATTACTCTCTGAAAAGTACTGGGGGCATTCGTAACTCCCTGTGGCATCCTGTTGAACTCCCAGAACCCCATAGGTGTCACAAAAGCTGTTTTGCACTTGTCCCCCTCCTCCATTTCTACTTGATAGTAGCCCGACTTGAGATCCATAATAGAAAACCACTTGGACCCGTTCAAGGCTGAGAAGGCTTCTTCTATGTTGGGTAACGCATATGCGTCTTTGATGGTTTGTCTATTCAGTTTCCGGTAATCGACGCATAGCCTAATATCACCATTCTTTTTCTTCACCACTACAATTGGTGAAGCGAAGGGGCTTTCTGACTCACGTATGATGTTCGCATCTTGAAGCTCTTTTAAATGACGTCTGACAGCCTCATAATCAGAGGGATGAATTGGTCTGGGCCTCTGTTTAAATGGAGATGGATCCGACAAGCGTATCTTGTGTTTGATCTCAGTGGTATGACCAAAATCAAGGTCGTTGAGTACAAAAACGTCTGACATTGAATTCAACTTCCTGGTAATTCTCTCCTTCCACTCTTCAGACAAGGGAGAGTCTGCAAAGTCAAAAGTGAGTTTACCGGAATCAGACACATGCATGGAGTTGCACGTCGCGAAGGATGGAGTCAGGTGGGATGGCTCACTCAATGTGACTCTGTCATCATGACCTGGTAAGAATGACACAGCTTTAGGAAAAGATAACTAAGCAATGCTATGACCTGCTGATATTTTGATGTCATGTGCGGTCTCATTTTTCACCAAAACAGGCATCTTGAAGGATGGAAATGGCGGGCTTGTCATGACGTAGCTACAGAACAAGAGACCAGCAGGTAAGTTGGATTGGGGGGGCTCTACCATAAGGGGAGTATCGGTAGCTACTGGGACATGTTTTGCGTATCCAGTTAAAGCCACTCTTTCACCTGCAGGAATGATGACACTCTTTTTGCTCTGCAGCTTCACAGTCCCAACTCTGCCATTTTGTTGATTTATTTTGAATCTGTGATACAAATGTTTCACAAGTGGGGAGCAGTGACCACCGTTGGTCCCGTGTTTTACACAGTCATCCTGAATAAGTGCACACTTTTCATACAGTGGGTCCAGTGTGTTGGTGCCTATCAACAAGGCAACGTCCATGTTTGTTCTGTGGTCAGGCACAACAAGTGCTAAGGTAAGAATCTCTGCAGGTTTCCCCATGATGTGCTCTGGGAAGTTTATGTCAACTTGAATGTAACCTAGATAGGGTACTTCCTGACCACCAGCACCTTCTATGTCTAATAGGTCTTGAATGGGGAAAATGGGCTGATGTGAAAGGTAACTCTCATGGAAAGACTCTGAAATTGTGCTAACCTGGGAACCTGAATCTAGAAGGCTATCACACTGAACTCCTTCAACTACAACAGTTGATGTACATTTTGGCCCAATCAACCCTCTTGGGAGAGCACCATCCAATGACTGAGCTGAGGAATGTGTTTCACAGACAACTGTTTTCGTGGCTTTGTTTTGTGTGGGACGCTTCATTTTATTTTCGGGTGCAGTTAGTCCCTCCACTGCGACCCTGTCCAGTTTAAATGGTCATATTTGGTTTCCCATTCATTTTGTCTTGCTTTGAGTTCTTTATATTTCTGATCAACCAACAACTTATTTGGGGGATTTTCACACTGTCGTGCTAGATGGCCATCATTGCCACATTTGAAACAGAACCAAGCCTTCGGCCTGGGTTTTGGCGCAGTTTGTTGGGCTTGAATTTCAGCTACCCTAACTGAGGGGGTATCTTGAGCTGAATTCTGGATTTTGTTAGCATGCTTTTGCCTCCTTAGATCTTTCTTTTTGGTAAGTTGCATTTTTAGTTCAGAGACTTGTTTCCGTAAACCTTCAGTTTCTGTGATGTATGTCTGGAGGACATTTGCGCTTGCATCATCAGAGAAAGGCGGTTCATGCACGAGTTGCATATTCATAGAGGACCTGGGCTTTGTGTTCCCTAAATGGCGTTGCATGCGATCCTGCTTTGCAGTTCTCCTGTCTTCTTCTGTTCTAACTTGTAGCAGGAAATCAGAGAAATCAGGCGGGTTTTCTGTTTTAAGCCCTAATTGCAGTGCCAGAATAAGGGACTGGTCCCAACATCCACGCCGAAACTGTCGCAACAGCTGTTTATTGGCGTCTGCTTTCGCAATGCCACCCCTCTGCATAGCTGTAGTGATCAGCACCTGTAACCGCTGCAGGTATTCTGAGGGTTTCTCTCCTGTGTTTTGATGAGTGCTAAGGAACCTTGCGAAAATTTCTTCCCCATCCTCAACTAACCCATATGCTGAGTCGAGGAGCTTCACATAATCACGAGGAGCTGCATCTGGGCCTAGTTGCCTGATTAAATCAGAGGCTGGTGGAAGCAGGCTTTCTAGGATTTTACGTCGCTGCATGTCAAAAGGGGTTTTATCCTGAATCATAAGCTCCACATGGAGAGACCATGTCTGAAAGTCAGCTTCATTTGTAGGTTTAGGAAGTTTGCCTGAAAAAGGACGAAGTCGCTTAGATCCCTGGCTTGAGGCATTGGAATTGTCATTTTTAATAACATGCTCTACAATGATCCTCTGAACGTCAGGTGGATTGATTATGTCACTGTCTGAGCCTCCTTGGTTGATTTGAGCTGACTGTGTTGTCTGTTTCCTTGTTTCAGTGGTGAATGTAGGGGAAGCATGTTGGGTTGGGTAAAACTTAGTGTGTGCTTTACGGACTAAAGGGGTCCTACTGTCATCAGAATCTGCCTCACTATCAGAGTTTGAACTGTTACTCAAGTCTAAAAGCTCTGCTCGCACTGTGGGTAGGGATTTCTTAGGAGTAGGAGCCACTTTATAAGCCTTATCTATACGCCACAAAATGTTAGGATCTCTAACACTAGGTAGATATTGTGGGAGGTTAGGAGCTAGCTCTATGACTGATTGCTCAGACTCAAACTCAACTAGAGCTTTAACTCCATTATCTTGTCCTGTCTGCCTCACCCTAAGAACTTTGTTCACAGGCCCAAAAGCTGAACAGGATTCAGTTATCTGTTCATCAGTATCAGTTGTGGTAATACCCTCAACGTACACAGCCATTTTCAAATTCACACCATACTCTTGTTCAGAATCCATGACTGAATTGAATTTGACACAATTTACAAAAGCAAACTGAAAAAAAATTACAGTGGGTCAATAATCAGGTTTAACCGGCAATGTAAACAAATACTAATTTAATCTAATTTCTCCTCTTGGCCACTGGCTCGCCAAATTATGTAAGGGGCACTTATTATAATGTAGAGTGAAGTGCTACCTTTCTAAGGAACTTTTCAAAAGAGGAGTAGACAAATGAAAGTACCAAAATAGTTTACTCAGAACATATAGCCGGCATTTATTGAACATCAAATATCAACCAGTATGACCTTGTTTATCTTTTCTTTGTAATGTCCTTTTAGTTGTGAAAATCAGTGTTTCTCTTAGTTTCAACTTTTTTTCACACAAGTTGGGAAAATATGAAATAAAATAAATTCAGAGCTCTGATTAAATAACCTCAAAATAATAAACCAAAGTCCATCTACCCGGGTAGTATGTTTTTTTTTTAAGTGGGGTGAGATCTTGCGCTTATCTATACGATGCAATAAAGAAATGGTGAGTAGAAGCAGTTCGTGTTGCAGGCAAGATGGTCATTTGCGCCCTCTGCTCTTCTGCCTCGCGTGTCCGATGGTGAATTCGTCCAATGGAACTCCCTCTCAAATCATGCATCCAAAAAAAACCAACCGGAGAAAAATCATAAAGTAGATAAACTCCTTGTCGTAATTTCGACCCTTTGCTCGGTTATTTCCGCCTTAGAAGTGGGTTTGGTGGGAAAAACCCTTTTAACTAGCTCTTAAATGTGATATTTTTTACTTTATTACTCAGTGTGGAAAATCAAAATAGGGCTTCAGCTCTATCGTTCTGCTGTTCGCGATTTCTGTATTCTTCTCCGAGAATCAGTGTAGCAGTTTTCCTCTCTATGCAGCGCCACCACTGCCATCTACTGGACAAATACGGTGTGCAGGGAAAACATAACTAAAAGTAATCAAGAAATCAGATATTAAAGTAGAATAACGTAATCCTGCTAGTAGGCTATTTTCAAGTGGGTTACATAAGCAGATATGGCTGTCATCCGCTTTCAGCAGCTTTGAGCTGAGTTTATTTGAGATTGGTCGCTCTCACACAGTGTTGTGTGTTGTGGTCTATCGGCCCCCTAAGTACAATAAGGACTTTTTAAATAAATTTTCTGATTTCCTGGCTGAAATCATGCCTAAATATGATCGTGTTCTAATTGTTGGGGATTTTAATGTTCATGTGTGTTGTCCTGATAAGCCAATAACAAAGGGTTTTTTAAACCTCATTGAATCTTTTAATCTTGTGCAATCTGTGTCTGGACCCACACAAGAACATGGACACACACTTGATCTTGTATTATCATATGGTTTGCCTGTTCTTAATCTAGAGATATGTGACGCAGTGTTTTCTGACCATATGCCTGTATTATTTGAGACTGCTCTTGCACATTTAAACCTCGCGCTTCTGCACGGCTCTGTCGCATGATTAACCCTTCCACTGCTGCTCAGTTCTCGGCTGCTTTCAGTCAGAACACCATCACTCCTGAGTCTGTATTGCACACAGAAGAGCTTAGCTCATGGTTTCACTCCACCAGCCAAACTGTTTTAGACACTGTGGCTCCATTAAAATCCAGGCAGCCTAAAACTAAATCTGAGCCCTGGGTAAATTATATGACTCTTGCTGCCAGACGTGAGTGCCGTAGAGCTGAGCGCAAGTGGAAGAAGGACAAACTGCAGGTGTCTCTTCAATTGTTAAGGGATTGTTGGCGTCATTTCCAGGAAACTGTGAAAGATGCTAAAAGAAAACATTTCTCAGATATTATTCTGGCAAATTGTCACAAGCCTCGTGTTTTGTTTAACACCATTGACTCACTTTTAAATGCCCCGCAGAATGCTTGTATGGAGGCATCCCCTGCTATGTGTGAAAATTTCCTTTGCTTTTTTATTGATAAAATCACTTCTATTAGGTCTCAAATTGCACCCTCAGCTTCAGACCCGTCAATCTCTGTCCCCTGCTCGGCTGTTTTTGATCATTTTGAGCCGGTGACTTTTTCTTTTTTAGAGGAGGTTGTTGGTCACTTGAAGCCCTCGGGTTCTCCAAATGATGCTGTCCCCCCTCGACTATTTAAGGAGGTTTTCCCCACCTTAGGACCATCTGTTGTTGCAGTTATAAATAGTAGTCTTACCTCGGGTGTGGTGCCTGAAATTTTTAAACATGCAGTAGTTCAACCTCTGATTAAAAAACCTGCTCTAGATCCGTCAGTTCTTGCTAATTTCAGGCCTATTTCCAAATTGCCCTTTCTTGCAAAAATCCTGGAGAAGATTGTGCACAGTCAATTATTGACCTTTTTGGAAGAACATAGTATACTAGAGGTTTTCCAGTCCGGTTTTAAAACCTTGCACAGCACCGAAACCGCTCTTTTAAGAGTTTTTAATGATATATTCTTAGCGACTGACTCTGGCGACTGTGTTATCCTTGTGCTGCTAGATCTAACTGCTGCATTTGACACAGTGGATCATGAAATATTGATTTCACGTTTAAGGCAGTGGGTGGGCATCAGTGGCTTAGCACTGGAGTGGTTTAGGTCATACTTAGCGGATCGAACTTTTTGTGTTAGCGTAGGTGAATTTGAATCCTCCTCTGCTCCTCTCTTGTGTGGGGTTCCACAGGGCTCAGTCCTCGGCCCTCTGCTTTTCTCTTTGTATTTGCTTCCACTTGGTTCTATACTCAGAAAGTACGGCATTTCATTCCACTGTTATGCAGATGACAGTCAGATTTATGTACCTCTTAATAAAAAAAAAGATAACTCTGTCGGACAATTACTTAATTGTCTCGACGACATAAAGGCCTGGATGGCTCTGAACTTTTTAAATTTTAATGATAACAAAACAGAAGTGATGGTTTTTGGAGGCACCCCTGGGACCCCGCCTGCAGATATGGGCTCCTTGGCTCCCTATATTAAACCTAGCATTACAAACCTAGGAGTTAAAGTGGACCCGGAGCTTAAATTTGACAGTCAAATTAAAGCTGTTGTCAAATCAAGCTTCTTTCATTTGAGGCAGCTGGCCAAAATAAAGCCTATTCTGTCAAGACAACACTTCGAAACTGCAATCCACGCCTTTGTAACTACACGGGTGGACTATTGTAATTCACTATATGTGGGGGTTAGTGGGTCCTCCATCACCCGTCTCCAGATGATACAAAATGCTGCCCCTAAACTTTGGAATGATCTGCCTTTCCATGTTAAGCAGGCTTCTTCTTTATCTGTTTTTAAAACCCATCTTAAAACCCATCTTTACTCTTTGGCTTTTGACACTTAGTAAGATGTCGACTCCATTTATTTGATTTTATTTGTTAGTTTGAATGTTTTTTATTGTATGGTTATTAATTGTACAAATGTTTATGTTTTCTGTACAGCACTTTGGTCAACTTTGGTTGTTGTAAAGTGCTTAACAAATAAAGTTGGTATGGTATGGTATGAAGCCAATGTGGTTGGAGCTGGAGCAATAGCTCGGGCCGAAGTTGCCAGTGCATCAGTTAAAGCCGGTCCAGTTGGTGTGAAAGTGGGACTTGGATTTGACACGGGTGCAACTATTGGTCTGGGTGGGGCGGAGGTAAAAATCCTGGGAACTGGAATCTCAGTTGGTGTAAAAAACAGTGTATCTCTTTCTCTTCTAGGTTCAGAAGTCTCATGTTCAGTCATGTAGTCATATAGGAATTACCTTTAAATCATGACGTAAATTATAAATCAAAGATATCCCCTACAAGCAAATATCACATATAGCATGAAACATTATCACATGTGTGATACAACAGATTTCCAAAAGAGTCGCTGTATTACAAACACGTATTAAACTTTGTTTAACAAAAATCCAACACATATTGCATGAATATTTCAATAGGCAATTTAAACTGTAAATGTCTAAACAAACGAATATTGCATGGCGTTAAACACAAATAATAACGAAATACATAGTGATTTATCAATATACTTATAACAACAAAATGTTACTCACCACGTTTGGGAATATATAGTTTTAGATTATATTTGTATCTGAAATTGTTATAGAAAGTTAGAAAGTTTGCAAATGAGCACAAGATGGCTTTCTAACTCAGTTCAGGGTTGTTGTTGTTTTTTTTTTTTTAAACTGGACCTCTTCCCAGGCGATCACATGATCCCCCAGAATCAACGTCCTTAAAGGTACAGCTCCCTACATCCCGGCCCAAATGACCCAAACAGGTCATTCAAACAAAATAAGGGTGATGTGTCCATTAAACTATTTCAACTTTCAGGAGGCAGATTTTGTCTGCAGGATGGATGAAGACACCTGCCTGTGTTTTCACTTCCACAGTACACACAAGGAAAACAACTGCTGAGGAAAACAATTGCCTCAATTATATTACTGAAGGATGTTTTAGTCAAAGTTGTAAGTTTCTAATATAAAAAACGTACAAAAGAGTGTGATAGACTGTGCATTTATTCAGAGGTGTAAAGTCCAGGTTCAGAAAGTAAAAGTCCTCCTCACCTGGATTTGCTAATTCAGACAGGAGATAGAACTAATTAGTGAAATCAGCTGACTGAGTTCATGGGTGGAATAAACATATGGCAGGACCTTTACTCTTTGGCCCCTGGATTACCCACCTCTGATAACCCGTCCAGACTTGACTTTTTTTTTTGTTAATTTAAATATAAACGTTACAGTGTAGTTCTGCACGGATTAAAAGGTCTGTAGATATTCAGTTGGGCTTCACTCTCTTCACTCAACCTACAAAAGACTATGTGTTTTTGTGAATTGAAAAATTAATCCAATCATAGCTGGATCAACTATGTTATGACAAGAATATACAGTATGACCTACTGCAGTTATAGGCCTCACAAGATGATGAAAGAGAAGACCTTTTATTGTTTTATTGAAAGTAAAATCGAAAGGAAATTATGTTTTCTTTGTGTGTAAGTTTATCAGCACAAGTTTAAGGACTTCAGTGCTGTATTGAGAATTAAATTTAAATTATAATCTATTACATTCAATTATTTTATATATTATATTCATATATATATATTCATATCATGAGCATAAGTGTTTATACTCATCTGTAAATCCGTCTTATATGATGGAACAACTTCACTGATGGGTCTGAATGTGGGATTGACATATTTCTGTGAGTTAACACACACGACACACACCGGCTGTTTGTCCTCCAGACAGAAGAGTTTGAGTTTCTCACTGTGTAAACTGCAGATCTCCTCAGATCCCGATGAACGCCTCGCATCTCTCTCCTTCAGGAACGACTCACACACGTTCTTTAACACAAGATTCCCTTACGGAACAAAAATATATGGGAATATACTGCAAAATATTATGCAATATATTACATAATACATTTTCATATATGGAAAACTAGTGTTTATATTTTTCAATACTGCAATATATGCATTGACCATGTATATTAGTGAATATAAAATATACACAAAAATAACACAACAATAGCATTATATGTAATATTCACAAAGTTGTATCCTTTATTGTGTACATATTTTGCACATACATGTTCCCATATAAATGTGAATGTATGTACACACACACACACACACACACACACACACACACACACACACACACACACATTCACGGAATGAGTTACAACAGATTTCAAGTTCCCAGCATGCTTTGCTTCTGACTCGTAAAGGAGAGCAAATGTTCAAATTAGGTGTTATTTGATGTGATTTGCTCAATATTAAGGGACGAGATCTGTTAGTGTTTAATGCTCTATTATTTTTTTATTTAAAAATGTTTTCTGGTATGTGTGAGTTTTTGGGGTCACTGTGCTGAAGAGTAGAGCCTGTGGTTCGGTTGACGATTGGTCGAAGGACATTAAGATTATAATTACTATATTTTAAAATGGCTGTCTACTCCTCAGTACAGTGATAGTCTCTTGGATAAAATTCTTTAGTACATGCAGGTGTTGTAGAGCTGTTGTCAAATAGCCTAAAAAGAATAAATAATTTATTATGTAAATAATCGAAAAAATATAAGAAATATATTACATTATATATTTCTCTATATATGTGTTTATGTTGCATGAGTAAATATATCTGCAATATACATGCAGTATCTGATCACATATACATCTATATATTTTGAAGTGTATTATTGAATATAAAATTAATTACATATCAATCCTGTCTGGGATAGGAACTAGCCAAGAGTGACACTGGAGTCTTGTCAATTTCTTTATGTGAAACTTTTATAGCCTATAGTTATTTTCAAATATTTTATATTGATATTGTGTGAAATTGTCTTCTCATTATTTGTTGTTATGCCTGTGAAGCACTTTGAGTTGCATTTCATGTATGCAAATTGCTATATTTAATATTATTAGGCTATTAGGCCTATTAATGATTAATTAAACGTGTAAGAGTGTAAAATAAAGGCTATAGTTATATTGTGACAAAAGTTAATATAAAACACTGTCAAAAGAAAGATTCTGTACTGTGGTATATGAAAAAAAATAAAGAGTGATCTTTAATATATACACACATTTTATTAACCATATTTTGCCTTCTCAAGCTATAAGCTACAAGTATTAATAATTGATGCTCTTCAAAGTCTGTGATTTTCATGAGTCAAATTATGTTTCCATAGCCAACTTCTAAGCAGCACTCGGGAAAAACGCTCCCTGTTTTATGGAAGTCCTAATAGCATGCAGCATTTTATTTTTCATGATCTTGACATGTTATTATCTCATGAAAAAAAAATGAATGGCCTCTTATTAGGCTTCCGTATCTTAGTTAAAAACATCTCTCCTGGTTTGAAGCGCCAAAGTTTGGAAACGCCCCTTCTTGTTCCTCAGAAACCACCTGGCACTTGAACTCTGCTTGAACTCAAGAGACTGAAGAGAGAGATGCTGGCTGCAAGATGGCAGCTCGAATGGAGACAACGGTAAGAATATTTGTCACGCTTCTCAGTAAACTGACTGTTTCTATATTTTATAAGGTCTTATATGACCTTTTTCTCCAGAGACACATGCGCGCTGCCATCTTTGGAAATTGTCTTTGAACTTCCATTTTTTCGGTAACTCTGTATTTCTATGGCATCGCTGTCGAAGAGTAATTGGTAGGTGAAGTGGATTTACTTATTGTAGAGTTAACGAAAGTTATCATGAGCATTGTAATGCTTAAAGCAGATGTCTTAACAAATGCCAGTAGACCGGGAAGATTTTAAAACGAGCTGTTAATTCATAACTACATAAGAAATGTGGAAATACAACGAGCTAGCGCATCGCTGAAAAGGGGGCGGGGCTAAGGTTTTATTTCTTATGAAAATTATCAGTTTTATTGTCCCCCCCCCACACACACACACACACAGCAACAACACAAATAACAATTTAACCCCTGCATAAGAACAACAGAGTACAATGAGAAAAAGAAAAAAACAACCTTTCTTCAAATTTATAATTCTTGAGTAACTTGATTGTATAATGATCAAACGAATTAATTACCAAACATGTGCATATTTATTTTCTGGAAGTCAAGCTAAACGAGTAAACTTTGTCTTAGCTATATTAATACCAAAAATATGCAATATTTATTGAAATGTTGATATTTTTTATGTAGGTAAAGAAAATGCACTCATTATAATTTCAATGTGTTTTCAGATGGATGAAGTATTGAAGCTTTTAGAAAACTACAAACTAGAGAAGTTTTACGACCAGTTTGTTGAGCTTGGGATTGAGGATGTGAAGGATTTCATTGACGGTGTGACTGATGAGGACTTGGACAACATGAGTAAGATTTATCAACAGATTTTTCTGGAAAAGTGTATTCATTTTTTTTATTTATTTTTTTATAATAAAGTTATTACATGCCGTTACTACAAGAATTATTCAAATTATACTTTTAAACTTTTTTTTTTTTAATTATTAAATGACATGCTCTATTTGGTGTCTCCCAAAGAGTTTAAGCAAGTTCAGAAGAACAAATTCAAGAACATGATCGAGGACATTCAGAGACTCGGTTTGGCTCCTCCACCAAAAGCATCATTGAGGAAATCACTTCAGGCATATTTCCTCTATTATTCATTCCCAAAATGTCAAGGGCGCAAAGAAATACAAGGTACGTATTTTGGCGAGTCCCTTAAACTTGAAAGACAATAATGACTTTTATTCTAAACATTAAGTCATCATGATTTTGAGTTTGTTTTTTGCACAGATATGGACCCGTTACAGAACACAGTGGATGATCTCATTCTGAGGATCAGCATTCATGAGAACATCGGTGACAACATGACTGTGTGTCTGTTCACTGTTGATGGGATGCCTTTGACAGATGACCCGTTCTTCAACACATGTGAGTGTTTATTGATATTCATATTTAATAATGTGGTAATGTAACGCAGTATACAGCACTGAAATAAGTTATTTTCCAATTATAGTCTTTTTACTGGCAGTTGATTATTTATTTTAATACTTTATATTTGTAACGATCTCACGGGCTAAAAGCAAATCAGTCATAATCTAAATGAAAAAGTTTAGAATTAGGGATGTACATTTTCAGGAATAGTGTAATCGATTTCTAGTAAAACAATTAATCAAATAATCGTTAGGCCATCCTTAAAAATATTTTGGTTTGCAGTAACAGCAAAAAAAAAAAAAAAAGGTCGGTAGGTAGGTCTATATATATTTTTTTTTCAAGATTCAATGGAAAAAAAAGGACAATTTTGGTCATGGTGATTATGTCAGTATGAATTTAAACAAATTTGCATATCGTGACGCCACTGACTGTGTCTTCAACCCATGCCTTTGGGCGCACCATTGCAAATCTCATTCTGATACAGGTTATAGACAACAAACAATTTGAAATCTTTGTCAAAAAACATGTTTATTGCATTAATTCCAGCTGCAGTCATTTGGGGAAGAAGAGTGGGTT
Source organism: Rhinichthys osculus (assembly GCA_029959095.1). Lineage (NCBI taxonomy): Eukaryota > Metazoa > Chordata > Actinopteri > Cypriniformes > Leuciscidae > Rhinichthys > Rhinichthys osculus. The sequence goes on from JARWKJ010000002.1 coordinate 51,555,617, forward strand.
TTCAGAGGGAAACAAATAAATTAAAATGACTAATCTCACCAGCGCCGCGCCGACCAATAAAACAGCGCATTTGGCACTATTCGTTTAAATTGGACCCATAAACATCTGCTATTATTAACGGAAATCAGTGAGGTCAAATGGCGAGGCGCATTATAGAAACTATATTAAGTAGTCCTGACATATTATGGAATGGTCGATTCTCTTTAGTGTAATTTAGTACATTTCGGTATGGGATGTGGTGTTTTATTGGTCAGCGCGGCGCTGGTGAGATTAGTTCGCGCAAGCAAACACTTCCTCCCTGCGCTCTCGCACGTTTTGGTCCATTGAGCCTCACAGATTACATGTCCGCGCTGCACGAACTCTGTAACACCGCTCCGTTTCGTCCCACTTTCGGTGTGTTTGGCTTCCCATACTTATGTGTGTTTGTCAGAGCCTGCCGTTGCTGTGTGACGCGCGTTCGCGGCGGCCATATCGTGACGAGCTGGACGCGCTCCGAGAAAAGGCCGTTAACATCTATTCCCTATTTGACCATTAAGAATTTCGAATAATGAGCGCCTAAATGTAGGCTCATACAGACGTATTTCACAAGCAGCCGCGCCGCAGCCATCATCACCGAGCGCGAACCATTGACAGTGAATGAAACGAAGCGAACGCACAGGCCATAGTGTGACATGCGTAAACCAATGGTGTAATCATCATAGATGACGCCACGGGTTTTTATTTAAAAGAAAGAACGTAGCCTATGCAATTTATATTCACAATACTTACTATAATATAATTGATATTTTATTGCATTTGTATTAGTTGTTTGAAGAGTCAAAAAAAAATCGGTCGGTCTTAATGCAAGTTTACAACCGGCAAGTCGGTCAAAAAAACAAAAAAACAAAAAATTGGGTCGGTCCTAAATTGACAGGGTCGGTCGGGTTACGGCAAACAAGAATATTTTTAAGGATGGCCTTAACGTTAATACCATAAAGCCCACATAGTAGCCAAACTAGTCGTAATACTTTAAAGAAACACAGTTCCTGTTTCCACCTGGTGTAAAGATGTTTTTGTGATTCGCTAGTGTTCAGCGCTAAACAACAGGTAGAAATGAGGTCTAAACATTTTGATATCACTCTAACTACAAGGCTACAGAGATGGTCAAAAACAACATTTATCGGATGGCTCATGTCAGATTGTGTTGCTCATTTTAATGTTACTTGAATATGAGTGCATCAAGCAGTTTTGGAGATTTGGAGAGTTGATGCTTGAAATAGCAGCACCGAGGCATTGCACAAATTGTACTCAAAACTCTAAAATTACAAACAATATCTGTAAATGAACAAATTCTATAAATGAACACACACATCTAAAGTGCAGTGTTATGGAAGAACCATTTCCTTTTCACATCCAATATCCAACTAAAAAAAATTGATATATTTAGCAAACTAAACTTTTGTATGAAAATAGGTAATGGCAATAAAATAATATATAAATAACAAATAAAAATAAAATAAATATAGCCTACCCTTGCAGTATATATTTCTCCACACACACACACACACACACACACACACACACACAGGCCTATTGCAATCACTTGTACATCAATGGCAAGTTATATTTCTCAAACGGTTCTTCTCTCTGACACATGTCCAGCCAGGCTAAACAGGACAAGTGGAGCATGTGCAGGGAAACGATTGGGAATAAAAACAAGTTATTTTCTATAAATATTTTGGAGTCTTAATTTTCTTTTCTGACATAGCCTGGCTAATTCAGTTCTTGTTAAAACACAACAGACGTGCAAATTCTGTGCATTTTGGGCACTTTTGGGGTGAAATCATATTTATTTTGTCCATCAAAAGTATGCTTTCACTTTAATTGAGCGCGAGCAGAATAGACTCGGCGCTGAAACCTGCGCTTCACTGTTTCACGCGACGCTCCTGCTTGACGCTCACGCGCTGCTCCGGCTCCCGGTGTGAATGCACACATTGATTAACCGGCACGCCGAAGAAAAAAAAAACGGAAAAAAAAAACGGTCGTAATTCACGAGGTTTCCGACATGTGCGTGTTCCGTGTGCACGTGTGATGCTGATGTTGCGCGATGTTAATCATGCGGCGCCAGAGTGCATTTGACCGGCATAAAATCGGCATGTCAGACTGACCGGCCGGTCGCCGATCATGGCCGATCACGTGAAAATCGGCCGATTCCGGTCACCAGCCGATCAATCGGTGCATCTCTAGTCCTAATCATAAAAACAGTGCATGTTCACAATAACAGTTTAAATAAATAAAAGAATGATTTAAACTGTTTTACTTCTGATATAAACATTTAGATTAAATATGCCATTGTCATTGATGGAGTTAAACACTTAAACATGAAATCATTACTGAGAAGTTAAAACATTTTTTATATTCAATAAATATAAATATTTGTTGTGGATGCAATGCTTTTGAACACTTTTCCTCTGGCATGCTGTGTTTTAATGTTTTAACTAAAGAGATAATTGCTTATAGCAGATTGTCTGAGAAAATAGTTTCGTGCAAATAATGCACAACAGTCTATCTGTTTCCATTAAAAATATAAATCAATAAAAAATACTATTTGGTCAGTGGAAAAGATTGTGAAAACTTTCTCTGAAATGTATTTTACACTATTTGATTTATTTATTCAAAAATTAGGCAAGGATAGGCTACTAAATTATTTTTATTAATGTAGGCTAATGTGACGGCACATCCGTATTAGGCTATTTCATATTTTCCTAATGTCTATACCATTAAACATGTTATCACGTGGATGAATAATCATATGCAAATGATATGCAGATGAGGAAATGCATAGTAAAACTAGGCGTTGTAAGCTCCATATATGGTTATTTCGGGGAGGAGACGCGTGTGCGCACAATCTTCCGCTGACTGAGATTTATCGGGATTTATAAAGTGAATTCTGCGCAGGTTCTGGCGTACGCACGGCTTTATAAATCTGAATATTTTTTTGCGTACGCCATTTTTGGCTTTCGGGCGCACGTACACTTTTAGTAAGGATCCTACGCACAGTTTTATAAATGAGGCCCCTGAACCCTGAGTTCACAGAACTACAATATCTTGGCACCAACATGTTGAGAACAACTAGTTATTTCATCTCTCCAGAGTGCCAGTTGTTCATCTTACCAATACTGACCTGTGAAACAGAATATTAGCGCACACACACACACACACAGAATCCAGCCTTGTCAAGGTCGAGCTCTGCTGTGTAAACAAAACTTTCCCAAAACACTCTATCTGTATGTTTTGGGAAAGTTTCTTGTTTAGAGCAGAGCATGACCAAATGCATGTTCTTTCTCTCTATGGAGGTGCAGACAATATTCATTATTATCCGTTAGTGATTTAATAACATACGCTTGAAGAAGTTGTTCAAATCATTTAATGTGTAGAAGGAAAAAAAATATTGATTATTCATCAATAACTTATAAATTAAAAAAAACAACATATATACATTGAAGCGGCAGTGGATTCCGGAATATACTTGACCTTTACTTAAGTATACTTAATAAAATTAACTTGAAGTACACTTATATATTTGTAAGGGTTGGCTGGCCGCTTGTGATCAGATCTTAATTCCTGATGCAATTCACTCATGGTGCTCATTAAAACAAACAAAATATTTGAAATATTGACAGAGGCAGAATTACAGTAAATAAAGACATGTTGAACTTGATCACAGTGTTTGTAGTGTGCATAATGGTGCGCTCCATTTGTCCTCGGAAGTGGGAAATTCCTAGTTCCCAGTGGGAACTTTTAACTGGAACAAGTCAGAGTTGGGACTGCGAAACTTGGAGAAACCGCAACAACCCCGACTTCTGACTCCAACATGGCATCTCAGCACATCAACCATAATGACACACAGTAATATATTAGGGTTGGGAATCGATTAAAAAAATTAACTTATTAATTGCACAATTTGCTGTGATTGATTGCAAGTAAATGCATTTCCCCCAAGCTTGTAATCATCAATATTTAAACGTAGAATCACCTAATTAAATTAAACACAGAAAAAAAGGAACAGAAAATAGCCCTATATTTAAATATTAAACATAAATATATAAATATATTATTATTCATTCAGTTCAATGCATTCAGATTTAACTGGTTTTTATTGTATTTATTTTTTACTAATGATCAAAATAAAGTATAGTGCTACAAAGGTAATTATTACCAGAGCATGTGATGAGAGGAGGTCATTTTACCAATGTTGCCCAGCATGGCTATACCAGCTCAGAAGGGCTCTTGCAAACAGAAGTCTACTACTGAGAAATGTCACGTTATTTGAGCAGACTTTGCTTTTCCACTGCTTGATCGGTACATGATTGGAGCGTTTGGGCCGTGAACGACAGAGCAGAACGCGCAGCGCAAACGCGGAGCGGAACATTGAGCACAACACACACACACACACGGAACGGAGAACGCGGCGCGCACACACACACACACACACACACACACACGGAACGGAGAACGCGGCGCGCACACACACACACGCGGAACGGAGAACGCGGCGCGCGCACACAAACACACACGGAACGGAGAACGCGGCGCGCGCACACACACACGGACTTGAGAACGCGGCGCGCACACACGGAATGGAGAGCACGGCGCGCACACACACGTAACGGAGAACGCGGCGCGCGCACACACACACGTAACGGAGAACGCGGTGCGCACACACACACGGAACGGAGAACGCGGCGTGCACACACACACACACACGGAACGGAGAACGCGGCGCGCACACACACACGGAACAGAGAGCGCGGCACACACACGGAACGTAGAACGCGGCGTGCACACACACACACACACGGAACGGAGAGCGCGGCGCGCACACGGAGCGGAAAAGACCGGCTCATGGATCCTGATCGCTGAACACGGAGGGGCGGGGCAGCATATTTTCGGCCTTCTCTTTCGGCCAAAACCCCAAAATGGAGAAAATCGGCGGCCGGAAATTTGAATTCTGCATTTGAAAGTGCTGCGTTATATATTTTTTTTAACGCGTTAAACATCTCAAATTAATCGCAAAGATTAACTCGTTAATTCCCCCAGCCCTACAATATATATAATATGGTATATAATAATATAATATATTGTTTATTACTGTAATACTTCTGTCAACTGTAAATGGAACATAATCTTTCCTTAAGAAAGCGCTTCTGCACTCGTGATGTTCAGCCCCTATTACTTTTTTCATGCAAGCCGAGCATTTGTGTAGCGGACATAAATATGTGCACCAGCATCTGATGATCTTATAAGTGTTTTCAGCGTCTGCTTTCAATGATTACTGAACGCATTTGTGCTGAACTGATTAATCGACAATCGAAGTGATTTAATAAAATCGTTGTTCAGTGATTAATCATTGATATCTCTATCTAGTGTGTTCAGACAGCTTTGATTTTCTCCATTTAATGTAACTGAAATTGTCTTTGCATGTTTTGTTTATCCTCACAGGGTCCCTGAAAGACAGGCACATTGAAAATGGGAGTGAACTCTACGCCATATTTACACCAAAAGAAAACTTACGAGGAACTGCCAGACCCTCCCAGGAAAACAACATGAGAAATGAAGGCCCAAACAGTGTCTTCTGTCATGTGATGCTAAAAGTAACAAGACAACAATAATGTTATCTATTTAAATGCAGCTTTTCCCAAACGCCAATACATTTTATATTTCATATTTTTTTTATAAACAGGGCAAGTATGAAATCCATGTGAACTTGGACTGTGACACATTGACTGACTTGAGAGGACGGCTTTCACTTGAGAGTGGAATACCTTCACACGTGCTTTACCTCAAGTAATTTGCTTCATTTTAAAATGGAATATCAGATCAAAACACAAATATTCTAAATACTATATTTTAAATCTTATTAAATTTAATCAATACTTTACATTTCTCTCTTTTACAGAGACTATGCATGTAAAGTCAATGATACACTACGTAATCTTGCAATCAGTGAAGACGAGGTGCTGCAATTCTCTTTGTCCTCATTTCACGATGAAGCACCGCAGATGAGTATATTCTGCCAAAGTGATGTCACACCATCAGTGAAACAAACCGAGAAGGGCCTCAGTGCCTTTTTCTCAGTTTTGAATGCCATTGTAAGTTTCCTTTTCTGATTACTCGTTTGACTTTTTTTCAGCATTAAAACAATTACTTCACATCACATTCAAAATATTGGCTTTACACACCAGCTCTCATGTTATAGTTCCTTTGGCAAGACAGTTTGTCAAATGCTCTCGACTCTAGAATCATAATCACACATTTACTATAGTGTATGGCAAATAAAGTGTACTATATAGATGATAGGTTGCATAGTGAGTAATTTCAGTGTGTTTCTGTATTTGGTTGCATAGTGAGTATTTGCAGTGCGTTTCTGTACCATTGCGTTTCAAATCCTTTGTGAGGATTTTCAGCATGTGTTTTCAAACTGATGAATGTTTTCTTAATTTGCTGTTGTTTTTTTCTATTTTGCGTGTGTTTTCTTCAGTTGCAGTGTGTTGAGCTCTCGGCCACTGTACTTCTGGCATGCATAGCAAAGCAAACTCTCCTATCTTATACTAACCTGATACATGGTTCATAAACAGATGACCTACATTAAACCATATTAGGCTATACTTATGTATCATGAATGGGCTAAAAAAAAGTGTTTGTAAATCTAATACTATGCTTCCACTCAATCTAATTCTGAACATCTAGAAAATTAAAAATATAGGAGAGGGATTCAAGAATGTGATTGCATACATTCGGAAAATCAGTGGATGCAATGCCTTAGCCCAGAGCTTGTATCAGACTATCTGCCAAAACAAGACTGGTACACGGGTCCAGAAGGTAAAATAAAATTTTACATAAATATTGTTTCTATAAATATGCTGTATATGTACATTTATGTAATGTCTTAATGTATTATATTGCCTCTACTTACAGATTGCCATAGTTGAAGGACTGTACTATCTCTTCAGAGAGTTGTTACCCAGCCATACAAAAAGATCTGATGACAGGGTAATTGAGGACATGGATGTTTTTGAGTATACCCCAGTTTGCTGGGCCTACCTCATGTCTCAAGCAAAGGTATAATTGCATTGTATAATGTGCAGGTGTTTTCAAATAAGTGTTTTGACAGGTTTTACGATTGGTGTTAAAAGGCCATGCAAAAAAAAGGCTTTTTTTTCCAAAAGCATTTCAAGTAAACAACAGCATTTACTTGATGCCAATATTTCAACAAAACAATGACCGTTAACAGCATCAGATCATTCAGTGATTTCAGTATTTCTCCTCACAGGATGTGAGCACAGAGCATGAGAACTATACTTCAATTTGCATGAAGGCAAAGTCAACAAATCAGCGTTTCTCTGAGCCGGTGCGTGTACCAGGCGTGCCTGAAGTGTTTGAGAGAGAGTATGTGCTGGATGTCATTAGAGGTAAAAGACTTCACTTTTCATTTGATTGCTTATTTATGCTGTATGTACGGTTGCCAACTTCTGAAAAGAAAAATGCGGGACAATCGAGGTTCTTCAGGAAAATAAGCGACACTCAAAATATTTGTACTGTATCACACAGTATGTGTCATTTCAGGTTTGTGTGTGTTTAAAAGGTTCTCAGACATAAACACATTTGTTTTGCTTAACCTGTTATGTACAATTTAATTCAAAAAGAAATTAAGGTCACACAAAACAGTTCAATATAATAACATTTATCTGAAATAGAAAGCTTTTGTAACATTATACACTACAATTTATAGAAATTAAAGAAAGTAATAGCCAACTTTTATTCAGCAGGGACGCATTATAATGTTACAAAAGCTTTTTTATATCGGATAAATCTCCTTTGAAGCTTCTATTCATCAAATAATCCTGATTTCTTTTTTTTTTAAACATTAATCATCAAGACAAGACATGTTTCTTGGGCAGCAAATCACATCAGCATATTATTCCCTCGAGAATATTTCATGTTTTCTTGCGTGGCTGGATGTTGGACTCATGAACAATAATCACGTTGTTTAAATTCACCAAAACTGATCAAAACCCGGCCGGACAGTGAAAGGGATTTGCCGTTAGCGCGAGTCCGGATCAAACTGGGAGCGACCAGACAGCTGAGGATTGTTCGCAAATCAAATAATTTGTCCCAAAAGAATAATTAATTCTCAATTTAGAGTTTATTAGTATGGTCCAATAAATTGGATGAAGCGCGTGATTAGATGATGACTGGTTTCGTGGTCATTCTCAAGGGTCGTGTTGCTGTTGTATCAGTCAGATCAGTGTAGCACTCAATAAACGGGACAAATAAATTATGCCCAATAATCGGGACGTCTCGGCTAATTCGGGACAGTTGGCAATCCTAGCTGCATGGCAGGTTATATACACTGTTAAAAATAAAGGTGTCAAGTACGAAAAAGGGTTTTTCAGCTTGATGTCATAGGATAACCCTTTTAAAGGGACACTCCACCCATTTGCATTATGATTTCCATTGTTAGAAATCCAGTCATACTATTGAATGGTCGTGTAACATTCTCATTTTCCCCTGAGACGAGATAAATCCTTTTTCCTTTTTCCCTTCCTCCCACAATGACGCAAAAATCGTCATTTTACGTCATTTCAATTCAATTCAAATTTATTTGTATAGCGCTTTTCACAATACATATTGTTTCAAAGCAGCTTTACAGAAAGTGCATTTCAGAAATGTACATAGAAAAATACAGTTAGTTAATCATCATGTATTAATTTAGGGCATAACATATCGCCGGCGTCGAGTCGTCTCATCGCAGGCGTTGAGTCGTCTCATCGCAGGTGTTGGGGCATCTGAAGTCTCCGTAAGAGGCTGGATACAAACTGGAGCTGACGAACGCTCTTTACCTCGGGACTAGCATCCCGAGATAACAGCAGGAAAGCAGATGGGAAATAATTAGCGTAGCTGCTGTTCATAATATTAATGCATTCGATCTGATTCAACAGTGGTATAAAAGGTAAGCATTATGTGAATGCCTGGCTGAAGAGATGCGTCTTTAATCTAGTTTTGAACTGGGAGAGTGAGTCTGAGCAACGAACAGTATCAGGAAGGCTATTCCAGAGTTTAGGAGCTAAATGTGAGAACGCCCTCCCTCCTTTAGTGGACTTAGATATCCTAGGAATGACCAGAAGCCTCGAATTTAGTGATCTTAAAGAACGCGATGGATTGTAGGGCGATAGAAGGTCCATTAAATACACAGGAGCTAAACCATTTAGGGCTTTATACACTCACCTAAAGGATTATTAGGAACACCATACTAACACTGTGTTTGACCCCCTTTCGCCTTCAGAACTGCCTTAATTCTACATGGCATTGATTCAACAAGGTGCTGAAAGCATTCTTTAGAAATGTTGGCCCATATTGATAGGATAGCATCTTGCAGTTGATGGAGATTTGTGGGATGCACATCCAGGGCACGAAGCTCCCGTTCCACCACATCCCAAAGATGCTCTATTGGGTTGAGATCTGGTGACTGTGGGGGCCATTTTAGTACAGTGAACTCATTGTCATGTTCAAGAAACCAATTTGAAATGATTCGAGCTTTGTGACATGGTGCATTATCCTGCTGGAAGTAGCCATCAGAGGATGGGTACATGGTGGCCATAAAGGCATGGACATGGTCAGAAACAATGCTCAGGTAGGCTGTGGCATTTAAACGATGCCCAATTGGCACTAAGGGGCCTAAAGTGTGCCAAGAAAACATCCCCCACACCATTACACCACCACCACCAGCCTGCACAGTGGTAACAAGGCATGATGGATCCATGTTCTCATTCTGTTTACGCCAAATTCTGACTCTACCATCTGAATGTCTCAACAGAAATCGAGACTCATCAGACCAGGCAACATTTTTCCAGTCTTCAACTGTCCAATTTTGGTGAGCTCTTGCAAATTGTAGCCTCTTTTTCCTATTTGTAGTGGAGATGAGTGGTACCCGGTGGGGTCTTCTGCTGTTGTAGCCCATCCGCCTCAAGGTTGTGTGTGTTGTGGCTTCACAAATGCTTTGCTGCATACCTCGGTTGTAACTAGTGGTTATTTCAGTCAAAGTTGCTCTTCTATCAGCTTAAATCAGTCGGCCCATTCTCCTCTGACCTCTAGCATCAACAAGTTATTTTCGCCCACAGGACTGCCGCATACTGGATGTTTTTCCCTTTTCACACCATTCTTTGTAAACCCTAGAAATGGTTGTGAATGAAAATCCCAGTAACTGAGCAGATTGTGAAATACTCAGACCGGCCCGTCTGGCACCAACACCATGCCACGCTCAAAATTGCTTAAATCACCTTTCTTTCCCATTCTGACATTCAGTTTGGAGTTCAGGAGATTGTCTTGACCAGGACCACACCCCTAAATGCATTGAAGCAACTGCCATGTGATTGGTTGATTAGATAATTGCATTAATGAGAAATTGAACAGGTGTTCCTAATAATCCTTTAGGTGAGTGTAGGTCAGTAGTAGTACTTTGTAATTGATACGGAACTTAATAGGTAACCAGTGTAGAGATGATAAAATCGGTGTTATATGATCATATTTTCTTGATCTAGTAAGAACTCTAGCAGCTGCATTTTGGACTAACTGTAGCTTGTTTATTGAGGATGCAGGACAACCAGCTAATAAAGCATTACAGTAATCTAGTCTCGCGGTCATGAATGCATGTACTAACTTTTCTGCATCAGAAACTGATAGCATGTTACGTAATTTAGCAATATTTCTAAGGTGGAAGAAGGCAGTTCTTGTAACATATGAAATATGATTTTCGAAAGACAAGTTGCAGTCTACTATAACACCCAGGTCTTTTACTGTAGCGGATAAGGTAACAGGACATCCTTCTTAATTAAAGTTGTATTGTAAGAGATTTTGTGGGTAGTTTTTTGGACCAATAAGTAATACCTCCGTTTTATCTGGATTTAATAGCAGGAAATTACAGGTCATCCAGCATTTTATATCTTTAAGACACTCTGTCAATTAGTTAGTGTTTTCATCTGGTCGTGATGAAATATATATTTGAGTGTCATCAGCATAGCAGTGGAAATCAATTCCATGTTTTCTTATAATATTACCAAGTGGCAGCATATATATTGAGAATAGCAGAGGGCCTAACACCGATCCTTGCGGCACTCCATAGTCTACTGACGTTATCTTCGATTTTTCCTCATTTAAACAGACAAAATGGTAACGGTCCGACAAGTACGATCTGAACCAGCTTAATGCCTGTCCCTGAACACCAGTGTAGTTTTGTAGTCGATCCAAGAGTATTTTATGATCTATAGTGTCGAACCAGCTCTAAGATCGAGTAGAACTAGTATTGAGATACAGCCTTGGTCCAAAGCTAAAAGTAAATCATTTGTAATTTTAACATTAATAGGTAACCGGTTCCGACATAAACGGTAATAACCAGACATTGTAGGAGGAAGTGTAAGAGGGGGGGATTTCTGTAAAGACTACAAGCACTAGATCCCACCCTTTCAAACCCGTCCATAGGGGGTTGGACCTAATGCGCTAACAGACCTATCACATCAGTGCCAGTGCGTTTGATTTCACCGGCAGTTTTGAAAATATGGAGACTGTGCCTCAAACCGTATAGTGCGCGCACGAGAGAGAGGGAGAGAGCGAGAGACACTGCGTGTGTGCGCCTCATGACACAGAGACTCAGGCACCCAAATGTTCGTTCTTATTCGGTCTGGTTATTACCGTTTATGTCGGAACCGGTTCCCTATTGGCACCGCGTTTCGGTACCCAACCCTATCCATAATGCATCCGTCTGCGTATTCAGTACCTTCGTCTGATCTGTCTCGCATGCGCGCTCTTGCTCACTCTCTCTAGATTCCGGGAGATTTTAACTCATTTACGCATCAGGGAGCCGTTATCAATATGCGGGAGACTCCCAGAACGTCTGATAGCTAGGGGATTAATGAAGATGCCGAAGACAAAACGCTCCATGGTTTGGCTGCATTTCACGTGTAAAATTACACGTCAGAGTAAGTGTGCCGATTGTCTGAAGCCCATATAGAATCACGCCAATCCATTGGCTGATGGCGCGGGCGCCGCCTTGACGCTCTTACGTCGTCATATTATATTAGCGCGCATTATCTGATTTCATTGTGCGAAATGATTTCCAGGCGGTAGCGTAGAGTGGAGCTCCACTCTAGTCTACATTGATGGGCGGAGTAATGGGAGTGGCCTGCGGAGCCGAGCATTGCAATGCACTATGGGGATTGTTGTCTACAATCCACAAGCACTAAAGTCATTTTCTTCCTTTTATCGGCCAAGAAGGACCCAAATTAGAAATGTATGATACTATTCTACTACATATATGACCCACTTTCAAGTGGACTAGACTAGAGTGGAGCTCCACTCTAGTCTACATTGATGGGCGGAGTAATGGGAGTGGCCTGCGGAGCCGAGCATTGCAATGCACTATGGGGATTGTTGTCTACAATCCACAAGCACTAAAGTCATTTTCTTCCTTTTATCGGCCAAGAAGGACCCAAATTAGAAATGTATGATACTATTCTACTACATATATGACCCACTTTCAATACAAATTCATGTCTCCTCTCCACCGGTGGAATTAACCTTTAAGCTCCCCAAAGAACATTTTACTTTTAAACAAAACATCAACAGTATTTGGGGTTATTTTAAAGAACTTTAGAAATAAATCATCGTGCAGCGTATCATCAGTGTTTCTCTGCTCATCCTGGACTGAAGCACAGGCTCTACTCTTCAACACAATAGGGACCTAGTTCACACATTGCATCAAGAATTTAAATTAAAATAAAATTTTATTTTTCTTACAAAAACCTGTCGCTTTGCTTCAGAAGGCCTTTATTAACTCCTGGAGCCGTATGGACTCAAACTTGCTTAATGAGGAAAATAGTCCCAACTCTGTAAACTCAGTCTACCCTATCACAATACTTGTGTATTATTCTGTTTTTATTTTTGTATTTTTTTAGAGGGAAGAATTATTCCAAACTGCACTGAACTGAATCTTAAAGAGACCTCAATCAAAAAAGCCAGTGATGTTGAAAAGATTCTGCTCAGTTTCCCGCCGTTCCTTGAATACGTCCCCCTCTGGACTGACTATGATGGCACTACACCCGAGTCCAGGTATCACACTTTTCACCTGCTGAAGCTTTTTATTTATTTATTTTTACAATCGCTGGGACACGTTTCTCAATACTTGGGTCACTTTCAAGACTCTTCAGAAGTTTTTCCTAACCAACTTTCAGCTCGGCACAGCAATTAATTTCACTTTAAAAATGCACTAAAACTACCAAAAACACTTAATTCATGTCGCAAATCAACTCATTCTTCCAGAACAGGCTTTTACCCAATAAACACACTTTGTTAATCATAAAACAACAACCTAAGAACATTAACAACCGGTAACATTATACAATGATATCCTTGTACAAATACATTTTACAAGACAAGAATGACACTCATGTCGGTTTGTAAGCTTAGCACTGCAGTGTGTGTCACTGTAAAAATACCATGCACTAAATTAAAACGAGTTAATTTGTTTCATTTGCAGAAACCGACTGCCTAAATTGACCAACTGCCATTTAAACTTAAAAACCATTTATAATGTGAGCATAGTATTACTGTGAACTGATTTGATTTGAGTCCACCTAAAAATATTGTAAATAAAGAGATCATCAAATCATCAGCAACTGCACACTCACTGTCTGTTAAATAAAGCAACATATCATCAATGTTTCTAGATCTTCTAGAAAAGCTAAATCACGTTTGGCTTTACAGTCAGGGTGGTCTTGCCCTGAAATAACTTTGCTCGTTCATCTGCATTGGCTTCAATAGAAAGTGTGAGGCTAAGGCCCATCAAATTGCAACAGTAAAATGTTTAAAATTCACAAAGTATCACGAATTATACATTTTAATTGCCAGCACTAGTCAATAAGGAAGGTTATGCAGACACTTTATATCTGCAGGTAAGAAATGAGAGGTCATGGGCAAAATGTGTTAACATTGCAAACATGTTAGATTAACACTTGAAACCGCTACGGCAGCCGGGAGATAATGGGCTATTTGCTTTTTACGCTGCTTGAGTCCGGTGTAAAGAGGGTGTTAGGATGCTCGGGATCTGTGAACATAATTTGTGTGTAATCTTGAGTTTATTCTGATGGAAATATAAAGAAGCCTTAAAGGGATACTCCACTTTTTTTGGAAATAGGCTCATTTTACAACTCCCCCAGAGTTAAACTGTTTTACCATTTTTGAATCCATTCAGCCGATCTCCGGTTCTGGCGGTACCACTTTTACACATAGCTTAGCATACATCATTGAAGTGGACAAGACCATTAGCATTTCCAAAAAAATTTCGATATTTTTCCTATTTAAAGCTTGACTCTTCTGTAGTTACATCGTGCACTAAGACCGACGGAAAATGTGAAGTTGTGATTTTCTAGGCTAGGAACTACCCACATAGCAACATTATTTCGGCCCAGATCCGGCCCGCATCTGGCACTTGTGGGATGCGGATCTGGCCCACATGCAGCATTGAAAGCAATAGAAAGTTGCATTAATAAATATTCATGCTAAAGTGTTACTTGGTTAAATAAGTTCACATGCTGAGATCAGTTTAATCTAGCTGTTGCATTTATTTTTTAAATGTGGAGCCTCCTCAGCTCACAGTCAGGCTCCTTTAGTGTGCAGTCTAGCTCTATAGGCTCCTTTAGTGTGCAGTCTAGCTCCATAGGCTCCTTTAGTGTGCAGTCTAGCTCTATAGGCTCCTTTAGTGTGCAGTCTAGCTCCATAGGCTTCTTTAGTGTGCAGTCTAGCTCCATAGGCTCCTTTAGTGTGCAGTCTAGCTCTATAGGCTCCTTTAGTGTGCAGTCTAGGTCTATAGGCTCCTTTAGTGTGCAGTCTAGCTCCATAGGCTCCTTTAGTGTGCAGTCTAGCTCTATAGGCTCCTTTAGTGTGCAGTCTAGCTCTATAGGCTCCTTTAGTGTGCAGTCTAGGTCTATAGGCTCCTTTAGTGTGCAGTCTAGGTCTATAGGCTCCTTTAGTGTGCAGTCTAGCTCTATAGGCTCCTTTAGTGTGCAGTCTAGCTCCATAGGCTTCTTTAGTGTGCAGTCTAGCTCCATAGGCTTCTTTAGTGTGCAGTCTAGCTCTATAGGCTCCTTTAGTGTGCAGTCTAGCTCTATAGGCTCCTTTAATGTGCAGTCTAGCTCTATAGGCTCCTTTAGTGTGCAGTCTAGCTCTATGGACTCCTTTAGTGTGCAGTCTAGCTCCATAGGCTCCTTTAGTGTGCAGTCTAGCTCCATAGGCTCCTTTAGTGTGCAGTCTAGCTCTATAGGCTCCTTTAGTGTGCAGTCTAGCTCCATAGGCTCCTTTAGTGTGCAGTCTAGCTCCATAGGCTCCTTTAGTGTGCAGTCTAGCTTCATAGGCTCCTTTTGTAAAGGGCCCTGACTGAGTCTGTTTCCACCTGAAACATAATTCCACCACAAGCATCATTACAAGTTTTTGGGAGGCTAATCAACTCACAAAAAGTTCCTTGAAAGTTCCTTGACAAACACCTGTAATATACACTCACCGGCCACTTTATTAGGTACCCCATGCTAGTAACGGGTTGGACCCCCTTTTGCCTTCAGAACTGCCTCAATTCTTCGTGGCATAGATTCAACAAGGTGCTGGAAGCATTCCTCAGGGAGTTTGGTCCATATTGACATGATGGCATCACACAGTTGCCGCAGATTTGTCGGCTGCACATCCATGATGCGAATCTCCCGTTCCACCACATCCCAAAGATGCTCTATTGGGTTGAGATCTGGTGACTGTGGAGGCCATTTTAGTACAGTGAACTCATTGTCATGTTCAAGAAACCAATTTGAAATGATTAGAGCTTTGTGACATGGTGGAAGTAGCCATCAGAGGATGGGTACATGGTGGCCATAAAGGGATGGACATGGTCAGAAACAATGCTCAGGTAGGCTGTGGCATTTAAACGATGCCCAATTGGCACTAAGGGGCCTAAAGTGTGCCAGGAAAACATCCCCCACACCATTACACCACCACCACCAGCCTGCACAGTGGTAACAAGGCATGATGGTTCCATGTTCTCATTCTGTTTACGCCAAATTCTGACTCTAACATCTGAATGTCTCAACAGAAATCGAGACTCATCAGACCAGGCAACATTTTTCCAGTCTTCAACTGTTCAATTTTGGTGAGCTTTTGCAAATTGTAGCCTCTTTTTCCTATTTGTAGTGGAGATGAGTGGTACCCGGTGGAGTCTTCTGCTGTTGTAGCCCATCCGCCTCAAGGTTGTGCGTGTTGTGGCTTCACAAATGCTTTGCTGCATACCTCGGTTGTAACGAGTGGTTATTTCAGTCACTGTTGCCCTTCTATCAGCTCGAACCAGTCTGGCCATTCTCCTCTGACCTCTGGCATCAACAAGGCATTTCCGCCCACAGAACTGCCGCTCACTGGATGTTTTTTCTTTTTCGGACCATTCTCTGTAAACCCTAGAGATGGTTGTGCGTGAAAATCCCAGTAGATTAGCAGTTTCTGAAATACTCAGACCAGCCCTTCTGGCACCAACAATCATGCCACGTTCAAAGTCACTCAAATCAACTTTCTTCCCCATACTGATGCTCGGTTTGAACTGCAGGAGATTGTCTTGACCATCTCGTCTACATGCCTAAATGCACTGAGTTGCCGCCATGTGATTGGCTGCTTAGAAATTAAGTGTTAACGAGCAGTTGGACAGGTGTACCTAATAAAGTGGCCGGTGAGTGTATGTCAAGGGTTTTAAATCCTTACATTTCTTTTGAAGCCTGTTGAGTAGAAGCTTCAGTTTCTGGGACAGGTTGTGAAAAATCCTACAATAAAAGAGATGTGTAACTTGGGCCAGTCCCTGTTTTATGCCACACATTCAAATGTTTGCCTTAATAAAAAGCCCAGTGCATTCACCTCAGCAACTGTCCCAGAACATCATTTCCTCCTCCCTGATAAATAAAAGTAGGCCAATATGTTTCTGGTGTTCTGTCTGCTGCATACTGACCTCTGTGTGTGTGTGCTGGCTTCAACAGGGACACTGCATTTCCCTCTACTGCAGAACATACAGTCAGCCATATTTAAAACTTAAAATAGTAATGTATCGCACACGGTACAGTGTTACTTGCTTCGAGAAGCCGGCACCAGGGTCAGCACCTGTAATCCCATCCATAATCGGCCGTCCCTTACTATCAGAGCCAACTCGGTGTATTCTGGAGGAGTGGCCCTCCACTGGTTTTCTGAATTTCACTCTTTTTTCGGTTTGCCTCAAACAAGTGTTAATAAAAAAATAATAAATGGTTGTGTGTAAATACTTACTATGCTACTTTGAATTATATTTTTATAATTTGTCTTTATCAGCTGCCAAGAACGTTTGGAGTTGCATCTAAAAATCAATAAATATTAATCTTTATTAGTATATACATGCACATTTTTTATATATTATAAAAATATAGGCTATATTTCACACACAGATACATTCATAGCCTATATACATCATTTTACATGAATAAATAACGTATTTATTTAGCTTACACATTAACACAATCAGCAATCTTTCTCCAACAGACTTCTCTTGCTTTGGCAGCAGAGACCGTATTGTTTCAAGCTTTTAATACATATTTAAATTCATCGTAATTCTGAATGATTATCTCTTGCTCCTCCGCGGAAAGAAAATATCGGTCTCGCTCTATCCATATCGAACGCGATTGGTTGTTCGGTGCCAACGTCACTTTGGTATGTGCAGTAATCATAGCTTAAGATCAAAGCCTGAGTTGACAGAGAAAGTTGATGAGCTGCGTCATGGTACCAATAAAGCCTGATTGCATCGGTTTGGTTTTGTCAACTCAAAACTAATCCTCTAACTCCGAGTTTGTTCAGCTACCTTCATGGTACAGGCCCCAGCTTCACTTATTGCTAACCAGACTGACTTTATTTCTGTCAGACTTCTAGAGAAGGGCCCAAGGGCCGTCATTCAATGCTGCATGTGGGCCAGATCCGCATCCCACAAGTACCAGATGCGGGCCGGATCTGGGCCGAAATAATGTTAATATGTGGGTATACTCTCATTCCTGCGTAATAATCAAGAAACTTTACTGCCGTACCATGAGTGCAGCAGGTCTTAGTGCACGATGTAACTACAGAAGAGTCAAGTCTAATGGTCTTGTCCACTTCAATGATGTATGCTAAAAGTGGTACCGCCAGAACCGGAGATCGGCTGAATGGATTCAAAAACGGTAAAACTCAACAGTTTAACTCTGGGGGAGTTGTAAAATGAGCCTATTTCCAAAAAAGTGGAGTATCCCTTTAAACTCCAACAATCTTTTGGAAACGGTGTTTTAACCACACAAACAGCCCAATTTGAATGAATCTCCTTTTAGGGGTGAAAATATCTGCAAAATTGATCAGATTCAGTTCCCGCCCCGAGTGTAAAGCCTAACGTGATTGGTTGTAGCGAGAACGTGCTACGATTGGTCAGCTCAATGTGGCTGTTATCTGATTGGCTTGGGTAAACGGTGGGTGGAGTCCACTTATTTGTGGATTTGTCTGTACGTCGACGTGTTACGAAATCCACAAATGCATGAGGAGATTTACAAATGCACAAGAAGAGATTCACAAGTATATGCCAGTTTTTGACAACACACATTTATAAATATTTTTTTTATTTGCAAATCTCATTTTATTTATTGGTGAGTTATACATTTTTGTTAAACTCTTTACATTTATTAGTGGATCTTAATCTATTGATTTGTGAATTTTATACATTTTTGTGAATCTCTTTACATTTATTTGTGAATCTAAATCTATTTATTTGGAATAATGAAACAATCCTAAGAGGAAAGTTTGCAACACCAACATTTTAATAATTCATTACTAATGCTAACTTATTTATACATAAATAGAATAAAGTCATTTATTTTGCAGCATTTCAGCAGTTATTAAGCTAGTGCCTAGTAGTTAATGTTAATTATTGTTTTCTAAAGACGTCACACAGGCGTCACTAGTTGTGTTTCCATTACCCTTCAAACTGCACAAATTGCGAATAGAAAATTAGGCTAATGGAAACATGTCAGTTTTATAAAAACTCCCATTTAATGCAAAAACAGTGTTGCCAGTAGTTTCCCATAATATCAAGAAGAAGAAAAAAGCAATGCACTATAAAAACCTAAGAGTCAAATTTACTAAAGACTATTCCACTCAGATATTAAAATCCCTTGTACTTAGTAGAAAAATAATGTCTGTGAAATAAAATGAGAGTAAATTATGGAGTTAGAGCCCCACTTTTATGCTTGTATTTGATTGGCCACATGCAGCAATGCAGCACTTGCATTTAATGTAAAGTCGTTTTTTAATGACACTGGATAGTGCCCTTCGAGGAGCAATTAGACACTTCTGGACTAAATTGTGGATGACTATCCCACTGAGACCTGGTTTTCTTTTTAGACTGACTTTTTGTACATGTTCTTTTTTCACAATAAATGCAGTTTTTTAATCTCCCATTTGAATTCATTGGTTTATTTTTGAACATGCTCTAAATAAAACAAGACAACATTATCAATCATGTCAACATTATCTTGCCTTGCCTTTTTATTAATGAAATTGAGTTTGTGTTTTTCAGCAAAATAAAGATTTATTGGTATCTATAATGCTAATCCTGATGACAAATATGCTCTTTTAGTTTTAACATCAATCCAGAGGAAACATTTGCCGAAATGAACAAGAAAGTGGAAGAGTTTTCTCATTTGGTTGTAACTCCTCCGCTACAACTCAAGGAGTTTGGAGTTGACGGACCACGCTTGATCCTCCTCAGTCACGGTAACTGATGTCACATTTATTAGTTAATAGTATTACCAGTAATATAGTGTGGAATATTATCAGTTCTTCTAATGATATACTAATGTTTTATTGTTATAGAAAAATATGGTATGTACAGCGGCAAAGATAAAGGGGGTCCTCAAAAGATTGTTGTTTTTGACCCTCTTGCTGGAAAGTACATCACAGTGAACGTAGATAAACTGGCTAATAAGTAAGTATTCTTCTTTATTCATCATTTTAGTCAAGAAATAGTCCTTGGTTCACCCCAAAAATTGTTTATAAAACAAACAAGTCGTTCCAAACGAAGATATTTTGAGAATTTCTTTGTCCATTCAAATGGAATTCAATGGTCACATAAATGAAATGTTTTGAAAAACATTAATTTAATTTAAATTAATTTAAAAACTTAATTTTTATCTTCATTTAATCTTTTAATCTAAGATATAATCTTCATTTAATCTAATATTTTGTGCAAGTATAAAAAGTCACACAATTGAATATTGCCAGAGCTCATTTTTGTACTGTAATCTTGCTGGGTCATATTTGTTAACAGGGAATTTTGTATTAATAAAATAATTCTAAATACAGCAGCTTCCAATCAGAATCAAGTATTCAAAAGAGCTGTGTAACAAATGCATATAATGATTATTATTTTATATATATATATATATATATATATATATATATTAGGGGTGGAACGGTACATGTATTCGTATTGAACCGAAACGGTACGGGCGTCACGGTTCGGTGCACGAATTTACACGGAGAATACACGGTATAAAAATAAATAAAACTCGCGTGCAAATTAATTAATGTAATGCGGAACTACTGTTAGATACGCGGGTTCTTTAGGGACACATAATCTGTACCATCGGTTTAGCTCGCTTTGGACTAGCATCGAACTAGACGCGAATTTGACGATAAAACACAACATTGTGCTTTTGTCACACTGTAAACTCTTGTCAAAGTGTAAGCTACTACAACTGTCACCCAACCAAAATCACACACACACACACACACACACACACACACACACACACTGTTTTAAAAGCACAACATATTTATCCAACTCCATTTCAAAACAGTCTGTGGGTCCCATCTTTTGGACATTCATCATATTGCATTGGTTTTCATTTCTTGTCCTCGGAGCGCTAATCTTACACATTCTACATTGATTAAAAAAGAAAATCGAATGTGTTTTTAATGGTAGTATTATTTTATACAGAAATCAATTATTTATAATTCACATGAGAATGTTACAT
Organism: Rhinichthys osculus; assembly: GCA_029959095.1. Taxonomy (NCBI): domain Eukaryota; kingdom Metazoa; phylum Chordata; class Actinopteri; order Cypriniformes; family Leuciscidae; genus Rhinichthys; species Rhinichthys osculus. Next base: position 51,576,745 of record JARWKJ010000002.1, read on the forward strand.
TGTTAATTAATGATGTTAATTAAAATTAAGGAAAACAAATATATTGATCTGAAAAATAGCAAAATAATTTTAAATTAATTCAGGTACAGTTACCAAACATATCGCAAGGTTTTTTGGTCTTTTTATTAATTTAATTAATAAACTAATTATATTAAACTATTGTCAGTGCACTACAAATAAACTGGTTCTATGCCTTTATTAATAAACTTATTTAAAAAATACAATGCCTTCCGCATTTTTGTTTTGCTTTTCCCTCCATTGTACCGAAATCGTACCGAACCCTGATGTATGAACCGAACCGTGACTTCTGTGTACCGTTCCACCCCTAATATATATATAATGCGCTATTAATACATTCAATAACTGTCAACAAGGTCATAAAAATATCTGTAAACCTTTGATATTATAATGGTTTGGAACAATAGTATTGAACAATGCATAATCCTATTCAAATTGTAATCCATTGTAGAAATACTACATTCAATACTGTGCTGACGTGCGTAAATGTTAATATTATGCAAGCTTTACAAATATATCCATGTGACTGGTTTAATTATGTTTCCCTAGACTGAGAGATGTCAGAGATGATCTGACCTTCAAAGTCACGAAGACCCCAAAAGAAGCTATTGTGGTATCTTTACCATTGTATAGAAATATGTCAAAAAGAATGTTTCATATATTATTGTTCTTAATGTAATCGGTGACATTTAATTATTATTTTTTTAAGGTACTTCTTGATTCAAGTTCCTCCATGGGTGAGGAGTGTTTCGACAAAGACTGCAAAATGACGAGAATTGAAGCCGTCAAAGAAATATTTGATTGCTTTGCCAACCGATGCATGGCTTATAATTTTGAGCAAGTTATTTGCCTTGTGAAGTTTGACTCCATAGTGAAAACTCTTCATACATTCACAGAAACAGTGGAAACCTTCAAGGTAAAGTGGTTTTAGATCTTAGTTGTTTTGTTATCACCATCTATTTGAAAGGGTCAACACCTATATGTTGTAACAACTGAAGCATTTTGAACAAAAATTGTATAGCAAAACAATACAAAGGAAAATATTAATTTAAAAAAAATTATTCATTTTAAAAATAAATCTACACAGGAAAGTGTAACGGTTTAGACAGCTGACTAGGTGTGAAAAGCCCTTTTTGAGGATAAATTGAGTTTATTACATTTAACACATTATAATTTCCTTCTTTTTAGGAGCATGTTCATGGACTTCAGCCGTCTGGAGCCACTTTATTGTATGATGCTTTAAATCGTGGATGCAAAGAACTGAACCAGATCAGACAGAAATTTCCAGATTGCCGATGTCGCATTTTATGCCTGACAGACGGAAATGATTGTGGGTGCGTTTTCAGGAACTCTGATACCAGTTTTATGTACCTTAAATATATACTTCATCATATAACACTTTAGATACTGTTCCATCATTAATGAATAATTAATGAGTAATGCACTATTAACACTCTAGTAACTACTATTAACTAACAAGAAACTGATTGATAAATTAGTAAGTAATAGCGTTCAGAGGAATGTGGTAGTTCACTATTAACTAATCAATAACTACTATTGTTTTCATAACTCCCAGAGGACTATATATACAGGTTCATATATTATATGAATAATGCATAATATTTAATGAATTATAAGTGATAGTCATGGTAACCCAGTAGTAATGACTCGAATATTACCAAATCCTTCATAATGAATTGCTAATTATTTGGATCAGTATTCTAATGTGAAAAACACAACTCTACTGAAATCATTTTAAGTGCTTTTGAGTTTTTTTTGGTAAGGTTTTGAATAGTTATTCCTTCTGATAGATTTGGTAATACTTGAGGCATTACTAGTGGGTACTATGACCTTCACTTTAGAATTAATGAAATATGCATTATTCACATTAATTATTAACTACCACATTCAACTGAGTCCTATAACTAGCGCAGTTATATCAATGAGCACTGAGTCCTCCAGAAGGCTAGCGTGAGCTGAGCAACTGCGGCAAAGTGGTTGTCGCCAGTGGTGAAGGAAGTACTGAATCTCAGTACTTAAGTAAAAGTACAAATAACCAGAGACATAGGTACTTTTTACTTAGGGTTGTCATTGTGGTAATTCTACTTTCAATAAAGTAAATGATTTTAAATGTACTTTAAGTATTAAAAGTAAAAGTACTTGCATAACAATTTATTCTATATTCTAATGATTAATAAAACAGTTAATCCTAACTCATTCAACCTCATAATCCTATAATGATGTTCAATAATGTTGGAAAAGCCGTTATTTTTTAAGTTTTTGTCACCATTTCTGAACAAGCTTGCAATTAGGCAATATACACATCAAGCTTAATTTGACGGGGCTTGGCTGTAAACGCGATTAATTTATGGCGTAATTCTGAACCTCTTGGCTTGCCATACTAATCCTAACCAAACGTATAATAGGCTACACACGCACCCCACACCACTACTAAACCTACCCATGCGTATCCTATGCACGTAAAAACAAATTTCCACGTATAAATTGCACGATAAACACACTGCGTGCTATAGAGACGCATTTAGATTTAGTGTGACCGGGTTGATATGGCAACCAAACTTCACTGGTGAGACAAACGTGCGACGAACGGACGGTCAGGGTGACGTTTTGGCAGGGGAAAACTGATCAGAAAATGTAACGAAAATGTAACAGAACGTTGTAGAAATGTAGTGGAGTAGAAAGTAGAATAATTGCTGCAAAATGTAACAAAGTAAAAGTAATAAGTATGCACTATTAATTCTACTTAAGTAAAGTAAAGATATGTGAAAAATGTACTTAAGTAAAGTAACAAAGTATTTGTACTTCGTTACATTCCACCACTGGTTGTCGTCATCAAGTGGTCGGGAGTGTGCTAACGCTTCAGACTCAAATATCGAGTGGAAGTTTATACGCGGTTGTGAGGTATCTGAAAAAAGTTCCACTATAGCAAATAACACGGATTGAAATCATACATTGCACCGATATACACCACTAACCTCTCGGTGAGTTGCACAGTTTTGAAAATGACCGTTAAGGGTTGTTTTAAGGATGTTTGAGTATGCCCATAGACAGCCACTCTGAAGCGCTCAGAGGCGATTCTAAAAGAGTCAAAAAGTCGAGACAGGACCCATCGTCAACATTTGTGTCCACCACTCTAGTTCATCCGAAACAAACTAGAAAATAGACTCAAAGTGCTAAATACTGGAATCATCCTTTAATAGTGCATCACTCATTAGTTCATGTGTAGTTATTAGTTATTGATGTATTCTAAAGTGTTACCAATCATCTTCCTAAAGCCATATGGAGAATCTCATGGGGGAAGGTCGAAATCGAAACACATTGCAGTTCATGTGTGCACTACTTATATAATTATTCTGTATGCAATAAGCAACATTTAACTGAATACAATGCATTTTGAAGAGCAAGATGTTAAAATGAATTTAACAAGTATAATATTTTTAATTACATCATATTTTTACAAAATACAGATCGATGTGTATGCCGGTTGCCACTGCAAAAAGGTTGATGGATTCAAAAATTGTTGTTGATGCTGTGCTGATCGGTGCAGTGGATAACACTGAGTTACATGGGATCAGCAATGTTACAGGTAACTTTGGTTTAACTAGGCTTTTTTTATACAACTGCACTTAATATTGTTTTCATTGGCTAAATGTTTTGTTTTGAGGTGGTTGCTGTTTTAAGCCTGAAACAAGCAAAGCAGCCTTGCAACTCTTCGAGATGGAGACGGTCTTGTCAATGGAGCTGAGGAAGGAAAAGAAATGCTTTGATGTATCATCAATTAACAAAGTGGTATAGTATTTTGGATAACATAAATTTGAGTCATAAAGATTATATGTTAGTCATAGATTGTCATGTAGTTTGCTAAAATGTGGGAAAAGTATGACAATAGACTGAAAACATGATGCAAAAAAGTAAAATTTTAAGATGTCACTGATTGTTTTTATTGCTGTATTTCATAGGATGACCTCAACATTTTTGGGACCTGTGGTTATGATATCAAACCAGAGGTTAAATTACCTCCACAGATACACAACAAAGTGACACTGACAAAGAAGTAAGAGCTTTAGGATGTTTTGGAGAATTTAGCTTAATATACAAGGACATTGATTTATCAGTATTGAATTAGAAACAAATTCAAATAAAAAATTTGGAAAGAAATTGTTAAAGAAAAAGTCCATTCAACATTTAAAGGCACTAAACGTACTTTACTTGATTAAAAACTTTGATTTTTTTGTCTGAATTTATTCTTTTAATTAAAAATTTAAGGCTGTTCAGATACCAAACATTAAACTTCATTGACTACTGTAATTTAGTGATTTATTTCTTTACACTGAGTCAAATAAACTTAATGGGATTGCGATGTTCATCATGGGTTGCAAATAATATTGTTTTAATAATATTGAAAATGTAAGTGTCTCACCATCTATGCAAAACTTATTGCAGTGCTTTGAAAAAGAGGATCTTGGAGTCCAAGACGGGCATCTTTCTGGAGAAGGACAAGAGGATCTTGGAAGAGCTCAAGAATCTCCACTGTGACCCTCATCCGTTCTGCACAGTGCTGCCCTCCGAGGCAGATGTGGGTAAGAAATTAATGTTTAATATTAATAATAATGAATTTACTGCTTTTGGCTTGCATGGATTAAATGATTGAATAATATCAATTATAAAAATAAGTAATGTGACTTCACATACACTGTAAAAATGAATATGAATGAATAAGCTATATCTAATCAATCAAATTGAGGCAGCAGATTGATATTATTCAATCATTTAATCCATGCAAGCCAAAAGCAGTAAATTCATTATTGTTAATATTAATAAAGGAAAGCAATATTATTAATTAAATTTAACAAATTAGAATTGAGTAAAAATTTGCCAAATTAATTCCTTAAAAGTTAACCATTTAAAATGAGTAAAATTAGAAAAAAGAAAGAAGTCTTTTATTTTTTAGTGCCAACATTGAAGACACCTGATGGTAACGAGCAGAACCACTGAAGGAGAAAAACATAATCTCCTTATAAAAAAATAGTCACCATTATGGTGATCACTGTCTGTTTTAGTTGGGCTCTTGACCCTTAAATTATTAACTTTAGATTTTGTTTGGCTGCTGTACGTAAGTTTTAACAGCCAAATGAACAAACAAAAGAAATGATCTGATGGTGTTGGTTGTGTTTTAACATAATCATTATTTCACAATCATCCAGCAGCTAAACTAAATCTAAAGTTAATGATTTAAGGGTCACGAGCCCAACTAAAACAAATACTGATCACCATAATGGCAACTTAAAATTATGTTTTTCTCCTTCAGTGATTCTGCTCGTTACCATCAGGTGTCTTCACCATGTAGTCTTTTTCTAGAGCAACTAATAAAAAAAAATGTGTGTGCTTTCACTCAAACACTGTGTAAAGATAACCAATATCAGTAATAAACACAGTGTGTGATCTTTAACGATTTTTGTTTTAATGCGTCAAATCAAAAAGACAATATCCAGACAGGCCACCAAATGCTTGTATTCATGTACCTTTAATATCAGCTAGTGTGCTGTAAAATAATAGTTTTGTTCTTCAGCTTTCTGGAAGATGCTCATGAAAGGTCCACCTGATACCCCGTATGAAGACGGAGTCTTTGAGCTGTACTGTGAGTTTGGTCCTGAATACCCAGTGAAACCACCTCTCATGAGATTCGTCACCCCTGTATCCTTTTTTTTCACTACTGTCCTCACTTGTGGTTCATCCATTCTAGATCTGATGAACTAATAGATTGATTTTGAGTCTTTCAGCAGTTACAGATAGGGGACATAGACATTCACCCAGTTTAAACACCACAAAATGAGAATTTTCAATGAAGCATAACAATAAATGAACATTATATTACTTGCATTTTTCTCCACATTTCGTTTTTATTAGTCCCTTAACTACTTTTTTACAAAGGTTTACCATTGCAATGTGAACAATGTGGGAAGAATCTGTCACAACATATTTGATCGAAATTACTCGGCCCACATTACCATGAGAGAGATTCTGGATGCGATATTCGGGCTTTTGATCGCTCCTGAACCGGAGGATCCTCTTGACAGGTAAACAGAACATATAGTCTTCTAGTTTTGAGATTTTTAATAAAGTAATCAAAAAGTCATAATGTAAACATTATGCTATGTTTTTAAAGCATTTTGGCTGAAGAATTCCAGTCCAACAAACACAAATATGAGGAAGAAGCCAAGAAAAGTACAAAGATGTATGCCAGTTCCTCCTTGGATGACTTGGAAAAGGTAATTTCATGACGTTTACAAACGCCTCCTTCCTACACTGTATAAAAGTATTGTTGGTTTAACTTAAAAAGGCAAGTTAACCTGGTTGCCTGTTGCCTTAATTTTTGAGTTCATTGAAATTGTTTACTCATATATATATATATATATATATAAGTATATTCTAAATAATTTTCTTTCTATCTTTTTTAGAAATATGTAGGTCCAGAGTTGCAGAAAATTGTCACTCCTCCTACTTTAACTTGTCCTCTGTCACACAAGTTGTTTGTTGATCCAGTGAAAACTACAGATGGGATGGTGTATGAGCGCAGCGCTATTGAGGATCATCTGAAGCTGTAAGTTATCTAACACTGAAAGGTTAACGATAGCATTATCTTTAAATATAAAGCAGATTATTCTGGAAAAAAATTCTCTCAGGATTAAAATGGATGAATTTACTAGATATAATATAAGTTAGGGCTGGGCGATATATCGCACGATATTGTTATGCGCATCTCGTCAGTAAAGCCGGTTCCTTGATTAGTAGTAAATCGCCTTCACCTGCTTTCAGACTGAGCGGCATTTACTACAAAGAGCCGTAGTTAACTGACAAGCTGAGCCATATCGCATTAATATCGCGGACGTATCGCAAGCGATAATGAATGCGATATGGCTCAGCTTGTCAGTTAACTACGGCTCTTTGTACACAGCAAAAACTCCAGTGTTAAAATAATACTCCTGGGAGTGTATATGAGTCCACACTCAAGAGTGTTAAAGTTATTGAGATAATTAAGTGATTATTTGAGTGATGATTGAGCATCTAAAGAAGGAGAAAATCTAAAATTGTAAGCCACCGTTATGGCGATCATTGTTTGCTTTAGTTGGGCTCTTGACCCTTAGATTAATAACTTTAGATTTTGTTTGGCTGTTGTATCTGAGTTATAACTGCCAGATCAACAAAGAAAAAAGTATCTAATGGTGTTGGTCATATTATAACAATCATCATTTGAAATTTATGTTTGTGATTTATGCTGTTGGTTACAGCATAACTGTGATTCTGCATAAATATCCAGAATTTAAGATATAATATAAAGGATTTCTTGTTGTTTAAAAAAAAAAAAACTTTATTTTAGGCACACACAGAAGTAAAGATTGAGTCAATGCATCTCAACAATGGTGACGAGCAGAATATTCAATTAGGGAAAAGTAAATTACATAGACAATTCAGATCATAATTTTTCATACCGCAATGCATGATGGGAGCCATTAATGAGTTGTGATTGGTGGCAGCCACTGTAACATGCATTATTATTGTCACCATTGTTGAGATTCACAGGCTGATTATTGATGTCTGTGTTTCTAAAGAAATTCATTTGAAAATGTTTTGATCAGAACAATGTTTATTAAATATTTTGGATTATTAGAACAATGTTTATTAAATATTTTGGATTATTAGAAAAATACTGATAATCATATGCTGTAGAATCACAAAATTGTTACTAACAACGTATCACGATATGGATCAATTTGGAATTTAAATTTATTTTGAGCTGAGTTTAGTTACAGTGTTATATCAGTTGTGATAACTGAAAAACAATTTAGTTTTTGTTAAATAAATAAAAATGCTTAGAATGGCTCTTCCTTCTGCTTTTAAAGTCTGCCTCAATAACTGAAATGACAATTATAGTGACACTGAAGCTTGTCTACACTGCTCAATGACTAAACAAAACTTAAAACATTCCATAAAAGCAAAAACGGTAACAACTTAAATTTAACTTAGTTTTCTCAAACTCTTTTAAACACCTAGTATTTAACAATTTGGTCTTAAGTGTTGAAATGTGCACCAAACAAAGTCATTTCTTCTATGTTGAAATCATTTTAAATGATTACATTTTCAGAACATGCTCAGGGTTAAGAGAGTGACAGCAGAATATCTCGTTTAACTTCATCATACAACCGTGAATTGCCGTTTCTGTTAAAAAAACGTTTATGCTTATTTAAGACAACCAACTGTGTTTAGAGCAGAGATGCCCAAACTAGGGCCCGCGGGCCAAAGTTGGCCCATGGTAACCTTTGATTTGGCCCACGATACCGTCCGAGGAGAGAGGGGGGTGATACCTTCGACACAGATCGTCATTTCTAATTTGACATAACATTTTTGTTTGTTTTATTGTTGAACTACAACAGAGTAAACTGAAATTAAGTTTAAATTAAAAGTAAATGAATTAGATTTTTTTTCCTGTAAATGCGCAATTCAAGGTGCAGCACCGCTTGCTTTGCGACACTTGACGTCAATTAATGTCAACAAATTAAACGCAGTAATGGAGAAATCAAGGCAGTGGCACAGACAAGAGAAATTTTTAAAAAGTTTGGCAAGATGAGTTTTTATTCACGGAAGTCAAATCAAAGGCAGTATGTCTAGTTTGCAAACAGTCTGTTGCTGTTTTAAAAGAGTACAATATCCGTCGTCATTATGAAACAAAACATTCTGCAGCTTTCTCAAAGTACAGCGGCGAGGCGCGAAAACAGAAGGCTAACGAGCTGCTTGCTGAACTTCGATATGAACAGAGCGCGCTGCTACGTCCTTCATCAGCACAAGAAAGCAGCACACGGGCCAGTTATCAGATTTCTGCTCTAATTGCTAAAAGTGGAAGAGCATTCGCTACGGGAGAGTTCGTCAAGGAATGTCTTGCAGTGGCTGCAGAAGCAGTTTGTCCTTCTCAGGTACGAATGTTCTCACAAATTAGCCTGTCAAGAAATACTGTTACCCGACGCATAGAAGACATCGGCGAGCAAATCAAGACAAAGGCAAGGGCGTTCTCTGCCTATTCAATAGCCTGCGACGAGAGCAGAGCACCGACATATCCGATTCCGCACAGCTGTTGGTATTTTTGCGTGGAGTAAATGAAACTTTTGATATGACACAAGAGCTGGCTGGCATTTAGACCCTTTCTGGTAAAAGTTGTTTTATATTTATTTTAAATATTATGAAATAAATAAACCCATAGCAACTTTAATGTAATACAGTTTGATTTATGATGCAACATTTCCTTTTGGCCCACGGCCCTCAATCAAGTTTGATTTTTGGCCCTTCATAGGAAAAAGTTTGGGCACCCCTGGTTTAGAGGATACTTACCAAGACCGAAATTTTTGACATAATTTTGCATGTTTTAGTCTGTTAAACCGATATAATCTCACGAGCTGTATGTGAGGCGGCTTTACTCTAGTCTATGTATGCACGCATTGAAAACCAACTGTCAGAGAGCGCGCAAGTACAGTTTAAAATCGTTTGAAAACTGTTAAGACTTAAAGACGCGCAAATGGTAAACTTTAGTCACGATGCAATGCTGGCCCGATTAAGCAAGTGAATATTCCGTCATGTCCTGACTCCTAAACGCGAGCGTGTAGTTTCGCCGGCTGCAGCGCTTGACACTTGCCTTGAGCAGCCGTTTTGAGAGACGAGAGAGAGAGGACGCAGCACCATTGAACTCGCAGCAGGTTTTAAAACCACTGATTTGATTTTATAATCTGTGTGGATTCATTTACTAATACAACCTACATGCTAAAGTGAATCAATGTTTGCGGGAATTTCCCGCATTATAAGTGGGAGAGCTGCCGAAATAATTAAAATTATGTGCAATACCCGCGCCGAAATTCGAGCCCTGAATTGGCTACATTCAAAAGCACAACAGTATCGATACGCGCATCGCCAGGAGTTCATGACGATGTATCGTTGTATCGATATTCTGAGCACAGCCCTACTAACAAGTTAAACCAAACGATCTCAATAAGCTTAAATTTTTCAGATCACAGTGTGATTATGCCAAAACATAACCAACACTATTAGATCACACTTTTCTTTGTTCATTTGACTGTTATAAATCAATAACAGCAGACAAACAAAATTTAAAGATGAAAGTATAAGGGTCAAGAGCCCAACTAAAGCAAACACTGATCACCATAACGGTGGCTTACAATTTGTGATTTTCTCCTTCAGTATTTCTGCTTGATAACATCAGGGGTCTTCAATAATGCTCAATCATCACTAAATTAATCACTTAATTATCTCATTAACTTTAACACTCTTCAGTGTTAATTTAACACTCATATCTGCATCATATCTTCCATCTGAAAGCAGGTGAAGGTGATTTACTACTAATCAAAGAACCGGCTTTACTGAAGAGATGCGCATAACAATCTCTTGCGATATATCGCCCAGCCCTAATATAAGTGTGTGGAGGGAAAATGGATGGTTTTATGTGACATTTTTGATTGTCATTATTATTTCAGGCATGGCAGTACTGATCCACTGACGGAAGATGTGCTACAGATATCCCACTTAAAGCCAGACCTGAATACAAAGAAGGCTGTGAAGGAATATCGCATGGCACAGATTAAGGAAACGCCTGTTTAGGGTTTTCCATTCAGATGTACCATTATGATAATCTTGCGAATTATGAGAGCAGTTTGATTTGTTGTTATCGCTGCTTTGGACCCTTTGTTCTCAAGTTTTCTAAATAGGGCGCTTACTTTATCTTAATATGTAAGATTTTACACTTATTATTTCAGCAATATGTTATAACATGTTGATTTTGGTTCGATGTTGGTTTGTGTGCTTTAATCTGTTCATGACTCGCTGTCAGTTGTCTGTCAGTAACAATTGCTTAATTGCAAATCAATAAAAGTAATATTAAAGCTATTTGGGCAATTTTATATTGACAGAATCCAGTTTTCTATGTCCGTATCAGAATGTAGTTAATGCAATCTCCCTTAAATTACACACCCACAAAGAATAACTAAAAGGGTTAAGGCATATAGGGCATAAATATTGTGTGAGGGTCTCACCACTATCATTACACTCTCAAAATGCAGGGTTGTTTCAACCCAAATTTGGGTCAAATATGGACAAACCCAACTGTTGGGTTAAAAAAATTTTAACCCAAATGCTAGGTTTGTCCATATTTTATCCAAATTTGTGTTGAGCCAACCCAGCATTTTTAAAGCCGTTTTAACATGTAAAGATACTAGTAGCCTACTTATTCATTAGATACTACTTCTTATGCCAATAGTTTACGTGTCTTGAACAAGGCGATTGCTAACAAGTATCTTAATGGGACGAGAGAGTCTGTCGAGGAGATTAAACGTCATCAGCCGAACAGATAAACTCAGTCCGCTTTTACAGCATCATTATGCTTATAATTGCGCTCTTACAAACTATTCTATTCAAACGCTCTGGGAAAATGTTTTATATAAAAACTGAAAGAGTCGTCGGAAGCTCAGTGATGGTGACGTTGAAGTCGTGGGACCGTGGTGTAGTTCGTTTATTGTCTACTTTAGCTGGCGACTGCATGCATTTAGGCTTCAAAATTCATTAAAGTTGTGTTCATCTGGGATAATTATCTTGATGGACAAAACATTCAAGTATCATAAACTTTTGTTGATCACAGAGATGAACAAAAAAGCCAATGGAAAAATCCTATTGGGATTTCATCGAGGGAACCAGTGTGATGCGTCCAAAGTCAAAATTAGACAATTGAGGTGAGATGAACGGCCAGTCCGGGTATGCTATTGTTTAACTTAATGATTATTATAAAATCATTGAGTTATTAGGCCGGATTGTTTCTTGTTTGTTGACTGTGATCTTGTAATGTAGATATAGCCATTTTACAATATATTCCTGTTTACAGTCAGTTGCACAATTTCACCACGAGGTCTCAGTAAAGTTACACTGAAGTCTCCATTGCTCACAGTGACTGCGAGGACTGATATTACAAAAGCAAGTAAAGTATTTCAATTATTCATTTATAATAAGTCTTATTTATTGTCTTCACTTGGAACTATTTACTTTGATCTGAATAATGGCAATATATTGTCTTTTGTATCTGCTTTATATATTTTAAAACTTAAAGACACCCATGTCAGTGTTGCAAATTTCAATCATGGCAAAATATGTTTTGTTATTTTCCTGTATATTAGTGTAAAGCTGCTTTGATACAATCTTGTATAAAGCTATAGAAAATGTAGACAAAACATGACTTGGCAATTTCAGAGAACAGAAAATAAAATTCAGGAGTTAAACAATGTTACCACACTTTAAAACCTAATTATCAAACCAAACATTTAATCTTTCTTTCTGAAAATTACAATGAAATTGTGCAATCACTTGTTAGTTTATACAAGGGATCATCAATATTTGTTCTGAAACTGTCAAACTCAAAGATTTCAGTGATTCCCAGAGACTGAGCACTTTTCCCATAACTTTTCCATGACTGAAACCCTGAAAATATCTGGATATATTGAGACTAAAATTTGTAATTTGATATTAACTTCGCCTCAGCAGACAACATGGGTCTATGAACACAATTTTACAGATTTTTTTTTTTTTTAAAGATGAATAAACTAACTACTTGTTTATTGATCCGTTGTATAACAACATTATGTGAGTATTCCTGTAGGTATCAGTCATGTGATCAGCCAACAGTCATGTGATCAGCCATCTGATCAGCTATCAGTCATGTGATCAGCTGCAGCCAATCACAGATCAACAGCACTCTTACTCATGTGAGATCAAGGGGGTAATCCATCCACCGGAAACTGAAGCCATTGTAGCAGACTATCACCTGGTGTTAGCATTACATTGACTCCCGTTCATTTTGGCGCCAATTTGACAGAATAATACATCTGAGGCATTTAAAGTCTCCATTTGTCCATTATTTATTTCGAAAGAAACACGACAATGTATAAAAGGCTCCATTACCTTGTATCTTACATTATGGTCCCGTAGAAGCAGTTTTTGTAAAAATAGGCTAACGATTGTGTCATAACCACACGACTCTCCGTCGCACAGTAGAGAAATTACCGTATAGACAGGAGGAGAAGCTTGTGGGCAATCGGGGGGACGTGGAGGCATAAAGTCAAGGGAGAAGCTAATAGTCATGGACAGCTCCTACTCACACTCTCTGTCTCTGCGAGATTCGGAAGGGAATTATTCAGATTTCTCTCGGCACAGCTACTAGAAGACTTGCAGCTGTCAGACAGGTTGCTCACGTCACATCTACGTCGTCAAGCTCAGTTTGAGCCGGCGCAGTCGCTTAGCCATCAGGAAGTGAGTGCTTCTAATTGACTTCACTTTTCTCCGTTGAAACCTATGGGGTCGCTGTGTCCAGTTTATTTACTGTCTATGTGTGATATGAATTAAATATTGGAATCCCTTCAATGGCTACCTATCAGATTTCAGATTGACTTCAAAGCCCTATTAATATATATATATATATATATATATTTTTTTTTTAAATGGTCTGGCGCCCTCCTATCAGTCAGCTACAGTCACATGATGACTGTAAAAGATGAAAGCATGTCGATCCAGACTTACAGATGTAACATTTACTGACTTTTGACCGGTAAGATCCTCAGAGATTCAGGACACCGGAAGAATGGAAAGAGTGTGTCAGTGAAGGTGGTTGTTAATATGTGTAGATGTGTGTTAGTTACAGGATCAGAGAATGACACCGTTCCTCTGTCATAGTCCAGATCAACTCTCACACGCTCAAGATCCTGTTCAACATGAAAACCAGACCCAGACAGTCCGTACTTCACACTCCAGACATCAGTGTTACAGAAATCACGTCCCTTCCTCTGGTTTGATGCTGTAGTTACTCCAAGACACCAGTATGAACTCTCTTTGACCTCCACATCCCAGCTGTGTGTTCCTGAGTTAAAACCCTCTGAACCCAGAACACACCAATAAGAATCAATTCTCTCTGGATTATCAGGAAGGGGTTTTTTCCCGCTGAATCTCACACTGGTCAGATCATCAGACAGGAGGAGACGTGGATGAGCCGAGTTTGGATCCAGAATCACAGGAGCTGATGAGACACAATCAACAGATGCTTTTATTCTGATGTTCATATAATGATCAAGAGTGAACCGTACACAGATTATTATGAATTATGACACTCGTCCTATTGATCAAACAAATCAGACATTTTCCTCTGATAATAAAACTGAGTGTGTAACTAAAAACACAGACAGTGATCAGTGTTTAATGGCATCAGCGACAAACATTAAATGTGTGATTTAAACATTTGTGTATCATCAAGAGAAACTGATATTGGAAAAGTTAAAATCACAATCAAACAATCAGAGCTGTTGAGATGAAAAACTGTATCTGTAAAAATTCTGATCATGTTTAAACCGGGTCTTAATGTGTGTGTATATTTGCTTTAAAATACTTTGTTTCTGTCTGATGTGTTTGACTTAGTAATGATTGTAATATGTTAAGATGTAATAAATCTCTGTGGTGTGACTAACTGAAGCAGGTTCTTCTGGTAAACACATCATTATCTGAACAGACCCTCATCACTGTGTTTATGAAACATGGAACAATCAAGATGAAGCAGCACTTCTTCTAGAAACACTTTCAAAATGAATTCAGGAATCATGAAAAAAATAAATCGTACAATAAATTCCAATATACATTTTGACTAAGTCCAATTCTTAAACAATTATTGAAAGGTTCTCAAATATTTCCGTAAGAATGTCTTGTGAAATATTTCCTTATGGAATATGTTGAGAAGTTTTGAGGTTGTCTGAATGTATTATCCTACTCACAAGGTTGGATTGTTTAATACAACAAATACATGAATCATCAAGTGGTAAATCTAACAATATATTTTATATATAAAGATGTGATTTTTAAGATAATTCTTTTCAAAATTTTGAATTCTTAAGGTTTGTTTTTAGAACAATCTTTAAAAAACAGATTAAAATTCTTCTCAATGTTGTGAATCTGGCCGCAGCTTTCTGGCGAGATTATACAATTATTTAAAATGTTACATTTTCTTCGTGAACTTGAGACTGTCAACAGTTCCTCTAGTAACACATTATAATATAAACTTTTTGAGGAACATGAAATGCATATTGAAGTTCCTTGAGTTCACAATATTATATTTTAGGTTCAGTGTTTCAGTCTGAAGAATCACAAATAACCCCTTATATTGGCCATTACACATTTAAATGTACATATTTTTATAACAGTAATATCCTATACTAAACCTAAACTAATCTTGACAAACTATCATTTGAAAGCTTACAATCTCTAGTTTCCATATTTGGTGACTGATTTTCAAAATAAATTACAGAGCCGTAATTTATCAATTTGCAACAAGAATATTTTCATACTCCCAAGACGTGTTCAGACTAGGGCTGGGCGATATATCGCACGATATTGTTATGCGCATCTCTTCAGGAAAGCCGGTTCCTTGATTAGTAGTAAATCGCCTTCACCTGCTTTCAGATGAAAGATATGATGCAGATATGAGTGTTAAATTAACACTCAAGAGTGTTAAAGTTAATGAGATAATTAAGTGATTAATTTAGTGATGATTGAGCATTATTGAAGACACCTGATGTTATCAAGCAGAATCACTGAAGGAGAAAATCACAAATTGTAAGCCATCGTTATGGCGATCAGTGTTTGCTTTAGTTGGACTCTTGACCCTTATACTTTCATCTTTAAAATTTGTTTGTCTGCTGTTATTGATTTGTAACGGTCAAATGAACACAGAAAAGTGTGATCTGATAGTGTTGGTTATGCTTTGGGATAATCATGCTGTGATCTGAAAATTGAAACTTATTGAGATAGTTTGGTTGAACTCATTAGCAACAGCTTTATGATTCTACAGCATATGATTATCAGTATTTTTCTTATAAACCAAAATATTTAATAAACATTGTTCTGATCAAAACAGTTTCAAATGAATTTATTTAGAAACACAGACAACAATAATCAGCCTGTGAATCTCAACAATGGTGACACTAATAATGAATGTTGCAGTGGCTGCCACCAATCACAACTCATTAATGGCTCCCATCATGCATTGCGGTATGAATAAATTATGATCTGAATTGTCTATGTAATTTACTTTTCCTAATTGAATATTCGTCACCACTGTTGAGATGCATTGACTGAATCTTGACGTTTGTGTGTGCCTAAAAGAAAGATTTTTTTTTAAAACAACTTTTAAGAAATCCTTTATATTATATCTAAAATTCTGGATATTTATGCAAAATCACAGTTATGCTGTAACCAACAGCATAAATCACAAACATAAAGATCAAATGATGATTGTCATAATATAACCAACATAATTAGAATTTTTTTTTCTTTGTTGATCTGGCAGTTATAACTCAGATACAACAGCCAAACAAAATCTAAAGTGATTAATCTAAGGGTCAAGAGTCCAACTAAAGCAAACAATGATCGCCATAACGGTGGTTTACAGTTTTAGATTTTCTCCTTCAGTGATTCTGCTTTAGGTGTCTTCAATAATGCTCAATCATCACTCAATTAATCACTTAATTATCTCATTAACTTTAACAATCTTGAGTGTGGACTCATATACACTCCCAGGTGTGTTAATTTAACACTGGAGTTTTTGCTGTGTACAAAGAGCCGTAGTTAACTGACAAGCTGAGCCATATCGCATTAAATATCGCTGGCGATACGTCCGCGATATTAATGCGATATGGCTCAGCTTGTCAGTTAACTACGGCTCTTTGTAGTAAATGCCGCTCAGTCTGAAAGCAGGTGAAGGTGATTTACTACTAATCAAGGAACCGGCTTTACTGACGAGATGCGCATAACAATATCGTGCGATATATCGCCCAGCCCTAGTTCAGACCTTTATTTTGAAATAATGATGAACATGAAAAATCATGAAAGAATGGTAAAAACTTGTTTTCATGCCAAGAGTTCAAAAGATAGCATCCATTCAATTATTTTAGAAAAAAAAGGTCTGAAAATGTTTTAAAGCAACACCATGTAGTTTTTCAACCTTCATAATATATTTCCAAGACCCTTGTGATGGTACATCGACTTACAATAGGTTGAATGGCACGTCTGCCATAGCCTAACATGGTCTGTATCGCTTTTTCTGGCACTACGGAACTTCGGGGTTCGGGTAGTAACCCGAGCACAAAAAGAACTACAAAATTCAACTGCTTTACGGCATCTCACTTCCCCCACCACCCCCCAACTCCTCAAATTCGGACGTGAGAGCCCAACTAGCATTTGTTTGCCGGCTGGTATAGCGTCTGTATGTTGTTGTCATGGCCGAAGCAGCAACTAATCCGAAGACGGCAAAGGTTTTGTCGGAGGAGACTAGGAGGAGAAAAAGGGAGAGTGATAAAATCAAAGGCCGGACGAGGATCAATATTGGTCCAGCGTTCGCTCGCTGGCGTGAGCTAAAGGAGGAGGGGCTACATTCTTGCAAGTAAATAATACATGATTAGATAGACAAAATCATCTTTTAGGATAACTATCCTAATGACTGCAGGCTGATAGTCATGTTTGTTTATTTATTTTTCTGGTGAAAGTGTCTTGCCTCAGGCTATAATGCAAATCGATTTTACAAATTTGCATCTATGGTAGCTTGATATTTGGTTATTACCTACCATACACAAACAATGAATTGAATTAGCATATCAATTATGTAAAACAGTAGCCAATAGGCTACTATAATGACGCTGGCTTGTAAACGTGAGCTACGCGATCTTTTGGTGTTTGAAAAAAAAAATATCCCATGAAATTATATTCATATGACATGCTGAAATATATGCCACTGTACCTGGGATGAAGACATTTCACACGCAACGCTGGCAGTCGCCCAAGATGTGAGAACTAGTCAACAAATGCACGCGTGTATCCCCTGGTGTAACCATGACAGATTTTACAACAGTAGTAGAAGACAATAGTGTTTCCCAACTGTAGGGAGACCCCGAGAGCAAAAGTTAAATGGTGTTGCTTTAAATATAAAGAAAATAATAGTAGATTCACCATTTGTGATGTGGCAGCGAGCTATAATGCACATGCGTGTTATTTTTGTGTTCCTTAGAGGTTGAATTCATTTAAAAATCTGCCAAACTTCCAATATTACTTCTGAATAGGATGTCTACTTCATAAATTGTATGAAAATTGTAAAAATAATGGTTCAGATCACTCAAACAACATATGAAAACGCAGGCGCCCTTATATGGGCAATAATGTCAACTAGTGAAAAAGTTTGGTACTGCACCCAAACAAAATCATACTGAAAGCTTTTTTTTTGAGATATCAACCTAAAATTTGAAACACAACTTGTTCAGATTTTTGGCTTTGATTTTATTTGCATTTTTAGAGTCCACCAGGTTTTGAAAATATATATTTTATATACAGGTCCTTCTCAAAAAATTAGCATATTGTGATAAAGTTCATTATTTTCCATAATGTAATGATAAAAATTAAACTTTCATATATTTTAGATTCATTGCAAACCAACTGAAATATTTCAGGTCTTTTATTGTTTTAATACTGATGATTTTGGCATACAGTTCATGAAAACCCAAAATTCCGGTCTCAAAAAATTAGCATATCATGAAAAGGGTCTCTAAACGAGCTATTAACCTAATCAACTAATTAACTCTAAACACCTGCAAAAGATTCCTGAGGCTTTTAAAAACTCCCAGCCTGTTTCATTTCTCAAAACCGCAATCATGGGTAAGACTGCCGACCTGACTGCTGTCCAGAAGGCCATCATTGACTACCTCAAGCAAGAGGGTAAGACAGAAAGAAATTTCTGAACAAATAGGCTGTTCCCAGAGTGCTGTATCAAGGCACCTCAGTGGGAAGTCTGTGGGAAGGAAAAAGTGTGGCAAAAAGCGCTGCACAACGAGAAGAGGTGACCGGACCCTGAGGAAGATTGTGGAGAAGGACCGATTTCAGACCTTGGGGGACCTGCGGAAGCAGTGGACTGAGTCTGGAGTAGAAACATCCAGAGCTACCGTGCACAGGCGTGTGCAGGAAATGGGCTACAGGTGCCACATTCCCCAGGTCAAGCCACTTTTGAACCAGAAACAGCGGCAGAAGCGCCTGACCTGGGCTACAGAGAAGCAGCACTGGACTGTTGCTCAGTTTTGCATGTCATTCGGAAATCAAGGTGCCAGAGTCTGGAGGAAGACTGGGGAGAAGGAAATGCCAAAATGCCTGAAGTCCAGTGTCAAGTACCCACAGTCAGTGATGGTCTGGGGTGCCATGTCAGCTGCTGGTGTTGGTGCACTGTGTTTTATCAAGGGCAGGGTCAATGCAGCTAGCTATCAGGAGATTTTGGAGCACTTCATGCTTCCATCTGCTGAAAAGCTTTATGGAGATGAAGATTTCATTTTTCAGCACGACCTGGCACCTGCTCACAGTGCCAAAACCACTGGTAAATGGTTTACTGACCATGGTATTACTGTGCTCAATTGGCCTGCCAACTCTCCTGACCTGAACCCCATAGAGAATCTGTGGGATATTGTGAAGAGAAAGTTGAGAGACGCAAGACCCAACACTCTGGATGAGCTTAAGGCCGCTATCGAAGCATCCTGGGCCTCCATAACACCTCAGCAGTGCCACAGGCTGATTGCCTCCATGCCACGCCGCATTGAAGCAGTCATTTCTGCAAAAGGATTCCCGACCAAGTATTGACTATTGAGTGCATGACTGAACATAATTATTTGAAGGTTGACTTTTTTAAAACACTTCTTTTATTGGTCGGATGAAATATGCTAATTTTTTTAGACAGGAATTTTAGGTTTTCATGAGCTGTATGCCAAAATCATCAGTATTAAAACAATAAAAGACCTGAAATATTTCAGTTGGTGTGCAATGCATCTAAAATATATGAAGTTTAATTTTTATCATTACATTATGGAAAATAATGAACTATCACAATATGCTAATTTTTTTAGAAGGACCTGTAAAATATAAATAATTAAATTTTTAACATTGTACATTTTCATAAACTCAAACTTCTATAACTTTTTTTCTGTTTAACTTTCTTAATTTATTTCATTTCTACACAAATCTGCCTTTAAATCTTTAAAACAAGGCCAATCTTACGTCTATATTCCAAAGCATTCTTGAATTACAACCATTTAAGTTCGGAATGTGCATTGTCATGTCTATTAAAAAAAGGGGGTGCCGCTTAAGGGGATAGAGCCACAATTATGTTTTCACTTTTACACTGTTGAGTTTGATCTGGACTTGAGTAGATGAAGAAAGGAGAAATATTCTCAAAAAATAGCTGATAATATTCATTATATACCAGAACTAGTGTGATCTTCACTTACTACAAACTAAAATAATCTAGTGCTTTTGTGTCATGAAAAACCCATGCGTGTGTAAGAGCACAGATCTTCTCCAGACTCACTGTTTTGGACGATGCCCTGCATCTTCTTCCAGACTCTGAACGGCAGGTTGCCCAAGTATCGTGACACATGAATCAAAGCTCCAGAAGCCATTTGTGGATCCGGCTGTGAGATCTGGACTCTGGAAGAACATTCAGGAGTCAGAACTGCAGTGGATCAGAACCAGAGAGACCAGAGACACCAGCAGATCACTCACCTTTCCATTGAGACTGGAAACTCCTGCAGAACAAACACACCATTTATCATCAAGAACTCAATCAATCAATCAATCATCAATCAATCAATCAATGATGTGAAATCAGACCTTCAGAAAGCAGACGTCATTGGCTCTCATCATCTCCTCCATGTCTTTGATTGTGTGTGAAAGATCTGAGATGTGTGTGTTTATCTCCTCCAGCTTCTCCTTCATCATCTGCTTCTTCTCCTCCTCTTCCTCCCTCAGTGCAGTGATTGTAGCTTCTTCTTCATCTCTGAGAAACTGATGAAGCTTCTCAAACTGCTGTTTAATCTGACGCTCTGTGTGCTCAGCTTGAGACTGAAATCAAATCACATTCACTTCAATCATCTCAAATACACAACTGATTCTGGAGCAGCATGAAGAGTGAGTGGGGAAATGTGGGTTACTTAACTACAACTTTAACTTTCTGAAGTACTAGCACTGTGTTCTGTGTCTGTAGTGTGAAAATTCACATGAATCTCAGTCTCTCGTCACAAAACAACACTGTTTTAAATGGTGTTTTAGGAAGATTCATTCATATGTTATATCATTTGAAAATATAGTAAGTAAACTTAAGATGTCAATTAATTATTTTAACAGAACAAAACATTTTCATTTTAAAAGCCCTTTTTAAAACAAGTCCCCATAAAACATGAAAACCCATGTGTGTGTGTTAAAGAATAATCAATAAAGGAACATGAATTTATGCCAGACAAATCAGTTCAGCTGCTCTAATCATATGTGTGAAAATGTCAAAAGAATCAATCCTCACCTTGATGTGTCGAACTGTTTTCTCAAACTCTCCTTTAATGTTTTCCTTGTGTTTCAGTTTCTCCTGTAAGGGCTTCAGTGCTGTATTGAGCTCCTCCTGGAATTCAAAGAGAAAATCTACCGTATATAACAAATCTATAAGACACCATATCAGAGAGATTTTTATGTAATAGGCTACATAAGCTTAAAGGAATAGTTCACCCAAAAATTGTAATTCTGTCATTAATTACTCACCCTCGTGTCGTTTCAAACCCGTAAGACTTTCGTTCATCTTCGGAACACAAATGATGATATTTTTGATGAGAGATTTCTGTCCCTCCATTGACAACTACACAACTACCACTTTGACACTTAAAAAAAAGTTCATAAACAGATCGTAAATCTAATCCATATAAATTGAGCGGTTTAGTCCAACATTTTCTAAAGAGACTCGATTGCTTTATCAGTGGTCCCCAACCTTTTTTTCCAGGAGACCCCTATTTAACATTCAAAATCCATAACAAAATGTGGTCTGAGTTTCACTAACAAAAACCACAGAAGCTGAATGAAAATGTAAATCCACTGTCTGTCAGTAGGTGGCGCTCATGGAACAGCAGAAATAGAGCTGTATAACCTCAGTAACCCTGTAAACAAAGCAGCTGCGCTGATGAACACTACGCGTTACACGGAAGGAAGATGAAAGAAAATGCCATCAACACTTTCCTCAAGGCCTTCAGTTCCCTTCAGAGACACATTCATAGATTTCAGTTCATCTCGCTGAGCTTCAGCAAGAGGTTTATTCTCTTGAATAAAAGTCTAAATGAAATCGGTTCATCATATAAAGCAATCGAGTCTCTTCAGAAAATTGACAAAACCACTCAATTCATATGGATTGGTCTTAAGATATCTTAATGCACTTTTGAAATGTCAAAGTGGTAGTTGCGTAGCTGTCTATGGAGGGAAAGATATCACTCAGATTTCATCAAAAAGATCTTAATTTTTGTTCTGAAGATGGACGGAAGTATTACGGGTTTTGAACGACATGAGGGTGAGTTATTAATGACAGAATTGTAATTTTTGGGTGAACTATCCCTTTAAGTTTTTATCCTCATATTGAAATCAGTCTTACCTTATATGATGAAACCACTTCTCCGATGGGTCTGAATTTATGATTGTCGTGTTTCTGTGAATTAATACACACTAAACACACCGGCTGTTTGTCCTCCAGACAGAAGAGTTTGAGTTTCTCACTGTGTAAACTGCAGATCTCCTCAGACCCTGATGAACGCCTCTCATTTCTCTCCTTCAGGAACGTCTCACACAAGTTCTTTAATGCAAGATTATTTGAAGGCTTATGTCTTGACAATCTCCTGCACACAGGACACTCCTGAGTTTTCTTGATTCTCCAGAACTGTTGAAGACACTCTTTACAGAAACTGTGACTACATGACAGAAGAAAAGGAGCCTTGAAGATTTCTCGACACACGGGACACGAAATATCATCTTCAGATAGTGAAGCCATTTTCTGTTTGAGTTTCTGAATCAAGGTTTCAAAAATGAATTAACAAGAGTCACAAAGATCTGTTCAGAAACAAGCGTTTCCGATCCTTCTTGAAAGTGTTTCCTCTTAGTTCTTCATCGATTGCGGATTCTTCATTGTTTTTGTCAAGACATTAAAGTCAGTATGACAGAGGAGAAACAACAAGTCAAGTCTCTTCCTGGTAAGTGTTGTAAGAGGGTGAAGTTTCTGATCACATGTTTTTTTAATATTTCCCTCACACTGTGGCCTCAAAGTTTCACCTTTGTCAGGTAAAACACACCCCTCATTAGCATTGGCAAAATGTAAAACAAATGTATGAATAATTATATACATAAATGGAAATAAATCCATAAAAACATAAATGAAAAAGATAAATGTGGGGTAAAATACCATTATACATAACTAAGGAAATAAAAGTATAGATACATTTACTTATTTTTTTTCATTCATATGTACATTTATTATTTTGGCAATTATGCCAAATAATAATTCAGCTCCGACCCTAAATTAAACACACCTGAACCAGCAAATCAAAGTCTTCAGATTAAAAAGAAAGCTTCAGTGGCGCTCCAGGATCGAAGTCTGCTTTCACATGAAGTTCTGCTTATGGTGCCGATCTTCAGTGTTTGGAGACTCGAGCATCACTTACAGAGATGCCAAACCAGTTTCTGTCTCTTCATCTGTTCTGCTCCATCCTGCAGGTCAACAGAAATAAATGCATGAAATATTCTGCAGTGAGCATATGAAATCTAGTAGCATGAAACTGCACTGAAGCTCTATAATGAAACTGTAGCAGGATCTGAAGCATCTCAGCTCTCATGAGGACAGAGAGAAGAGGACAGAGACCCTGCAGTGCTGTCGCACACATCCTACACCCCACAATGCACAGAGAGCAGCGCAGGGCTCTAGTGTGTGCACAAACCAGCGCGCAAAGGGTTAAATCATGCTAATCACGACACTATGCTGATATTATGATGTCTATTATCATTCAATGCAAATCAAAGGATTTTATAAAGTTCATAAAAAGCAAAGAATTGCACACTTAAGTCAGAAGTTAGAGAAAGTCTGAAAAGAGAAAGGCTTTCATAATAAATGTATCATTTCATAGGCTATTATTAATTGTTTTCCTCACTGACCCTCGTGGAAAACACGTGGTAACGTTAACTGTGCTCGTATTCGATAAGTTACACCAAACGGTTCTAACTCTGAAAGGTTTTAAGACTGTACAGTATATTTTCTTGGTGAAACAACATCATTGATGTAATCTAATACCTTAAATGAATAGCTTTTGTCGAGAAAATCCAACCAACGCTGCGTGTGTTTCCTGCTCCTGCGTCTGTTCAGTCTCGCTGTTCCAATGAATGTCTTCTTCTTCTTCTTCTTCTTCTTCTTTGATGATTTGATTGGCGGTTGGCAACCAGCATTTAGGAGCATTACCGCCACCTACTGGACTGGAGTGTGGAACAGAGTTTGAGCAAACTAACGTAAACCCCCCCCCCCCCCCCTAAAAAAATAAAATAAAAAATAAAATAATAATAATTATATTCTTTCCATAACCCCGTATTTTTCAGATATTTAATGAGGTGTTTTGATATTCCCCATGCTTTATACCCAAGTAGATTCTCAACAGTGAACCTAAGCTTAACTTTCTTTACAGCTGCTTCCTCCTTGCCTCCACATAACCTCTACACTCAAACAGCACATGTTGAATGGTCTCTATACTATTACATTGTATACATTGTCCAGTTGGGTGTTTACCTATTTTATAAAGTGAATAGTTAAGACCTGTGTGTCCTATTCTTAAGCGCGTAAAGACTGTCTCTGTCTTCCGGCACCCACCCAGTTTTCTTCCCAGACCAACATGTTTCTGTATATTATTAAGATGTCTTCCAGTTTCATTTAGTTCCCAGTATTCTTGCCATATTTTTTGCATTTTCTCTTTAATTACCTTTTTAGCTTCAGATTTACTTAGCAGAACCTGTATATCAACCGACTTTGATTTGAGTGCTTGTTTTGCCAGCATATCAGCATCTTCATTACCTTCTACCCCTACATGGGCAGGAACCCAAACGAAGCAGACAGTCCAACCCTTATGATATAATCTATATATATAGTTATGAATACTAAATACCAGATCTAACCTACAGGATTTAACAGATTTAATACTACTGAGCGCTGCCCAGCTATCTGATGCAATAACCACCTTGCCTCTTGTTTCCTTCTATCCACTGCAATGCCATCAATATGGCCATTAGCTCAACTGTATATACTGACAGATGATCTGTGGTTCTCTTTTTAATGCCTGTTTTGTATGCTGGGATGTATATTGCAGCTCCTGTCCTTCCAGTGTCACAAGTGACGAAGGAAGCGGAACAAATGTCCGCTGGAAGTGTGTTCCCCCCGGAACAATATCAGTGAAACACCGAGCCGGTTCCGCTTGTTGTTGGTTTCCATGACAGCGGCAGCTGATGAGGCAAACGGTATCAGGTGCGGGCGATTGGTGTGAGGATCGGCGATAGGGCTACGGGGCCGAATGAAGCAGTTAAAAGGAAAAGGAAGAGGGAATTGAGTGTGGTACTCCCCTGGGAGAAATTGTTCTTTGGCAGTAGCTTGAATTCGTTGGGATCTTTGGAGAGGGCTGTGAGGATTTGGCTGGATTGCGGGTGCAACGGTGATTTGTGTGAATACAAGCTGGAAACGTGAACTGGATGGGAAGTGGGAGAATTGTGGAGACACAGTCAAGACTGGGGAGCGCCATCATTCCTGAGAGGAAGCTAAGTAATGAAACATCGGATCTGTGTGAATGCATGCCTTGCACTGAGTTGAATAAGGAATTGTGAAGTGTATTGATTACGAGTGTAACTGGCACTTAAGAGTGTGAACTGAGTCATCATTAAAATCCTGATATCTTCGTCTGAGTGTGAGAGAGTATTGAAGACGCTGTTTTCCATGCTGTGAGAAGTCATCTGCATCTCTTCATCTCCTGAGTGCTGATTCAGCGTAACAGTGGAAGGATTGATCATTGGGTGAGTGCTGGCCTTATTGCACTGAGAGTGAGCGTGGATATGCAGTGCCTGAATTGAAGTGTCACACAGTATTGGATTTGACGTGAAGTTGCAGTGTGGATGTATATGTATATTTAACTGCCAGTATTCTTCAGTTCATCTTCTTGCCCAGTGTTTGCTGAACAAAGCCTTAGTGGTGAATGTCAAGCCAAGTCAAGTCCCCTTTATTTATATAGCGCTTTTTACAATACAGATTGTATCAAAGCGCTTCACAGTGATAACATGAAAACAATATAACAAAGTTTGTTTCTAAAAGAAATAGCCCGAGCGGGAATGTGCATGTCCCGCTCGGGCTATAAGCCCCCGATACTGAAGAGAAGTGTGCTTGCCCCGTATAACTTGTCCTGTCTATTCAAATAGAAGATTCTTCTGCTACTGTCTTGTGTGATGCCCGTCTGAAGGAGGGATCCACCCTAGCCTCAGCACTGTCCGCTTAGAGCCACACAATCCAGCCGTAAGCTCGATTCTCCATCTTCTAGAGGAGTGTGCCTGCACCTGGTTAAAATGCTCTGTCTGTTTAAATAGATGATCCTTCTGCTACTGTCTTCTTGTGTGATGCCTGTCTGAAGGAGGGACACACCCTGGCCTCAGCGCTGTCTGCTTGGAGCCACACATTCTAGCCGTAAACCCGATTCTCCATCCTACAGAGGCGTGTGCTTGCACCTGTATAAATTGCTCTGTCTGTTCAAATAGATGATTCCTCTGTTACTGCCTTCTCGTGTGATGCCTGTCTGAAGTAGAGGCCTGCCCTGGCCACATCGTGTCAGTACAGCCATCCGCTCCAGCCGTAAGTCCTTGCCCCATTGTAAAGGGAAGTGAGCTTGTAAAAACAAAACTGTTTCTGTCTTTGGAATAGAGGATACCTCTGCTAACGACTGAACCCCGCCGAAGGAGAAAGAGACACGAGGGACCCCGCACCTGCTGTCCAGCGACGACACGGGAGTGTGCCCTGCCTTGAGGAGATATACGTACCCATCTACCCACCTGTCCTCCAGTGAGGCTCCTCCGCCCTGCTTGTCCTTTGGAGAGGTATACGTAACTGCCACTCACCTGTCCGGTGGAAGGGTCCCCTCCTAGTCTTCAGTCCTGGTCCAGGCCTGTCCGGACATCTGTCCGCCTGTATCACGCCTAAGAAGGTTTACTTACCAAGATACTTACCTGCTTGCTGGAACGGCGGTCGAATCCCTCCTCCTCGGTGGTTGCCGGTGGCACGGATCGGTGGGGCGAACCCCTCGCTTCCCAGGGTTCAAAAGCGAGCTCCCCCTTCCTGGGAAGAGACACAAAATCCACGTCAAGACTTTTTAATTCCCCTTTTTAGACAATAAAGATTGTTTATTTTAATTCCACTTGTCTGCCTGGTCTCTGGTACGCTCCTCGAGGTGGTCCTGGGTTTGAGGGGTGGGTGCAGTCTGGCTTGGCCCCCCCCCCCCCCCCCCCCCCCGACTTGTGACAGATTCTCTGGATCTTTAGAGCATCGGTAAAGATCATGCAGTTATTTCTATATTGCTGTTCTATATAATTTTCTGCTATTCTTCCCATGTATGCTTGCTTAGATTTCTTTTTGATTATTTGCTGTATATGTAGGTCAATTAATGGATTTATAAAAAACCACGGAGGAAGATCTTGATATGGGACTGCTGGGATATATTTTATACTGCAGAGGCCAAGGCTTTCTGCTTTTGCATTGCCTACCCATCCAAAACTAAAGCAACTACTTTTATTGTGTTCCCAACATTCTTCTAGTATGGCTTTAGCCAGCAACCTACATATAAAAATGTTACGTGGCAACCAAGCGGCAGCAAGGCGGTCAGGAGGGAGTACCGCGTTCAGTGGGAGCAGGAGTTCACGTGGCTGAGGAGGAAAGGTGGCAAAATGTTCTGCGACATCTGTAGAAAAGCTAACATGAGTAACGGATTTGTCCGAGGCTGAACGACGATGCAGAAATCAGCTTTAAATGATCACAAAAGTAGCCGTAGCCACATCGAAGCTTCACGGGTGGTCAACCAGAGCGTGCAATGGTTAAGTATGTCGAACAATGAGCCACCTTTATCCTAACCTAATACACCTCATACAGTCTGCTGGGTGTCCAAACATGAACAGTGCACACACGTACACCCACCACGAGACTGTCTGTCAGATGGAGGAGGCTATAGCAATGACCATAAATAGCTCTGTGGATGATCGTATTGCCAACAGTAGATCCGTCAGGATAAAAGATGATGAAACGACTAATATCACAGTTGAAAAAATGCTGATCACATACTTGACAATTGGAGTTGAAGGAGGAGGAAAATGTGAGAAACTGCAAAATGTGAGAAACTGCTAAGGGTATTAGAAAGCGTATCCAAACATACACATTCCCTGCCCTAACTCACCTGTTGTTTGATGTCTTGGCCGTGGTGAACCGCAGGAATCTGACATTCCTAAAAGATGATGTTAACATCTCACAAATCCAACCTGTTGTGAACATGACTCTTGCTAGACTAGAGGATTTGATGAATGGGCCAGGCGAGGCGGAGACAGAATTCAACAAGGCATCACAAGACGGCAAGTTCTTCGGCGTTATGCTGACACGGGCAAATGTGCAGAGCTTTTCAATTTAACACACAGAGTACATCGCCGAGCTCACCAAGACTATCAGAAAAAGACTCCCTCTGGAGCATGTGGGTCTCATCGCTGACCTCGACACCGTACTCAATGCATCTCGCTATCCGGGCACTGACAGTGCATTGAGGAGCTAAGGGCTGGATGCTTGGAGCGCGTCTGTGACCACTACGGGACGCCGACGGGTACAGCTGCACCACTGGTGTGAAGGAGCGCATGCTGCTGGAGTTTCTCCCGGTGAAGCGAGTGCTTGCAGGATTGGGAAATCCCACATTCAGAGAGTCCTGCTGTTACGACCCTCCTATGACTCGTAGCCGTCTTGGGCTTTTAGGAGGGGAATAGGGGTGCACGATATATCGAATCAATATCGTTATCGCGATATCACGTTGCTCGATATCAATATCGAAAACCTCGCGATATTTATGCAATATTGTGTTTATGATGCGTCCGGTCCGACATGCACCATTGCATTTCCCCCGACTCATTTCCTGATTCTCCTTCTCCATAAACAACATGAAATCAAGAAGAGGGTTAACTTTTCATGCTATAGATTTCCCACAGTGGTCAGAAAGATGTAGCGACTCTGACAGGGTATTCGGGCAGATGTATCTAAATTAGCGAATCCCGATTTGCAAACAAAGGTCAGTTCTTCGTGAGTAAACAAAGGGGCATTCTGTATACGACCCCCTTCGGGCATGTTGACCAGATTGGTGCCACTATGGCTAGCACATGACACATTTGGAACAAGCCAGCGTTGTCTTCAACAAATGGTCAACCATTCAAACCTCGCCGTCTCACGGGACACGCATCCCCCCCACAGAAAGAGTCCACAAAGCTGCCTGAACGCTTAAGGACAATCACACTTTAATGCACACACACACACAAATGTCCTATAATGTGTATATAAATGTATATAACACAGAAATTGTATCCAACCTTCCTGTACGCATGCATATCTTATTAGCTTTGCTTTATAATGGAAGTGTGGTTTGCTAGTGTATAGCTCTGAAGTCTAAGAGTTCATCAAAAGAATGTTCCAACACATTAACACACAAACACCAGCCATGGAACTTTTCAGAGAAAAGTACCTCTACATGTTTTAAATGTATTCATTTTTGTGCTTAGATGTCGTCACATGCCATACTGGAAGTACTGACAATTTTATTGTGTGTTGAGCAAACTTTTAAAGATGCTTGTAATTCTGCATATGAATGTAACTCTATATTCCGATAATCTTCATGTGACGTGTCTGATATGTCTGTAATTCGCTCAATCTAACGGAGCCGAATTCCGATAGCA
This sequence comes from Rhinichthys osculus, assembly GCA_029959095.1. Classification (NCBI taxonomy): domain Eukaryota; kingdom Metazoa; phylum Chordata; class Actinopteri; order Cypriniformes; family Leuciscidae; genus Rhinichthys; species Rhinichthys osculus. The sequence goes on from JARWKJ010000002.1 coordinate 51,606,727, forward strand.
GAATGAAGTAAGGTGCATTATTTTACACATTTCATATTTCAGGAGCCGAACGCTCAAATACAATCTCCTCACGAGTCAGTCAAGTGGGAATCCCCCACAGGACAAAGAGAACTGTGTCCGCTCCAGATCCGCGGACGGTCATGTGTGATTCGCGCAAACAGAGGCGTGAACCCTCCTCTCCATAAGAGACACAGCAGTTTCTACGACACAAGAGAACTTTTTTCTGTGAGAGGATCCATGGCTCCTTCGGGGAGCTTTCTCCGTTTTCTTTAATCTTTCTTTATTTTCGTCTTCGGACTTTTCTTACGTTTAGTTTCAGTGAAATGAACGTAATCGGCAACTTCAACCTGAAGGAGACTCTTTGAATCTGCAGCGACCACGCTCGCCCAGAAGAGCTGAGAAAGCACGCACCCGCTCCTAAGGACACACACGCAAGACGCGGTTTTCCTCAGCAACACAAGGAGAACCAAAGACCTTTAAGCCTTCATTCAAACTAACGCGCTTTGCCCGCTCTGAAAGACCACGTGAACGCATGACGCGAGGACAGAGACACGCACCCTTCTTCACATCAACCACAAAGAGCTTTACCTGTGCAAGTAACCGTTTACCATTCTTTCGAGGTTTAAGATCTGTTGATTCTTGGTGTCTAAAAAGGTTCTGTGTCTGTGATGAATTTTGCCAAACCAGAAGATCTCTCATCTTCTCACTCTCTCTCTCTCTCTCTCTCTCTCTCTCTCTCTCTCTCTCTCTCTCTCTCTCTCTCTCTCTCACTCCCAATCTTGCGCTCTCGCAATCTCTCTCTTTCACTCCTGTTTGTTATTCGTCTGTCTCGTTAGTTTTACTGTTTAACTGTACATACATGTATCCTGTGTTCAAATGTAGAATTCCGTATCCGTAGTTTCAATTATTAAAACCATATTCTTGATTGATCCTGAAGTGCTCATACTTTACAAGTCAATGAAATGCGATCCTATAGCTACAAAAGCTTTATTATTGACTCCTTTGAGTAGTCTAATTTTATAAACACCTGAAAATTAATGTTCACGGCCGGAACATTCAGATTTCTTGGAGTTTATAAAAAGGGACAACCTTGTTGAGAAGTTGTTAAGTTAATCTTACGGCTGTTTGCTGGACAAACCGATTGTTTGATAAACTAAATCCATTCCCTTAAAGTTGTCTCATATAATCGATCTGTAATGAGACCATTGATATATGAATGAGGAATTATAATTCGTTATGATTTGCCATTCATATATACAATCGATCTATTTTCAATTTCGATAATTTTACTGTAATATGCAATATATTAATCATATTCATGATTAATTATTAAAATCCCCTATGCATAATTTGAGCTAATTAAGGCACATCTCGATGTGGCTACAAAGAACAGGGGAGACACTTTGTTTTTCTCAATATGACTGTAGAGTCGCTACTCGCTCCAAAGCTAATCGCCGTCACTCTCTCACTTCTCTCTTGCTCTACTACCACACAGTCCCCACACACACACACTTGCCGGCTCGACGCACACACCAGCGCACAAGTATCAGGCCACCTGGCAACTTCATGCGTGTTCACTGATCGGATACTTATCTGATTTATCAAAACGATATTCCTTTTACGTCTGGTCACATAAATGTGTTTTTGCAAAACGGATATAAATCCGATCTTCAATTCCCGCGCTATATGCAGATTTAATGGATTGTACGTCACCGAAAGCAACAGTTATGATCTGCATTTTACGATCATCAGCTAAAATGTCAAAATCAAATAACGCAGTAAGAGAGAACGGCAACAGCCCTGTTAAGATCATTTCGTTTATTTACTTTTAATGAAGATAATTGTGTGCAAAGAGTCTGCGACTTACTCTCACTTTGATTTGCGATAGTTTGCGCGTTGGCTTGATGAAGAGATGCTCATCAGCGGTGATGCGTGTTGCAGTTGCGCGCGTCGTCATATCTGGCCATAACATGACATGTAGCCTGTAACACGTTCTCATTTTTAGCGTTTTTGGGAGGAGTAATTTTACATATGTGGTTTCAACAACGAGATGCATTTTACACTTGTTCAGTTTCGTCAGGAATGCGGCTCAGACCTCCTCCTCCTGAAGTGGTTTCAGTGATCGGATTCAAATCCGTCTCGAACGCGTTTCGGAGGGCATTTACACCTGGTCCTTCTCACGATCAGATAGCTATCCGATCACAGAAAACGCATAAAGTGGCCAGGTGTGTTCTGTAGACTTGCTCTTTATTTATTGCTTTTTACACTGTAGTGTACATACAACCAGTAAAACATGTCCTGTTCTGTAGACATGGTTATTATTTGTTTATTCATGTCGTACCAGTCCAATATGACTGAATAAACCTTATGTTGTAAGAACTTGTTTTATTTATTAATCTTTTTTGATGCGTTTTCCCATAACTTGTGTAGTTTTACAAATGTTTACAAATATCGAAATTAATATCGATATCGCAATATTCATTATCGATATCGCAATATCACCTTTTTGTCAATATCGTGCACCCCTAGAGGGGAACACATATAACCATCTCAGACACGTCACACTAAAACACTGAATGAGGCGAGAAAACACGAGAGACCACTGAATAAAGTGAATAAGTTTTAATGAATAGATAATGAATAAAGATATAACATAACAGAACCAACCACAAAGGAAAAAAGGGAAAATGAATTGTGCCAAAGAAATGAAAGTAACATAAACATAAAGGTTATCGAACAGATTAAACAACTTATATGATACAAAGAAAACCCAAAAGAAAAGTCTTCAACGTCCGAGACGTCATTACTAAACTACACTAACTAAAAAACATAAATACAGCGGGTGGCCACAATTCCCTAACTAGTGTTTTTATACAGACAGATTTAACTACGTGTGTACATGTATGTCACGTGACAAACTTACTTATCCCCTTCTTCTTTGTAGACCGCCACGTTCACAAAGGAGAAGGTTTTGGACGCAGCCAAAACAAGGAACGATGAACAACGTAACACTGATAAAACACATAACAGCTTTCTCCATAAAAGAAATGTCTCAAAAAAAACTCTCAATCACCAGCCTCTTTTAAGATAAAGAATCTCTAAAACTCTAAACGGCTTTCAATCGCAAAGCAAATCTAAGACATAGTTCTTATCGCCAATGTTCTCTCAAAACAAGGTTCTCTCCCAGCTTGCACCAGCATGGTCTTTTTCCACTTCACCAGGTGTCACTCATCACGCTAATGCCGATCCCGCCTTCCAAGGCGCGGCCAGTCCTCGTCTTAACTGACGAGCATGAGAGCCAATCAGCAACAACCTAAGAAAGTGAAAGTGAGAGAAACAGATAGAGCGGAAAACATAACCCCCCTAACCTGGGAAAACCCAGACAACTTCCGGCAAATTTAGATTTGCTCTGAAAGTTAGTCTGGCAAAGAGCTCATTCAAGCTCATTTCCAATCCGCCGAAATTTGGGGTGGGCTTTACACGATGACGACAGCGCTGGGATTTTGAAGCAGATTTTGTAGCCTACATTACAAAGATGGATGCCGCCGTCGAACATCACTTGTTCGAATCAGCTATCGCGTCTGTTTTAAGCGATTTGAACGTTTCCCTTTTGTTAAAAACCGAGCAAAGAACAACACATTTGGAGATGTTTCTCCACCGCTCTGCATACGTCATCTCTTTCATCGCTCTGATTGGTTTTAGGTCTATCCGCGACGTCCGTTGGTGACGCCCCTCTGGAAATGATTTGTCTATGACGCTTTGCCAGACCCTAACTGTGCGTTCACACCGGACGCGAATAGCGCGTCAAATTCGCGTCTACCGTGTCTAGTTTGACGCTTGACCACTTTGTGTTAATTCGCGTGTCAATGGCGAAATTGACGCGCGTAAAAACAAAAGTTTGAAGCGAAATTTACGCGCGTCAGAGGCGAAATCCGGAGGCGAAAGTTTCGAAACCCGTTGGCGGCGATCTTTTTAGATGTTTATCGAGCATTAGCATTAGCATTATTCGAGAGAGTCACCGCTCGTATATGCTCTGGAGAGCAGAAACAGCTGCGTAGGGGACATTGTCGCTGTACTCGGGTCCACCAGAACCTCCGGAGGGTTTCAGGAGTTTCACAATTTGCTCCAGGAGCTAGGTTTGGTGGACCTAATGGTGAGGACGCTGACGAGAACAGCGTAGGCCGTATAAGCCCTCGGCCTCGAGTGGTCTATGCCTGTCGAGCCCCCGCTCTACAGCCCGGCGCGAGGTTTACCTTCGCCCGCATCCACCTAATCTGTCATTTATTTTTGTTTTGATAATAAATGAAGCCAGCCTCCAAAAGTGATTAATCTGTCCTGTGATTTTTTTCTCTCTCTCACACATCACTGTCCAGACACGAACTTATATGTTGGTTGTCTTTACATTATAATAATATTTCATATAATCTAGATATGGAATAAATAGCATTCAATACAAAATGAATATGTCTCATATATTGAAATAAAGTTTTATGTGATAAAATATGTGCTTTGTTGTGCATTAGAACCACAATCATATATTACAAAATAATTTATTGAAGCATCCAGATACTTCACCACGTGACAGCAGCAAGCAGCTAGGCTCCTGATTGGTTAACGCGGCGCGAATTGACGCAGAAGTTCAGATTTTTCAACTGGGGCGGCAGACGCGAATTCGCGTCAAACGCGAGAATGCACAAAAAGCACTACATAAAACATTCGCGCATAACGCGCTTAACGCGCCAGACGCTCAATTCGCGCCTTTCGCGCGAACTTGACGCGCGAATGAGGCGTATTCGCGTCTACCGCGCCGCGCTCTACGCCTCATTCGCGCCGCAGGAATTTTTTACGCGCGTAACGCGTCTTTGCATTGACTTAACATTGAAATCACTCGCGCCTGACGCGCTATTCGCGTCCGGTGTGAACGCACCATAACTCAGTTACAACTGAGAATGGTCTGGTTTTAACCAGGCTATAACCCCCCCACACACAACTATAAATGTTCTTACGGACGTAACACCTGCAAACTTCTGATCACGTCCTTGAGAGAAATGTTTCCCAACTACAAAACTTTGGCTGAAGTGGCGCTAGTGATTCCGGTCTCCAGTGTGGCAGCAGAGCGCGGTTTCAGCCAGAACAACATTAAAATTGTCACAAGAAGTCGTCTTTCCGAGGCAAAGGTGCAAAATTTAATGACAGTTGCCTCTGCATCAGTCTCTCTAAAGCTGTTGCGTGTCTTGAACAAGGTGATTGCTAACAAGTGTCTAAATGGGACGAGAGAGTCTGTCGAGGAGATTAAATGCCATCAGCCGAACAGATAAACTCAGTCCGCTTTTACAGCGTCGTTATGCTTATAATTGTGCTCTTACAAACTATATTCAAACGCTCTGGGAAAATCTTTTTATATAAAAACTGAAAGAGTTGTGGGAAGCTCAGTGATGGTGACGTTGAGTTCGTGGGACCGTGGTGTAGTTCGTTTATAGCCTACTTTAGCTGGCGACTGCATTATTTAGGCTTCAAACCTCATAAAAGTTCTTCATCTGTGATAATTATCTTGATGGACAAAACATGCAAGTATCATAAACTTGGATTTTGTCGAAGGGAACCAGTGTGATGCGAACCGCCGGCTGGCCTACAAATCTTTATTTTTAAGTCAAAAGTCAAAGTTAGACAATTGAGGAGAGATGAACGACCAGTCCGGGTATGCTATTGTTTAACTTAATTATTATTATAGATTCATTGAGTTATTAGGCCGGATTGTTTCTTGTTTGTTGACTGTGATCTTGTAATGTAACTAAAGCTACATTTTAAAATATATTCACGTTTGCAGTCAGTTGCACAATTTCACCACTAGGTCCATCCGAATAATGGCAATATATTGACTTTTGTAGATCTGCTTTATATAAGAAAATGACATTGCAATTAAAACTTAAGAAAGACACCCGTGTCAGTGTTGCAAATTATAATCATGACAAAATATATATTTTTATTTTTCTGTTTATTAGTGTAAAGCTGCTTTGAAACAATCTTGTATAAAGCTCTATGTAGAAAAACGTGACTTGGCTATTTCAGAGAGAAAAACAACATTTTACTAATCAAGCATTTAATCTTTCTTTCTTAAAATTACAATGAAATTGTGCAATCACACATTTGTTAGTCAAAATTGGTATGAAACTGTCAAACTCAAAGATTTCAGTGATTCCCAGAGACACAGAGCATTTGTTTTTATGAATCAGATGTGTAAACAGCTGTAATGAAGTATTTCTATAGTAGGCCTAAATATTTATATTTTATTCAACATTGTTGTGGATTGAAAAGAACCTTTTACATCCATTTACTTCAATCAACAAATGATCATTTAACCTCTCTGTAACTGAAAAAAAAATACAACAAATTTAAAAAATGTGCATGTGTTGAATTAATTAAATAATATAATATTAAAAAATGTGATATTTTATTTTATTATAAATGTGATATGGGCAGGGATTCGAGACACATCAGTGTTTCTCATTGGTCAGATATGATAATAACATGATTTATTTTTTCATTCAACATGTATTTAAATGCAGCGCAACGTAATACTTGATTAAGTATTGTGTAATGAATAGATATATATTAACCATAACTTTTTCCATACTTTTTCCCACCAGTTTTTCCATAATTTTTCCAGGCATGAATTTTTTTTAACATTTTAATTAATATATAATATACCTGATATACCTAATATACCTGATATTTGCAGGTTTTCCATGACTGAAAATATCTGGATATATTGAGATTAAAATTATTGATTTTATATTAACTTCACCTCAGTAGACAATATGGACCCTATGAACACAATCATTTCACAGATTTTTTATTTTTAAAGATGAATACACTTTTTAACTACTTTTTTATTGATCTGGTGTATAACAGCCATATGAGAGTGTGAGTGTTGCTATGGAAATGTGATCAGCCAACAGTCATGTGATCATCTGCAGCCCAATCACAGATCAACAGCACTCTTACTCATGTGATATGAATTAAATAATGGAAACATGATGAGAGCAGGTCGATCTAGACTTACAGATGTAACGTTTACTGACTGATGATTGGTAAGATCCTCAGAGAGGAAAACCAACACCAGAAGAATGGAAAGAGTGTGTCAGTGAAGGTGGTTGTGAATGTGTGTAGATGTTTGTTAGCTACAGGATCAGAGAATGACACCGTTCCTCTGTCATAGTCCAGATCAACTCTTACACGATCAAGCTTCTGTTTAACACGAAAACCAAACCCAAGCAGTCCATCCGAATCATACTCCACACTCCAGACATCAGTGTTAAAGAAATCATCTCCTTTCCTCTGGTTTGATGCTGTAGTTACTCCAAGACTCCAGTATGAACTCTCTTTGACCTCCACATCCCAGCTGTGTGTTCCTGAGTTAAAACCCTCTGAACCCAGAACACAGTAATAATCGTCAAATCTCTCTGGATTATCAGGAAGAGGTTGTTTGCTCTCGCTGCTTCTCAAACTGGCCAGATCATCAGACAGAACGAGAAATGGGTCTGCAGTGTTTGGATCCAGAATCACAGGAGCTGATGAGACACAATCAACAGATGCTTTTATTCTGATGTTCATATAATGATCAAGAGTGAACCGAACACAGATTATTATGAATTATGACCCTCATCCTATTGATCAAACACATCAGACATTTTCAAACACATCAGAGAGTGTTTTAAGTGTCTCACTCGTTTTTATTATCAGTGTTTAATGGCATCAGCGACAAACTGTGTCTCATCAAGAGAAACTGATATTTTGGAAAAGTTAAAATCACAATCAAACAATCAGAGCTGTTGAGATGAAAAACTGTATGTGTAAAAATTCTGATCATGTTTATTAACCTGGGTATTAATGTGTGTGTATTTGTTTTAAATACTTTTTTCTGTCTGATGTGTTTGACTCAGTAATGAATAATCAATGATTTTAATATTGTAAGATGTAATAAATCTCTGTGGTGTGACTAACTGAAGCAGGTTCTTCTGGTAAACACATCATTATCTGAACAGACCCTCATCACTGTGTTTCTGAAACATGGAAGAATCAAGATGAAGCAGCACTTCTTCTAGAAACACTTTCAAAATAGATTCATGAAAATCTTCTTAGGAAATAAGTTTGTACAATAAATCCCAATATGCATTTTGACTGTTTCTAAGTGCAATTCTTAAACAATTTTAGAAAAGTTCTCAAATATTTCCGTAAGAATGTCTTGTGAAATATGTTCTTATGGAATATGTTGAGAAGTTTAGAAGTTCTGATTGTATGATCCTCACAAGGTTGGATTGTTTAATACAACAAATACAGGAATCATAACAATATTATATTTTTAAATATAAAGATGTAATTTTTAAGATAAATATTTCTTTATAAAACAGAATAAAGTTCTTCTCAATGTTGTGAATCTGCCGCAGCTTTCTGATGACATTATAAAATTAACTAGAATGTACATTTCCTGAAGAAAATGTGAGTGGTGCTTGCAGTGGCAAAACTCGCCACTCGGTTGCTAACATTATTAGCATGTTGTTAGCATCATGCTAGCATGATTAGCATGTGGCTAGCATGGTGATAACACAATGCCTGATGCTAGCATCATGTTAGCAATGTGCTAATCATGCTAGCAACATGCTAGCACCATGCTAGAAACATGTTAATCATGCTAGCATGATGCTAGCAACATGCTAATTATGCTAACATCATGCTAGCCACATGTTAGAATCATGCTAACAAAATGCTAATCATGCTATCATCATGCTAGCCACATGTTAGAATCATGCTAACACAATGCTAATCATGCTATCATCATGCTAGCCACATGTTAGAATCATGCTAACAAAATGCTAATCATGCTACCAACAAGCTAGCATGATTAAAAAATGTTAACATGATGCTTGCATGTTGCGGGCATCTTGTTGACGTGTTGTTATCAAGATGCTAGCATGATTAGCATGTTTCTAGTATCATGCTAGCATGTTTTATCAAGATGCTAGCATTATTATCATGTTGCTAGCATCATGCTTGCGTGTTTTTATTAAAATGTTAGCATGATTAGCAAGTTGCTAGGATCATGCTAGCATTTATCAAGATAAAAACATGCTATCGTGCTAACATGTCACATTCTGGTATGGTTTACCATGTTTCTAGTATGATTTACCACGATCTAGCATGATTTACCATGATTTAGTCAAAAGAGCCAACCCCCATCTCTATGTGATGTTTTGATGCAGAGATATAGGTCTTGCTAAACTGTGGCTAGGGTATTCTGCTTGGTTGCTATGGGGTTGCTTGGCAGCTGCCAATAATGAAACTCCAAAGGCTGCTTGTCACCATGAAAGATCTAAACCAACTCCCATGCCTCTGCGACATTCAGAATGGAAGATATCCCTCTTTGTATTGTGGTTGCTAAGGTGCTCGACAATGGTTGCTAGGGCGTGGCCAGAAAGTGTTGAGGTGATTCATGATTGGCTGTTTGCTGCCCCGAGTCAAACGAGACGACCCTCATGTTTCTGAAACACTTCTATCTGGATATATCCCTTTGATCTCTTTCAATGGAAGTCTATGGAACTTGTTTCTATGTTGCTCTAAATGGTTGCTAGGGTGTGGCTTTATAATTTCACAATGATCCAGAGAGACTGATTGGTTGTCTGAGTAAAATGAGCCCGTCCCCTTGTCTCTGTGATGCTGTGATCCAGAGTTATGTTCAATACAAAATCCCTATACAATTCACGATAGTAGGAAAAGTTTCATGGGACGTGTCTTTGCCATACTAAGTCAATGGGAAACTTTGGGCATTTCCTGCCCCCCAGGGGTGCAACTTTTACCTATGTTCAAGTTCAAGTCAACTTTATTGTCAATCAAACCATGCAACAGTACATTACGCAGCAGACTGAAATTGCGTTTCTCCCATACTCCAATTTGCAATATTAAAACAGGATTTAACACATAATAAACATAGACTAAACATACGGCTAATCATAAGACACCACTAAACAAGTGCAGATAGATATTCAACAGATAGACAGATCCTCATAGCATATAGCCTACAGTGAGCTTACAATTACCAGACTATCACAGAGTTTCAAAATATGCTATGACTCCTCAAAGTTTTCACAATGTTAAGTCTATTATAAAAGTCTTAAGGCCTGTTCACACCGGGACGAATTTCGCGCGCGATATTCGCCGACGTTTAACGCCTCGTGACTAAACAATGGGCGCCAATGTGAGTGTGCACACCGACGCGTAAAACGCCACGCGTAAAAGCGTCATTTTTTAAAAAACGCCTCGGGTTCGTTTTTTTAGTTTGACGCGCCGCGTCAAAAACTATCCGACCAATGAGATTGGTGCTTTTGCTCACGTGTCTGGAGCTTCTGAAGTTCCAGTAAAACACAACTTGGGGGCGCTCAAACACAAAACGGTCTTGCCGAGCACACATACGTAACGGCGAAAAAGATATACAGCGTCTACACTCTGCCGGGAAGAAATAAGACGAGGAAGATGCAAGGCTAGATGAATGTAGAGCTGCTGGTCTTGTTGGTGTCTTTATAAAGAGACACCAACGACAATAAAGAACTATATGACAGACGCGACAAACTTGCTCTCTTCTTCTGAGTGACAAGCGAGTGTCAGAAGCGTAGTTGCGCAGCGCCACTTTGTGGACCGGGGTATTTCTGTTTTACATTAAGCGCCATCTAATGTCAGGGAATGAATTTGCATGTTCACTCGGCTCATCGTCAGCGAAAATCGCTTGGGTGAAAAACGCTGACGAATAACGCGAGCCGAAATTCGTCCCGGTGTGAACAGGCCTTTATAAAAGCTTATAAAAGTCACAGCACACCTCTCCTAAATAGGCCGCACATTTTGAGACCTCATTCATGGGTCTGTGATAAAAACTGCGGGAGGAGTTATGAGCAATAACTGATGAGCAATAACAAGAAATGCTTTGGCAAGCACCACTAATAATTTTTTTCATGAATTTGAGAGACTGTCAACAGTTCCTCTAATAAAACATATAACAAACTCTTTGAGGATCTTGAAATACATATTGGAATTCTTGAGTTCACATTATATTTGAGCTTCAGTGTTTCAGTCTGAAGAATCACAAATGAAGCTTCAAGTATCTTTTCACTTTTACTCTGTTGAGTTTGTTCTGGACTTGAGTAGATGAAGAAAAGAAACACATTCTCAAAAATAGTTTATACTATTAATTATATACCAGAAATATTATGATACTCACTTTACTACAAACTAAAATAATCTAGTGCTTTTGTGTCATGATAAACCCATGCCTGATTCCCAGTGTGTAACAGCACAGATCTTCTCCAGACTCACTGTTTTGGACGATGTCCTGCATCTTCTTCCAGACTCTGAACGGCAGGTTGCCCAAGTATCGTGACACATGAATCAAAGCTCCAGAAGCCATCTGTGGATCCGGCTGTGAGATCTGGACTCTGGAGGAACATTCAGGAGTCAGAACTGCAGTGGATCAGAACCAGAGAGACCAGAGACACCAGCAGATCACTCACCTTTCCATTGAGACTGGAAACTCCTGCAGAACAAACACACCATTTATCATCAAGAATTCAATCAATCAATCAATGATGTGAAATCAGACCTTCAGAGAGCAGACGTCATTGGCTTTCATCATCTCCTCCATGTCTTTGATTGTGTGTGAAAGATCTGAGATGTGTGTGTTCATCTCCTCCAGCTTCTCCTTCATCATCTGCTTCTTCTGCTCCTCTTCCTCCCTCAGTGCAGTGATTGTAGCTTCTTCTTCATCTCTGAGAAACTGATGAAGCTTCTCAAACTGCTGTTTAATCTGATGCTCTGTGTGCTCAGCTTGAGACTGAAATCAAATCACAATCATTGGAAGTATAGTAACTAAACTTTTAAAAAACTTTTAAGATGTCAATTCATTATTTTAACAGAGCATGACATTTTAAAAAACCCTGCTCAGCAAACCCCCCAGTTTTAAATGAACAGCCTTGGTTTCACAGACAGGGTTTAGATTAAGCCAGGATTGTGCCTTAGTTTAATTAGGACATTTAAAGGGATGGTTTGGAGTAATTTCAACCTAGGTTCCTTTGCACCAAACACCCCCCCAGAAGCCTTTTTTCCCTTGGTCGAACATTATTAAAGTTAGAGCTTATTTAGAGATATCAGCTGAATGGCTTAGTGCGGGCGTTAACGGATCCAAGGTTGTATCTCGTAAATTACCCCACTAATAATGCCCGGAATGGTACCAAACTTCTACAGTAGTACAAATAGGTTCTGTACTCATAAAACGAGGCATTGGTAGTTTGTAAGTACATAGGGAGTTTATTTAAATATCACTTGTCTGATGGCTTCAGCTACCGCTAACCCGGACTCTAAATAAACTTTAATTTTAATAATGTTCGACCAAGGGAGAAAAGGCTTCTGGGGGGTGTTTGCTTCGAGGTCATGGTGCAAAGGACCCTAGGTTGAATTTACTCCGAACCATCCTTTTAAATAAATTTTCATAAACGTGCCTTAGAAAAAAACATTACTGATGTTCATCTTAAGATAAAACAATGGCACCAACATATTTAAAGAAATGTTAGTGAAAGTTGCGTTCAGTTAAAACACTTTAGTCTCGGACTGGGTCAGTATTTATACTGTATAATCCACACTCAGAGTGTTAAAGTAACACTTAATCAGAGTTAAGGTAATTAGATAATTAAGTGATAAAGTAACTGAGTAATGATTGAGCATTAGTGACAAACATATTTTTTTATATATCACCATTATGGTGATCAGTGTTTGCTTTAGTTCAGTGTGTTTTAAGTAGGGTTGAGTATCGGTTGGGTTTTTATCCGATACCAGTACCTACTCTGTATTTTTTAAACGGTTCCGGTGCTTAAACGGTTCTTGAATCGGTACTTAAGAAAACGAAACCGCACACACTTTGTCAAAAAATAATACCCTTTTATTTACAGGGCCAAACTGGATACAATATTAACTTAAATTTTTATAAATACAAGTAACATATGGTAATCATACTAAATAAACCAATATCAAATAAAAAATCATATTTACATAATATCAAATAAAACAATATTGTATCAAACAATGTAATAATACTGGAGATTAATAGAGATTACTACCAGGGTAATCTAATCTCGACATGGCTCCAGGTTCCCATGTTTTGTCTGCTTGAACCAGTCATGCAAATTATCTGGTCGTTGTAAGTTACTAGTTACGGCAGCGCTTAGCTTGGCGAGTTTGGTATTTCGTTCCCACTGCGTCTTAGCTACGCAGCGTTGAGTGAACCTATGAAAGAACGTCTCCAGTTACTGGTGTTATGCTCTCGGAATAGGGTGTATATATCTATGTGAATAGGGAACGAGACGCTGTGTTCGCTGCCAAGCTCCTCGCGCTGCCGACAAGCTTCCTTTTTTGGCAGAGAAATCTGAGGAGCATAATATATATATATTTATATTTATAATACAATACATTTATATTAGCGTCGAGGCGGCGCCCGCGCCATCAGCCAATGAATTGGCGTGATTCTATATGGACCTCAGACAATTGGCACACCCAGAGGGCATTCTGACGCGTAATTTTACACGGGAAATGCAGCCAAACCTTGGAGCGTTTTGTCTTCGGCATCTTCATTAATCCCCTCGCTATCAGCAGACATCCCAAGTCTCCCTCAAATTAATTAAAATCTCCCAGAATCTAGAGCGAGCGAGCGAGCAAGAGCGCGCATGATGCGAGACAGAAGAGACTGTGCTCCAAACCGTATAGCGTGCGCACGGCGGAGAGGGAGAGAGCGAGAGACCTTGCGTGTGTGCCTCATGAAGCGCATGTAAGACAGAGAGTCAGGCACCGAAATCAGGCACCGAAATTTTCGTTCTTATTCGGTCTCGTTACTACCGTTTACGTCGGAACCGGTTCCCTATTGGCGCAGAGTTTCGGTACCAAACCATAGTTTTAAGTCACATTTGTTATGCCAAAAAGCCAAGAGAAAATGTGTCTGGATTTTGTTAATTATGTTTTTAAAAGAATAATCGTCATGTAGAGACGCACTAACGGGTTGTTGGGTTCATGAATATTAATCACATTGTCTGAGTTCGTCCAAATGAAAATGTGGAAGGTGAGCGTTAGCCAATAGGATTAGTGCTGGTGTATTAGTCCCGCCCACTGCTAAACCAACCATTTTGAAAATGTGAAAATGCAGAAAGTTTGCTGTAGGTAGGTTTAAGGGTAGGGAATACAGTTTGTTCACTATTAAAATAATTTTCTGTTTTGTTAAATTACATAAAAATGTATGTAAAATTACAAATATAATCTGTTATTAAACAGTAACAAAACAGTTAAATGATATAACGGTCAAATGCAGCCCCCAAAAAACTGTAACATTAAAGTAAAACATCCTAAATTAAATAAACTGAAAAACACGGTGATAATTCAAGATATGCCTGTAAAATAACAATCATATACCAAAAAAATCGTAAAAAAAAGGGTCAAATGACTGGCAGCTACGGCTGCCAAACAAAAACCATAAAATTAAAGTAAAATCTTCTAATTCAAATAAAACAAAAAAAAAAACACTGTTATTTCACAGGTATTTCCTTGCATTATTATGATCATATACCTTCATTGTAAAAAAATCGTAAAAAAAAAGGGTCAAATGACTGGCAGCTATGGCTGCCAAACAAAAACCATACAATTAAAGTAAAATATCCTAATTTAAATAAAGTGTAAAAACTTTTAGCAGAAATGTGATGTCACCATGATTGAGATCAGTGTTTGCTTTAGTTGGTCTCATGACTCTTGAGTTGTAACATTAGTTTTTCTCTGGCTGCTTTAACTGTGTTGTGATGCACATTTATTATGGCAATAATTGCAAGAGAAAATATAAGATGATCTTGGTCATTTATTGATGATTTTATAATCATCATATGATGATCTGGTTCACTGATATGACAGTCAAATCTCGATTAACTGTGTGTGAATACATTATATATAGATGGACTTTAGTGTAATACAAAGGCAGTTATCAATATCATACTTTTTTCACATGATTTGTTGAAATATTGTGGCATCAGTATTATAGCAATCTCAAATAAAAAAAATATATATATTCTACATAAAATGTTTTGAGTTGGTTTATTTTGTTAGGAGTAGAGAGACATCAAGAATCAACATATGAATCTCAACAATGGTGACAATCAACAAAGCCTTTTTGTGACTATATAATAGGTCAGAATTTTTTTCATTGTCACCATTGTTGAGATTCATACGCTAATTATTGATGTCTGAGTGAGTATGAATGATCCTGTCTTAACATTTTCTGCATAATGATTTCATAAAATCTTAATATCACAGCATTGCAAGATCTTCTATAGCAATATTGGCATTCTAAATTAACTAATAATATTTTAC
This sequence comes from Rhinichthys osculus, assembly GCA_029959095.1. NCBI lineage: Eukaryota > Metazoa > Chordata > Actinopteri > Cypriniformes > Leuciscidae > Rhinichthys > Rhinichthys osculus. Next base: position 51,622,165 of record JARWKJ010000002.1, read on the forward strand.
AACTTAATCAGTCATTAATAAGTCATACCAATCAGGTGGTATCAATAAAGCAGACAACTGTTTGATGATTATTATCGCTAATAAGTGACCAACATCATCTGATCTGAGTTTATCTCAGTTCCCTACAATAACAAATATGTATCAGAGACACACAGCCAGAGAAAAACTAATGTTAATAGCTGAAGGGTCAAGAGCCCAACTAAACCCAGCACTGATCTCTATCATGGTGACATCAAACTTTATTATTTTCAATAAAATATCAACTTCTAAACCTCTGTTATTTCTCAATAAGAATGTTAGTATGAAAGAAGTCTGGATTGTAATAAGTGAAGATGCTGAGATCTTGAGAGATCTGTTAGTGTTTAATGTTCTGTTGGGATGTAAAGTGTTTCTGTATGGTGTGTTTTGTGTGTGTCACCATTGTGTTGAAGAGTAGAGCCTGAGCTTCAGTCCAGGATGAGCAGAGAAATGCTGATGAAATGCTGTGTGTTGCTTTATTTAACAGACAGTAACTGTATAGTTGCTGATGACGTATAATCACAGTAAATCATACATGTCGTTTATAGCAAGATATTTACTTTTTACAGTGAATATGTTTTTTAGTAAAAATTCAGTAAATATATATATATGTGAAATAACTGTGTTTTTGTTAAAAATCTTAATGAAGATTTCTGCAGTAGTATTTATTATTTAAATTAGGATATTTTACATTCATTTTATGGTTTTTGTATGGAAGCCATTGCTGACAGTCATTTGACCTTTTTTTCACAGTGAAGGTGTTTGATCATAATAATTCAGGAAATAACGATAAAATAACAGTGTTTTTCTGTAAAACATTTAAGGACAAAGTTTGGAAAAGTTTTTTGCACTCAATTTAAATTAGGATATTTTATTTTATTTTTACGGTTTTTGTTTGGCAGCCGTAGCTGACAGTCATTGACCGTTTTTTTACGATTTTATTTTTTACAGTGCATAAAAACCCAACAACGTGTTAAATAAAAAAGTGTGTCAATAAAGTAACATACATTTATGCCAGACAAATCAGTTCAACTGTTCTAATCATATGTATGACAACGTCAAAAGAATCAATCATCACCTTAATGTGTTGATCTGTTTTCTCAAACTCTCCCTTAATGTTTTCCTTGTGTTTCAGTTTATTTTGTAAGGACTTCAGTGCTATATTGAGCTCCTCCTGGAATTTAAAGAGAAAATCCATAAGACACCAGAGATTTCTGTAATATGATTACAGAGAGATTTTTATGTAATACATAAGCTTAAAGGGCTAGTTCACCCAAAATTTTTAATTCTGTCATTAATTGCATAAGACTTTCTTCATCTTCGGAACATAAATTAAGATCTTTTTGATAAGAGATTTCTTTCCTTCCATTGACAACTACCACTTTGACACTGACTACCACTTTGACACATAAACAGATCGCAAAATGTCTCGGTTACGTATGGTAACCCTCGTTCCCTTTTTCCAACGAATTGGGATCACGCTAGGGAGACCAATTGCCTTCGAGTGAATTAAAACGAGCCAATAAATATTGGCATGCGGGATTTGCATTCTGCATCCCGCCTATCAATGCGGGTATAAAAGCGGAAGCGAACGCACATACCATTGCTTTACGCTGAGGAGCCGGACGGTGTCCAGTCCCCCGTGAAGGTACAGCAAACAGGGTGACGGGACGAGACGTCTCCGTTCCCTACTCAGGGAACGAGGGTTACCATACGTAACCGAGACGTTCCCTTTCGTATGGGAACTCCTACGTCTCGTCGGAGGAGTTTCCAACGAATTGGGATCCCAAATAAAACGCCATGGTGCTGGCCCCTTCCAGCACCCAGCTGAGCTACCCACCAAGCAGTTTCTTAGTTTCTTTAGGGCGGGAGCTAGCTAGGAAAAAATCACACTGCTGTTCCGCAAGACCCGCTCAGTGGACTTGGATAACACTGGGGAAACGTGCCCAACCTGTAGGAGGGAACGTTGCGGAGCCCCTGGCCTGCCCGAGGGTAGGCACTGGAATACACGCATGTACTAGCCCGTAGGGTAGTGAAACATACAGGAGTCCTTGAGGTAGCCCCAGCCCATAGGGTGGGAGCGTACTCAGCAAGGACGACAGAATGAATCTGTCGAGGGGAAGACACGGAGCTAGCCCGGAGGGTAGCTGGAACGTGGAGAGTGGTCACGTAGAAACCACCGTGAAGGTCACCCAGTCAATTAACAACTTCTTATGAAAGGTAATAGAACTGGCGCCGGGCGATCCGAGGGTGATGGAGGAACTCCCGAGGTTAGCCATTTGTTGGGGAACCATCGGAGCAAAAAAGCGCACGGAGCCAGCTCATAAGGCGGGAGTGGTGCAGCAAGCCGACAGAACCTATTCCCTCGCGCCACTGGCCGTAGCGAGTAAACGGGAGGAAACCGGTTCAACATGTAAGCTATAAAACCTGGCAAACATGTTAGGTGTCGCCCAGCCCGCAGCTCTGCAGATATCTGCCAGCGAGGCGCCTTGTGCCAACGCCCAGGAGGAAGCAACACTCCTAGTGGAGTGACCCGTCAACCTGGGTGGGCAAGGTACGTCCTGGGATTCATAAGCCCGGACGATAGCATCCAATAGCCAGTGGGCTAACCTCTGCTTGGAGACAGCCTTCCCCTTCTGCTGAACAGACAAAGAGCTGCTCTGAGGTCCTGAAGCTTTGCATTCTGTCCACATAACAACGTAGTACACGTACGGGACAGAGAAAAGCCAGGGCTGGGTCTGCCTCCTCCACGGGCAGTGCTTGCAGGTTCACTACCTGATCTACAAATGGAGTGGTAGGAACCTTGGGCACATATCCGAACCGGGGTCTCAGAACCACGTGAGAAAGACCCGGTCCGAACTCTAGGCACGATTCGTCGACCGAAAAAGCCTGCAGATCCCCGACCCTCTTGAAGGAAGCTAGAGCCAATAGAAGAGCAGTTTTTTCAGACAAAACTTTTAGCTCTATATCATTTAAGGGCTCAAATGGGGGCCTTTGAAGCGCTCTCAGCACCAGGGCTAAGTCCCAAGAGGGTACAGGGTGCAAATTACGAGGGGGATTTAACCTCCTAGCACCCTTAAGGAATCTGATGATCAGGTCGTGCTTCCCTAACAACTTCCCGTCAATCACAGCACATCACAGCTATTGCGGCCACATATACTTTGAGGGTGGAGGGAGACAGCCTTCGCTCCAACCCGTCTTGTAAAAAGGAAAGCACGACACTGATCGGGCAAGTTCGGGGGTCTTCCCGGCGGGAAGAGCACCAAACGACGAACAGGTTCCACTTCAACGCATAGAGGCGCCTCGTAGAGGGGGCTCTAGCGGAAGCGATGGTGTCTACCACAGCTTGTGGTAGGCCATCTAGAACCTCCGCGTCCCGTCCAGGGACCAGACATGGAGTCTCCACAGGTCTGGACGCAGGTGCCATAGAGTGCCCCGTCTCTAAGAAAGCAGGTCCTTCCTCAGAGGGATGGGCCAGGGAGGGGCTGTCGCGAGGAGCATGAGTTCCGGGAACCAGGTCTGGTTGGGCCAGTACGGCGCAACTAGCAAGACCTGCTCCTCGTCCTCCCTGACTTTGCACAGTGTCTGTGTGAGAAGTCTCACTGGGGGAAACGCATATTTGCGAAGGCTCTGGGACCAGCTGTGTGCCAGTGCATCCGTGCGAGAGATCCTCCGGTCAGGGAATAGAACAACTGGCAATGGGTCGTGTCCAGAGAGGCAAACAGATCTATCTGAGCGGCTCCGAAGATTCCCCATATCAGCTGAACCACCTGGGGAAGGAGTCGCCATTCTCCCGGAAGGGGCGGCTGCCGTGAGAGCTCGTCGGCTGCACGGTTGAGCACACCAGGGATATGAATGGCCCGAAGCGACCTCAGATGCTTCTGACTCCATAGGAGGAGATGGCGGGCGAGTCGCGACATACGACGGGAGTGTAGACCACCTTGATGGTTGATGTACGCCACGGTCACAGTGCTGTCCGTACGGACCAGTACATGCCTGTGTAGAAGCAGCCCCTTGAGGCGGCACAAGGCTAAGCGTACTGCTTGCAACTCTAGGTCCACAGACCTGAGACTGCATGCCCGTTGTACGTGGCCCGCCATCCGTTGGCAGAGGCATCCGTGAAAACCACAGCATGCCTGGAATTTGGACTAAGGGCACTCCGGCCCGTAGAAAGGCAGGGTCCAACCAAGGACTGAAGGTTTGGCGACAGTGCGGGGTAATATTGACCCGGAACGTGCCGCTCTGCCACGCCCATCTCGGGACTCGATCGTGAAGCCAGCGCTGAAGTGGTCTCATATGCAACAGGCCGAGCGGCGTTACTGCAGCTGCGGCTGCCATATGCCCCAGGAGCCTCTGAAATTGCTTCAGTGGGACCGCTGACTTGCCTCGAAAAGACCTGAGGCAGTTGAGCACTGACTGGACGCGCTCCTCGGTGAGGCACACAGACTGACTGACCGAGTCCAGCTCCATGCCGAGATAAGAGATCCTGAGTTTGCTCTTGTCCCGGTTGACCTGAAGTCCCAACCGGCTGAGGTGCCGGAGCACCAGGTCCCTGTGATCGCACAACAGATCTCGCGAGTGAGCTATTATCAGCCAGTCGTCGAGATAGTTAAGAATGGGAACGCCATGTTCTCTCAAGGGAACAATGGCCGCCTCCACGACTTCCGTGAAGACGCGGGGCGACAGGGCCAAGCCGAAGGGTAGGACCTTGTACTGATATGCCCGACCCTCGAACACAAACCGAAGAAACGGTCTGTGTCGAGGCAGAATCGAGACATGAAAGTACGCGTCCTTCAGGTCGATCGCTGTAAACCAATCCTGGGGACGGATGCACTCGAAGATGCGTTTCTGCGTAAGCTCAAAACACGCAGATCCAGGATTGGTCGTAACCCACCGCTTTTCTTGGGTACAATGAAGTAAGGGCTGTAGAACCCAGACCTCATCTCGGCTGGAGGGACCGGCTCGATCACGTCCTTCGCCAGCAGGGCAACGATCTCTTTCCTCAGGACAGGGGCGTCGCCACTCCGCACTTGGGTGACGAGGACACCCCTGTACCTGGGAGGCCGGCGGGCAAACTGAATTGCATAGGCGAACCGGATGGTGCGAACGAGCCACCTGGACGGTCTCGGAAGCGCTAGCCAGGCTTCGAGAGACTGAACCAACGAGCCCACTCGGACCACCGGCGTACCCGCGGAGGGGCAGCGAGGTGGAAGGCAGGGACCCGCCCTCGGAGGCATTGCTGCGGCCGAAGGTGGGGTCTGTGTGTGTGGTGCAACACTTACCTGCCTCCACCGGGGGGCAAACAGCAGGGAAGGCCCATCTTTCTCTGGGGCGTTCGACTGCTGACTGTCCCGAGGCGAAGGTCGGAAGGGAAACGAGGAGCGAGGCTGGGGGGCATCGAGTCCTGGGTTCCGCACCTCCTTGCCCAACGACAGACGAGAGTGACGAGGCCGAGGCGGCATCACTGGCATCTGAGCGCTGGGGCGAGGGGAATGAGAGCGGCGAGGCAACGTGGCGGCGCACACTGTCATTCTGGCCCTCTTGGACGGAGGAGACTGAGAATGACGAGGCAATTGAGCGTCGTTCTTGACTGCCAGTCTCGACCGTGGGCAGGGCTGGACTGGCCATCGGGCATACCGGGCATTTTCCCGGTGGGCCGACGTGCTTTGTGGGCCGATACATCTCGTACTTTAATTTTTCTTTTTTTTTTGTCTGAACGGCCCATAAAACTCGTACATCGGCGGCCCATTGCGTTTAGTTTTGTTTAATTGGCGGCTCTGGGATCTTTGTGCTGGTGTAATACATTGGACAAAAAATTCAGCGTAGGTATTTTTTTTCCCTCACAGACCGGCGCATGATGAAACGCGTAGATCAGCGGCCCATTGGTTATTTTCTTGATTGACACTGGGCTGGTCCAATCACATCTTTAAATAGCTTTGAGTGAGCGAGTGAGCGAGCAGTGTCAGTGTGTATCTGTCAAAATAGTCAGAGCGATGGAGAAGAAAATCAAGGAATGTGCAGTGAAATAGCGGGAAAAAAAGAAACTTCAACGGCCCTTCAAGTGGCTGATGAGGATAGTAAGGAGGATAAGGAGAGAAATAAGTGAGTGTAGAGAACTGTGGTAAGCAGAACTAAGCTACTTTCAGAACACTTAGGCTATGTTGGAACCCACTACCCAGTTACGCATTATTTCCACATCTGCATATTTGATGATTACGCATTTTATTAGAATTGTAATGAGACGAGTTTGTAAACCATGTTTTTCGCCAAAATAAAAGCTTGATGCCGTTTCCGTCAAAACAAAAGATCATGTGTTTATCTCTTTCAAGTATAGAAATTAGTACGAAACTAATTATGAAAGTTGCTTTTATTTTTCAGTGCATTTGTTTTACAACATATGGCTATTACCGCCATAGGATTAATATTATAACTATATAGTGTAATGTATACAGACACTATATAACAACTAAAAGAGTTTTGAGTTTTTCTTTGTTCAATTTGCACACTGAATATGGGATGGAGCTCTTTATTTTGAACTCTCAAAGTGTACCAGATTGATGAATTTATTATTAAAAAGCACAAAATTTTCTAACGGGGGAGCATGCCCCCGAACCCCCCTAGAGGGACAGAGGTGAACTCACCACAGATTTCAATAAATTCTGATTCAGTTATTACATGGCATTACTGGTTTTAATAGGAGTTGGTATACATATTCAAGGGCGTGCGAAGTTCGGTTGTGTTTATGATCATATGTAGTGGGCCGGTCTGGGCCCAAATGCCCCGGGCCGATTTTTTGTCCCAGTCCAGCCCTGACCATGGGAGACCCAGAGGAAATGGAAACTGCTCTTTTATTGAGAATTTGGGCGGAACAGAAACAAAAGGAAAAAGAAGATTCTGCACCCGGCCCTCCTCCGGGGGAAGGAGAGGTGCAGAGGCACCCTCCTGATGAGCAGAAACCGCATCCTCTGGGTGGCCCGTCTCAGGGTCGCTTACCTCTCCTCTTGCCGGGGGTTTGGTCAAGGCCTGAGCGGGGTGGGCATCCTTCATGCGGCCGGCACCCTGTCGCTTAGCTGACTGCTGCTTGGGCTGAGCAGGGGCGGAGGCGGCGGCAGGAGGGCGCCCTCGCCGACGAGCAGCCGGAGGCGCGACCGACGGGGGCGGGGCAGCCATAGCCCGCTTCCGAGGCATGATGTGCTTTATAACCTCCGACTGCTTCTGGGCGGCGGAAAACTGTTGGGCAAAGTTCTCCACCACATCTCCGAAGAGGCCACCCTGGGATATGGGAGAAGCAAGGAACTTGTTCTTGTCCGAGTCCTTCATATCCGACAGGGTAAGCCAGAGATGTCGCTCCTGGACCACGAGAGTGGATATCGCCTGACCCAGGGAACACGCGGTGACTTTCGTCGCCCGTAGGGCAAGGTCCGTCGCCGTGCGCAGCTCTTGAAGCACCCCTGGGTCAGTCCCAGCTAGCAGGGAACATTCTCAGAACATTGGCTAACATTCGCTATTTGGTTAATGTTTTAAAGAAATGTTCAAATAATGTTTTAAGGATGTTTTCTCATTTCAAATAATGTTTCTATAAGGTTAAATTTATATAGGCTAAGATATAACGTTTTAACTGTAACATTATGAGGATGTTTTGGGAAAGTTGTTGAGATAAAAGATTATACAATGTTCCATAATAACAAAGGAGGAACATTATCAAATCAACGTTCGCAAAATGTTTTGAGGATATCATTGAGGCCCGAGATGACGGAGTGTATTTTATAAAATGTTCTTGTAATGTGACGTGTTAAAGCAAGAATTTTATCCTACACAGCAAAAACTCCTGTGTTAAATTAACTCTCCTGGGAGTTTATTTGTCTCCACACTCAAAGAGTTAAAGTGTTCAAATATGAGTGTTAAATGAACACTGAAGAGTGTTAAAATTAATTAGATAATTATGTTATTAATTGTGTGATGATTGACCATTATTGAAGACAACTGATGTTAACAAGCAGAATCAGTAATGGAGAAAATCTAATTTTAAGTCACCATTATGGTGGTCGGTGTTTGCTTTACTTGGGCTCTTGACCCTTAAATTGTTAACTTTAGATTTTGTTTGGCTGTTATAACTTAGTTGTAACTGCCACATGAACAAAGAGAATGGTGTTCAGGTGGTGATGGTTATGTTTAGCCGTAATCATCATTTGACTTGAATCACTAAACATCATTTATATTTAGCAGATGCTTTTAACCAAAGTGACTTACAACAGAGGACTACAATTTAGACAATTAAGTTTACCTTGTTGATTACAGCAGCCTGGTGATTCTACAGCATACAATTTGTAGCATTGTCTATAGAATCCCAAATATTATTAATATTTCTCTTCAAAAGATTTACATTTGTTTTATTAAGATACACAGACATCAAGATTCAGCCTGTGAATCTCAACAATGGTGACGATAATAAATTATGTTGCAGTGCATTCTACGTGCCACCAATCAAAACTCATTCATGGCTCCCATCATGCATTGCAGTATGAATAAATTATGATCTGAACTGTCCTTTTTCTAATTAAATATTTCATTTGTCACCTTTGTTGAGATGCATACACTCATGCTTGATGTCTGATTGTACCTACACAATTTTTTTTTATCAGAACAAGTTTTAAGAAATCCTTTGAAATATATTGAAAATTCTAGCTCTTATGCTGTAGAATCAATGTGATGCTGCAATCAACAATATAAATACAAGTCAGAGATTAGGCTCTAAATTAGTTTTGTGATTCAGGTAAAATTATGATTATGTCAAAACATAACCAACAACTTCAGATCACCTTTTCTCTTTGTTCATCTGGCAGTTATAACTCAGTTACAACAGTCAAAACTTAATCTAAAGTTAAAAATGTAAGGGTCAAGAGCCCAACTAAAGCACACACTGATCACCATAATGGTGACTTAGAAATGGTGATTTTCTCCTTCAGTGATTCTGCTTGTTAACATCAGGTGTCTTCAATAATGCTCAATCATCACTCAATTAATCACTTAATTATCTCATTAACTTTCATCACTGGAGTTTTTGCTGTGTTCCTTTTAGGAAAACATTCTGGGAACCAAAATAAAACTACCCGCTGAAAACATTATTAGAACTTCATGGTAATGTTCCCAGAACGTTTTTAGAACAAAACATTTCTAGCTGGGGTACCACCCTCCTGCATGTCACAGAGCGCCCGGGCCTGGTGGACCTGCAGGAGCGCCATGGCATACAAGGCAGAGGCAGCCTCTCCACACGCAGTGTAGGCCTTTCCAGTCAGACTGGAAGAGAACCTACAAGCGTGGGAGGGGAGCGAAGGGTTACCCCGCCAGGAGGAAGCGGAGGTGGGACACAGCTGCATCGCCACCGCGCACTCCACTGGGGGGATGCCTTCGTATCCCAAAGCTGCCCCGCCATCGAGGGTGGTGAGGGAGGAGGAGGGAGTCAATCTCAGTCTAGCCGTCAGGGGGTTCGACCAAGATTTCGTCACCTCCTCATGCACCTCCGGGAAGAAAGGCACCGGAGCGGGGCGCTGAGGACCAGCACGGGCCGCTCCAAGAAACCAATCATCGAGCCGGGAAGGCTCGGGACGCGGTGGAGGGTTCCACACGAGCCCGACCCTCTCGGCCGCCCGGGCGAGCATAAGCGCAATCTCCGGGTCCGGCTCGGACAACGTTACCACATCCGAAGGGGGCAACGCAGCCGAGTCGTCATTCCCAGAGCCTGACTCATCTCCCTCCGATGCCGCGATCGACATCTGGTCCTCCGGAGGGGCCCCGAAGGAAACGACCGGAGCCACACGTGATGACCCAGCGCGCTCCTCCGAAGAACCCAGTGGTACGGCTGAAGAGGAGTGGGATGTCCGAGGGGGTCTTTCACCCGGCAGATCATTCCGCACTGTAACCCTCAGACCACCAGTGGGATTAGCCGAAGTAGCCTTCTTCTGGAGTGAACCAGAAGAAGAACTAGATCGGGGAATCTCCAAAGGGACTCCCCCTCTGGTGAGGGATCGCAGTCTTATGGCTCGTTTCCACTGAGTGGTACGGTACGGTACAGTTCGGTTCGGTACGCAATTATTTGCGTTTCCACTGTCAAAAGTTGTGAATGGTACCAAAAAGCCGAACCGTACCGTACCACTTTTTGGGTACCCTTCCGTTGGGGTACCTAGCACAGTGGTACGGTACTAAAAGGTGGAGCTAGACTCACTGCAGAACGTTGATTGGTTGACAGAGTATCGTCACTTGCGCGTGCAACAAGGGCATTAGAAGCATACAGTTGAAATATAATACTACTGTTATTGTGTCACGAAATGTAGTTTTAAGAGTTTTTCAGGCGAGAAAGTAGTTTTTTAAAGCTCAAATCTGTGGTTTATTTATAGATTTATGATAATTTAAAGATCCATTCCAAGCAATCACCGGACGCTCGGCGCTCGTGCACCCCGCCTGGAGCAGCCTTTCCCCGGCTAGTCATTCTGATGTTTGCCGCTGACTCTGACGTCTCTGTAGTGGTTAAACATGAGATATAATTCGTCTTGTACAGACCTAACAGGCGATCTTTGGTCTCGTGAATCTATAATTCGTTCCCTGGCCAATAGTTTTGGCAGAAGGCTAAGTGAAGTTTCATATATTTGAGCGCTGAATTTGTATATTTGACTGAATTGTTTGCTTTATGTTATTAAAGCTTTACTGTATATATTTTTGTACCTTTTACTTATACTTTTATAATGGCTATTATTGATAAAACTGAAATTCAACAAAAATAGATCGTTTTGTCATTTTTTTATTTTATTACAAGATCATCTGTAATGTTGTTTATTGCAACATTAGTACCGATTGCAATATGCAATAAATTGCCTGGAATATGTTTAATATTTTTACATTTAAACGAAAAGAGGCAGGGTTGTGTTTTATATTTAGTTTTGTTATAAATATAACGTTACATACATGCAGTTAATATAATCAATAGGCTATGCGTTGCCTGAACCACATTTGTGTGCTTATAATGTTTAAAATGTATTTAAATTAAATCGAAAAGAAGCAGAGTGGTGTTTTATAACATATTTCGTTTTATTGTTGCCTTAAACCCAGCCAGCACAGCCATGTGGGGCCCACATGGGTTTGACGTGGGCTATCTAACTGGGACCCAGCCAGTTTTGCTCCCGGTTTCCATGTAGGCCCCACATGGGTTTGCCCAGATGAAATGAACACTGCTCAGTGTGCACACTACAGGCTGTTAAATGTAACACTGATCAGTGTTGGAGTTAATGAGATAATTAAGTGATTGAATATGATTGAAGATTATTGAAGACACCTAAAGCAGAATCACTGAAGGAGAAAATTGTAAGCCACCGTTATGGCGATCATTGTTTGCTTTAGTTGGGCTCTTGACCCTTATGTTATTAACTTTAGATTTTGTTTGGCTGTTGTTTCTGACTTATAACTGCCAGAAGAACAAAAAAAAAAAGTAATGTAATGGTGTTGGTTATATTATGAAATTTATGTCATCATTTGAACCTTATGTTTAGTGATTTATGCTGTTGATTACAGCATAACTGTGATTGTGCATAAATATCCAGAATTTTAGATATAATATAAAGGATTTCTTAAAAGTTGTTTTCAAAAAAAAATATTTCTTTTAGGCACACCCAGACGTCAAGATTCAGTCAATGCATCTCAATAATGGTGACGAGCAGAATATTCAATTAGGAAAAGTAAATTACATAGACAATTCAGATCATAATTTATTCATACCGCAATGCATGATGGGAGCCAGTAATGAGTTGTGATTGGTGGCAGCCACTGCAACATGCATTATTATTGTCACCATTGTTGAGATTCACAGACTGATTATTGATGTCTGTGTTTCTAAATAAATTCATTTGAAAGTGTTTTGATCAGAACAATGTTTATTAAATATTTTGGATTAAAAAAAATACTGATAATCATATGCTGTGGAATCACAAAGCTGTTGCTAACAAGTTGAACCAGAAGTTGAACCATCTCAATAAGTTTCATTTATCAGATCACAGCATGATTATGCCAAAACATAACCAACACTATAAGATCACACTTTTCTTTGTTCATTTGACTGTTATAAATCAATAACAGCAGACAAACAAAATTTAAAGTGACAGTCTAAGGGTCAAGAGTCCAACTAAAGCAAACGCTGATCGCCATACCGGTGGCTTACAATTTGTGATTTTCTCCTTCAGTGATTCTGCTTGTTAACATCAGGTGTCTTCAATAATGCTCAATCATTATTCAATCACTTAATTATCTCATTAACTCCAACACTGGTCAGTGTTACATTTAACAGCCTATAGTGTGCACATTGAGCAGTATTCATTTCATCTGGGCAAACCCATGTGGGGCCTACATGGAAACCGGGAGCAAAACTGTCTGGGTCCCAGTTAGATAGCCCAGGTCTAACCCATGTGGGCCCCACATGGCTGTGCTGGCTGGGAATGTACATAACCGGAGTAGCAGAGCGAGCTGAGTCAGAATTATTAAAAAGCTGAGCTTTGTCACCACTGCATACAGTTGCAAAAATGTCACGGCAGCTGAGTGTGAAAAGATTCTTCCAACTGCCAAATAGTTGTGATAGTGTTAAAAAAGGTGAAAAAAAGAGGAGCTGATGCAGTGGAGGATGAAGGACAAATCGAAAACATTTATCAGTCACCGACAGCTGTTACAGGGCAACCAAGCGGCAGCAAGGCGGTCAGGAGGGAGTACCGCGTTCAGTGGGAGCAGGAGTTCACGTGGCTGAGGAGGAAAGGTGGCAAAATGTTCTGCGACATCTGTAGAAAAGCTAACATGAGTAACAGATTTGTCCGAGGCTGAACGACGATGCAGAAATCAGCTTTAAATGATCACAAAAGTAGCCGTAGCCACATTGAAGCTTCACGGCTGGTCAACCAGAGCGTGCAATGGTCAAGTATGTCGAACAATCACAGGCTGCCTGTAACGAGGCATTAAAAACACAGTTCAAGGTTGTGTTGCATATGGAAAATAAAAACATCCCGAGCCACCTTTATCCTACCCTGATACACAAACCTGAACAGTGCACACACGTACACCCACCACGAGACTGTCAGATGGAGGAGGCTATAGCAATGACCATAAATAGCGCTGTCGATGATCGTATCGCCAACGGCAGATACTGCAGGATAATAGTTGATGAAACGACTAATATCACAGTTGAAAAAAGGCTGATCACGTACTTGACAATTCAGCAGAGAGGAGAGCCTGAAACTGTTCATTGGAAAGCATGCAATACCCTCTGGCACTGCAGAATGCATGACAGGAAAAATAAAAGGTGTGTTGTCAGGCCGTGGTGTAGATATGGATCGGATAGTTGGACTGGGAAGTGATGGAGTGAATATGTGACAGTGGGTCGAAAGCCTGGAGTTGCGCAACATCTTCATCAGAATGACTGTCCCTACCTCATAAATATCCACTGTGGTGCGCACAGAACGGCAGTGGCTGCCTGTGATGCCTCCAATGCTGAGTGTGATATAAGTGCATACGTCACCACTGTTAATAACATATACACATACTACAAAAATTCCCCCATTCAAACAAACCGATTAAACGAAAAACAAAATGGAGGAATGTGACATGTTGAGCCTAAAACCACTATCAGCTACATGCTGGCTGTCATTGAAGAGGGCAGTTAAGGGCACACGTGCCAACTGGGTTTCTCTGGTATTGGAGTTGAAGGAGGAGGAAAATGGGAAACTGCCCGATAGCTAAGGGTATTAGAAAGCGTTTCCAAACATACACATTCCCTGCTGTCTTGGCCGTGGTGAACCACATGAATCTCACATTCCTAAAGGATGATGTTAATATCTCACACATCCAACCTGTTGTGAACATGACTCTTGCTAGCCTAGAGGATTTGATGAATGGGCCAGGCGAGGCGGAGACAGAATTCAACAAGGCATCACAAGAGGGCAAGTTCTGCGGCGTTATGCTGACACGGGCAAATGTGCAGAGCTTTTCGATTTAACACACAGAGTACATCGCCGAACTCACCAAGACAATCAGAAAAAGACTCCCTCTGGAGCATGTGGGTCTCATCGCTGACCTCGACACCGTAGTCAATGCATCTCGCTATCCGGGCACTGACAGTGCATTGAGGAGCTATGGGCTGGATGCTTGGAGTGCGTCTGTGACCACTACGGGCCGCCGACGGGTACAGCTGCACCACTGGTGTGAAGGAGCGCATGCTGCTGGAGTTTCTCCCGGTGAAGCGAGTGCTTGCAGGATCGGGAAATCCCACATTCAGAGAGTCCTGCAAACTTCTGACCACGTCCCTGAGAGAAATGTTTTCAGACCACAAAACTTTGGCTGAAGTGGCGCTAGTGATTCCGGTCTCCAGTGAGGCAAAGGTGCAATTGAATGACAGTTGCCTCTGCATCAGTCTCTCTAAAGCTGTTGCGTGTCTTGAACAAGGCGATTGCTAACAATTGTGTAAATGGGACGACAGAGTCTGTCTAGGAGATTAAACATCATTAGCCGAACAGATAAACTCAGTCCGCTTTTACAGCATCATTATGCTTAGAATTGTGCTCCTACAAACTATATTCAAACGCTCTGGGAAAATGTTTTTATTGAACCGAAAGAGTCGTCGGAAGCTCAGTGATGGTGGTGTTGAAGTCGTGGGACCGTGGTGTAGTTCGCTTTAGCTGGCGACTGCATTCAGGCTTCAAACTTTTCAAAGTTGTGTTCATCTGTGATAATTATCTTGATGGACAAAACATACAAGTTTCATAAACTTTTGTTGATCACAGAGCTTGTTTTTAGCGATAATCCAAAAGCCTATGGAAAAATCCTATTAGGATTTTGTCGAGGGAACCAGTGTGATGCGAACCGCCGGCTGGCCTACAAATCTTTATATTTAAGTCAAAAGTCAAAGTTAGACAATTGAGGTGAGATGAATGGCCAGTCCGGGTATGCTATTGTTTAACTTAATGATTATTATAAATTCATTAAGTTATTAGGCAGAATTGTTTCTTGTTTGTGGACTGTGATCTTGTAATAATGTAGCTAAAGCTATACATTTTAAAATATATTCAAGTTTGCTGTCAGTTGCACAATTTCACCACCAGGTCTCAGTAAAGTCGCACTGAAGTCTCCATTGCTCACCGTGGCTGCGAGGACTGATATTACAAAAGCAAGTAAAGTATTTGTATTTATTTATTTATATTGATCTAAATAATGGCAATATATTTATAGGAGAAATTGATGTTGCAAATTAAAACTTTCAAAAGACTTTAAAAGTGTTGTAAATTATAATCATGACAAAATATATATTTCTGTTTATTAGTGTAAAGGTGATTTTATACAATCTTGTAAAGCTTTATGTAGAAAACCGTGACTTGGATATTTCAGAAAGCAAAACAACATTTTACCAATTATCAAGCATTTAATCTTTCTTTCTGAAAATTACAAAGAAATTGTGCAATCACACATTTGTTAGTTTATACAAGATATCATCAAAATTGGTCTGAAACTGTCAGAGTGATTCCCAGAGACACTTAGCATTTGTTTTTATGAATCAGATGTGTAAACAGCTGTAATCAAGTATTTCTATAAATATGTATAGTTTATTCAACATTGTTGTGGATTGGAAAGAACCTTTTACATATATTTACTCTAATAAACAACTGATCATTTAACCTCTCTGTAACTGAAAAAAAATAATTGATTAAGTATTTTGAAATGAATAAAAATAAATTGACCATAACGTTTTCCATACTTTTCCCCCTCACTTTTTCCATAACTTTTCCAAGCATGGCTTAGAAGCTTGGAAGCTTTTTTTTTTTACAATTTTAAAATTCCCATATTGAGGCAAAAAATATTGTTTTGATATTAACTTCACCTCAGTAGACAATATGGAACACAATCATTTTACAGATTTTTTATTTTTAAAGATAAATAAACTTTCTAACTACTTGTTATTTATCTGTTGTATAACAGCAATATGAGAGTGTGAGTGTTGCTGTAGATATCAGTCATGTGATCAGCCAACAGTCATGTGATCACTTGCAGCCCAATCACAGATTAACAGCACTCTTACTCATGCAATATGAATTAAATATTGGAAACATGATGAGAGCAGGTCGATCCAGACTTACAGGTGTAACTTTTACTGACTATTGACCGGTAAGATCCTCAGAGAGTCAAACCAACACCAGAAGAATGGAAAGAGTGTGTCAGTGAAGGTGGTTGTGAATGAGTGTAGATGTGTGTTAGTTACAGGATCAGAGAATGACACTGTTCCTCTGTCACAGACAGTCCAAATCAACTCTTATACAATCAAATTTCTGTTCAACAGGAAAACCATACCGCACATTCAGTCCGTAATGCACACTCCAGACATCAGTGTTATAGAAATCACGTCCCTTCCTCTGGTTTGAAGCTGTAGTTACTCCAAGACTCCAGTATGAACTCTCTTTAACCTCCACATCCCAGCTGTGTGTTCCTGAATCAAAGCCCTCTGAACCCAGAACACAGTAATAATCGTCAAATCTCTCTGGATTATCAGGAAGAGGTTGTTTGCTCTCGCTGCTTCTCAAACTGGCCAGATCATCAGACAGAACGAGAAATGGGTCTGCAGTGTTTGGATCCAGAATCACAGGAGCTAATGAGACACAATCAACAGATGCTTTTATTCTGATCTTCATATAATGATCAAGAGTGAACCGAACACAGATTATTATGAATTATGACACTCGTCCTATTGATCAAACACATCAGACATTTTCCTCTAATCACTGTCAGTGTTTTTAGTTTCACATTAATTTTTATTATCAGTGTTTCACGAGTTCACACTTACATACAATTAGAAGGAGTAAAGTTTAATGCGTATTTGGCGTGCTGTCCGGGGGGAGGGCTCTGAGCTCAGAGTTCGGCCCGAACCCAGAGTACTCCCCCCGTATGTAAATGGTTAGGACTAGAAGAGTGGAGAAGGGGTGGTGGAGGGGCGCTGCTAAACTGTCAATGGATTGAGGTGAGGCTGCTGAATCTATACTTCTTATCATTGATTGCTGAGTGCTCTCCACTCGTATTAATTATCTGAACGTGCTCCTCTCAAACTTTGTTAATAAAACTTCATTTCACGTGTTCACACTTACATACAATTAGAGGGAGTAAAGTTTAACCCTCTGGGGTCTGAGGTGTTTTTGGGGCCCTTGAGATGTTTTGACATGCCCTGACATTTGTGCTTATTTCAGCTACTTAAATCATACCATTTGCCAACATATAAATTTGCTGTATTCAGCACAAACTCTGCTACAATAATATGTGAGCAAAATGGATGTACATGTTTGCATTTTATAGAAAAAAAATATTATGCGTGGTTAGTACGTTTTGGGAAAAAAAATGTCACCGCAATAAGGCCATTTAACACATACTGAATAGTTGTCCACAAGACTTTTGAGTTACTATTCTTGTAGGCTAGAATTTTTACTTCAAAATGAAGTGAAAATCATTCTGACCACTCTTTCACAAACAACAATATAACAAATTTAATTTCTTACGTCAGTTTTTGGTCAAAAGAACAGCATTTATTCAAAATAAAAATCTTTCCTAAGAACGTAAAGACTTAAAGTCATTCCTATCACTTAACACATCCTTTAAAAAAAAACTAACATAAAAAGACCAAACTTGTTTTTTTTTTATTAAAAAAAAAAAATTATTCAAAGAAATCTAAAAAAAACTATCACAGGTAAAAAAAAATTAAGCAGCACAACTGTTTCCAACATTGATTTAAAAAAAATCATATCAGAATGATTTCTGAAGGCTGATGGTTAGTTAGGTAGCGGTACATCTCACTGATGCTGACATCTGTCCATTTATATTTGCAGACTTTTGCAGTTGCCTTGGCAGCATGGGTAATAGACTAACCAAAACTGAACATTTATATATAAAAAATATATTGTATTTAGACGGTATCACATATTTGCATAGGCGTCGATTTCGGTGGGGGCGGGTTGGTACGCGTCCCCACCAGATTTCGTCATGAGTCATTTTGTACCCACCACTTTTGGAAACATTGAGGCACGGATGTACCTAATACAAATAAAACATCTCCAGTTAACTAGCAGAGCATTCATTTAGTCCGCTCTTCAATAAGAGATCTAGCGGTAAAATGTTTTGTTTTTGAACTCAAGCTGAGCGCTCGTGTCCGCTGCTATTTAGTTAGGTAGCGGTACATCTCACTGATGCTGACATCTGTCCATTTATATTTGCAGCCTTTTGCAGTTGCCTTGGCAGCCTGGGTAATAGACTAACCAAAACTGAACATTTATATATAAAAAATATATTGTATTTAGACAGTATCACATATTTGCATAGGCGTCGATTTCGGTGGGGGCGGTGGGTACGCGTCCCCACCAGATTTCGTCATGAGTCATTTTGTACCCACCACTTTTGGAAACTTTGAGGCATGGATGTACCTAATACAAATAAAACCTCTCCAGTTAACTAGCAGAGCATTCATTTAGTCCGCTCTTCAATAAGAGATCTAGCGGTAAAATGTTTTGTTTTTGAACTCAAGCTGAGCGCTCGTGTCCGCTGCTATCAGTGTTTCTTTTTTATTTATTGATTTGATCATTTGAATTTCATTGAAAAGTAAAAAAAAAAATAGTATGCTCTACAATGAAAGTGCTGTTATTATCCATAAGGTAAACTTAACTCAGAAATTCGGTTTAATATAAGTTCAGTGACTCAGGTCAAATGATTGTGAAATAATGATTATGTTAAAACACAACCAATACCATCAGATGACCTTTTTTTATTGTTCATCCGGCTGTTATAACTCATGTACAGCAACCAAACAAAATCTAAAGTTAATAAGTTAATGGTCAAGAGCCCAACTAAAACAAATACTTCTCTCCATAATGGTGACTTAAACATTCCGGTTTTCTCCTTCAGAGATTCTGCTTGTTATCATCAGGTGTCTTCAATAATGCTCAATCATCACTCAGTTATTCACTTAATTAACTCATTAGCTCAGAGTTTAATTGGGTCGCTTAAAATGACCAAATTCCATGATGTTGAAGTTACATGAACATATTATGTTTGTTTAACGAAACATAGTTATGTGGAACCGGTGGAACCTGTTTACAAAAAAAAGTTAAGTAAAGCCAACATATCATTTTTTTGAGTGAGGTTGCGAATTTAAGCAGATATATATATAAATATAGCAGGCTTCATTCAGTGATTGAAACAAATACATTAATTGAAGTTTCACAGTACATAGAACCGACACTGAGCGCTCCGAGCGAGCTGTGCTGTGGTAACGTTAGTCTGCTACCGCGGGCGTGTTTTTCCACATTCAAATATTAATTTTCACCTTCAAAATTCAGTTTTTTTAAACTATTCGTATATATATTCGTATTTAGAATATTCATTTACAGCCCTAATGCATACTGAACGGATAGCCTACACCTAGCTATTTGCAGCTCCCTAAATACAATGGCAAGCAAGCAGTTTTATAGACGAGGCATTCGCGTTTTCCATTTGGACCCACAAACTTGCTTAGCTATATAGTTGCAACCACATAACAGTTATAGAGCAAAGTGTTTCCATTTTCAAAGTGTTTGACAATATTTGAGCAGTCAAACAGTTAAAAGATGCTTTGAAAGTTTAAAAGTTAACGTTATCTTGAAGCGCAGGTTGCACTCTGCTAGTGGGGGAGGGGCAGTGCAGGGTCTGCACGTGAACTGCAGCGTCTCCAGCAGCACAGAGCTGCCTGTGGACGCCTGTCTATAAATAATGCCGGGAAAAAACTATCGGCAGGGCAGCAGCCGCGTATCGGCCGATTCCGATACACGTAAAAAACGCAAATATCGGCCCGATATATCGGCCGGCCGATATATCGGTCGATCACTACTAATGAACATATTCGGTTTTGATGAGAGAAAAAAAACTATACCGAGGGCGGATTAGAACCCATAACCTCTGACACGCTTGGCAAAATATCTGCCACTACACCACTGAAGTATTTAAGCTAATCTTGCGGATCGGTATATTTCACTAAATCATTATAACCTAAGCAGTTAATTCAAAAAGTTTACACGAGCTTATAGGCCTAAACGAATGTTAGGGATATTGTGAGGTAATATTTCCTATGTCAAAAGCTAGCCAAAACTAGGCAAAATATAGTCTGAAAATTCATTTGTGCTCTATGATCAGAAAAGGAATTATATAACACTTAACAACTTACCCCGAGCTTGTATCATCGGCGGGGTCAATTGGTTCTTCAAAATGCAGCCGTTCGTCGTCCGAGTTTCAAATTCCTCTGAGGAAAATGTGAATTCTTCCCCGCTGTCCATAATCCTCTGAAGGAGTAGCATGACGTAGCTCTCTGACGTGGCCTCACTGTTTTTCTTTGAGGGAGGCTCGGACTTAGACTTGGCTGGGGCATGCCGAAAGGATTTCCGCTGCGGGCTGTCTGGGCTGGACGTTCTAGTCGATGGGGTTCGGCTCTTTCTGGGCCGTCGGCTGGCTTCCCACGTGGCTCCACCCTTTTGGTTGTGGGGGGGCCGTGGGCTGCCGTAGGATCTTTCAGAGCGCCCACTCTGGTGCTTAGGACGAGCACCATCACGGCTGCGCTGCCCTCTGCTGGCTTGCAACGGTCTTGACTCGTTGTTAAAAGTTCTGTTACTGTGGTGCTGTTGGGCGCCCTCTAGTGCCAGCTCTGAGCGCTGATCAGTGACAGGGCAAATGGATGGAATTTTTACAGTCTTTTCAGAAGCAGTTTTCTGCTTGATGAATGCTTTATGGGCCAAGTCTCTTAGTTGTTGGGTAGTCATGGTATGAGGACAGGCCAGGACCCCTAAGTGATGGCTCACTGTGGGATGCAGATTTCGGAGAAACAAAGTTCTGAAGTTGAAATCTTCTTCCATGCCCGGTTCATTTCGTGCTCCGAAGTAGGCTCGTTGGATTCGTCCTTAGTAGGCCTGCGGCGTTTCCAGCCGAGCCTGCTTGAGGTTCATGGCGGTGATGAGTCCTTGATCAGTTTCTGGATCAGAGAATTCTCTGATGAAGGCCTGCCGCAGCTGTTGGTAGTTTGTTTTGACAGTCTCTGGTTGACGGTCTAGGAAGCTGCGTACGTCACGGTTAGACGTAATTCTGAGCAGGTACAATCTGTCCCACGTGGTCACGTGAGGAACAGTGTGCAAGTGAAAGTCAATGTCTTGCAGGTAGGCGTGCACATCGTGGCCTCCTGTAGGGTTTGGGGTGAAAGTAGGAATGTCCCTGGCCACGTGCTTTCACATACTGTTTTTATATAGTGGGGAAGTATGCATATTCAGATCTAGCCATGGTCACCATGTACTGTCTGCCATTGGTAAAAAAGCAGCGTGAAAATAAATTAAAATGTTTCCTTCACTTAAATAAAATAAAGTTATATCAGTTCAGAACAAGTAATGAAGACCGAACGTTCATTGTCAGAAAATTTGAAGATTGCTTCTCACCTTTGTGAGATCCAGGGATATCACTCTTTTCCTCAAAGGCTAATATCTTTCATTAGGGCCTCGAGTCCTCGCGGGAGTCTCACGGTACTCTCCCAGACCACTTGCTCCTCCATCCTTGAAATTGAGGTCTGGAATGAATCTTATCACCTCTCATTAGCTTCATTCCCATTATCCTCGGCCCCTTTTATTGTTTAACGTTAACCTCCTCACATCACGGCAGAGCACCGTTCACGCTTTTGGGGGAATTATGTTCCGCCAGGCGCATTTCCTGAAAGTCCCTGACTTCTAATTCTGTGCCATAGTGTATGCAGTTTATCAGGTGACGCTTCAGTGTTTGCTCAATTCAGTGTTTGCTGAAACATGCCAGACTTTTAGTTTTTTCCATTATTTTGGCTTTAAAACAATTTGAAGTGCCAGATGAATCAGGTGGCTTCTGTTAAGCTAAGTTCAAATGTAATTGTTTTTGTCACAGATGTCTTAAAAACATCTGCCTCTGGGGGTGATAGAAGGGAATTTATTTGCTACAAAAGCCTGAGAAATGCAGGAAATGTCTTCATTTATCACATTCTATCACAGAAAACATTTGCTTGTACACTCTAAAACTGACATTAAGAAAAACTGCTTTATAATAATTTCATTTAAATTTAGTTGGCCATTGTGTGTTCATAACATCATCAGCTCTGAATAGTTCTGTTACAACAATTGAGAGCCTATGGTATTTCACCGCCAATCACGTCAAATCTGACACAACACAACTTTAAATCTACAGTTTGGAAGATATATTCGAATAAACTGAAATTCTACACTGTTAACAATTTATTGTAATTTTACAGGAAATTCCTGGCAACTAATTGCAGTAAATTTACAGCAAGTAATATACAGGATTTTTACTGTTTACTGTTACAATAAAGTACTGTATTTATACAGCAGTGCTACTGTGATTATAGTAGCATTATTACAGTAAAATGCTGTAATTTATTACAATTTACTGTACATTTACTAAGTTCCGTATTAGCCAATTAAAAACACAACGATGGTAAAAATTTACCATTGTACAATTTTTGCCACCATTATGGTGAACAGTGTTGCCTTTAGTTGGGCAATTTGACTCTAGACTTCTTATGTGAATTTATGGTTATCATACATCATTTGTTGCAAAGAAAGTCAGAAACAAAAGTGGTCTGGTGATAGGCGTATAGTTTACAACATAATAAAATACAAAAACCAACCGAAAGTGGTTATTTGTTATTAATACATATTTTTATACAGATTAGACATCAAGCTGATATTTTTTCTAAAATTGGGAATGTAATATTTGGACACACACACAGACATCAAGAATCTACATATGAATCTCAACAATGGTGACATGCTTTATGCCGCAATGCATTCTGGGAGGCTACATAGTTTAAAACTCCCAGCATGCATTGTAGCATGAAGCATGTCACCATTGTTGAGATTCATATGGTGATTCTTGATGTCTGTTTGTTTCAAAAAAATAATTATAATGATTTTTTTTTTTAAATTAAAAAATGTATACAAAAATACCCTGTGTCAAGTAAGGTCAAAGTTATTTATTAATAACAAATTACAACCTTTGGTCAGGGTCCAGGATAAGATTAGTGAATCATTCTCCTTTTTGATAATGAAAACTATAACACCTGAACACCTTTGGTTTTGTTTTCCTATGTAAGAAATTATGTGCTTTGGTAAACACTGTTACAAAGACCAAAATTTAACTTAAAATGCTAAGAGTCAAACTGCCCAACTAAAGTAAACACTGATCATCATAATGGTGACCAAACATTTTAAAACATCGACATCTAACCTCCATTCATAGACTTATGACTGAAATAAAGTCAGTCTGGTTAGTAATAAGTGAAGCTGGTAATGCTGTTTGTGGAGTTGTTTAATCCTCCTCTGCTGAGATCTTCAGAGATTTAATGTCTTCTTTTTATCTTTATCTGATTTTAAGGCTGTGACTGGATATCCATAGACTTATAAAATAGATTTCATGGTAATGTTTCATACCTGATTCTTCCTAAAATGTTTGAATCTGGTACCGTTGGCAGCCGCCGGGCAATTTCAAAATTCAAACAGCAGCGATCCCACAATGCTATGTGGTGGCTGTAAAATAATGCTTCTACAGTGTAGTTACAATAAAATTACAGGACTGTCCATACATTTCCCATCATGCATTTGCATTTACAATAAAAACATGAATACAATATGTTGTTGTAAAATTTATTGTAAAAATTACATCAATTGCTAACAGTGTATGTATAATTATATCTATATTTCATCTATAATTTTAACTATTTGGTCTTAGTTGGCCTAAATAATTTTGCTAATTACAATAATGTTTCACAATAGTTAACTATTTTAGTTAACACGAACTAAGAATGAACAATTTTTCTACCGCATTTATTAATCTGAATGTTAATTTCAGAATTTACTAATACGTTTTTAAAATCAAAAGGTCTTTTTTTGTTTACATTGGTTAATTCACTGTGAACTAACATGAAAAGTCCCAATCTTTTTTATTTACTAACATTAACAAAGAATAAGTGCTTTGAAAAATATATTGTTCTTGTTTTAACATTTTGTGCTGTTTATCTGTATTGTTCCTAGTGGTTATTAAATATGATTTCATCGTTCTTCTGCATCGAGCACCTTTTGTGGATTATCAAGTCAAGCGTGATATTCGTAAATTCCACTTCCTGTCTTTCCAATTCAAATTCCAAATCTTCCTGTGGGATGTGACCAATTCAATATAAATGAACACTCATGCATTGGAATTCTTCTAGTCAATATTCTTTAAGTGTGAATTTTGCCAAACGTTGCTATACGTAAAGATTTGTCAAAATGTAATAAATCATGTTTGATCTTTGAGTTATTCCATTAATACAGACTAAGAAAGAAATATTAAGAGGTCCTTATTATAGGGTCCTTATATTAAGAAGTATAAGGACCCTAATCCAAAACAACACCCAGAGGTATTCCAGCTGCTCCAAACAACACACAGTGATCCCCATGATAAATATTCATATTCAAGAACACTGCCTCCCCGTCCTCACCTTGCTCATGCAGAGAGAACATAGGCCATAGAAAAATGCCTTTGTTTATGTGGATGCGATGGGAATTGTGGGCAGGGCTCTAGAAATGTGAGCAGACTCAGGATGAGCAGTAAGAGCCCTTCTCTTGGACAAATGGTATAGAAGAGGGCCTGGTACGTGTGCGACTGTGCCCGTCTAAGTGTGTGTGCTTGGGGATCGGGTAAATGATCCGTGCACTCTTATAATGCCTCGACAATAGTCATAGCCACAAAAAGCCACCCGCCACAGTGATACTATGAATATTTTCAGCGTCTCAAGTCAG
This sequence comes from Rhinichthys osculus, assembly GCA_029959095.1. Classification (NCBI taxonomy): domain Eukaryota; kingdom Metazoa; phylum Chordata; class Actinopteri; order Cypriniformes; family Leuciscidae; genus Rhinichthys; species Rhinichthys osculus. The sequence goes on from JARWKJ010000002.1 coordinate 51,647,061, forward strand.
ATAACTGAAATTTAAAGGCATGCTTGACTGTGCTTTGGCGGGTACGGTTTGTACTGAGTCATAGGGAGTTTCACAATCATATTGCCTCTTTTAGTGTTAACCCTGTGAGGCGGAACAGAAAACTCTCATTTGAGCAGAAGTGAAGATAAAGATTGGGACTGTCAGTTTAACCTGATTAGTTATAATCAGAGCTTGACATTAACAACTGCCAACTTGCCTAATGCAGGAGGATTTTAGCAGTGACGTATAACGCAGTCACATCTGAAATAATAAACTAAATGCAATGTAGTGTTGTCAAAAATAATGTTTTTTTGGTTACATATCGATACTGAAATATCTGAAAGGCTTACAATATTCATTTCCCGCTCTCTCATCGAGTTGACACACACACACCCGCCTCCCCTCACTGAATATTGGATGAATATTGTTTGTGTTACAGGGCTTGAATTTTGGCTTGCATGGGATTGTGCATAATTTTACTAATTCCTGCTCCGCCCAAAGTGTGCACACATAAATCCGCCTCTCAGTACTAAATTTAGTTATTTTTCGCTGCATATTGTGCTTAAACAGTAGCCTGGGTTTCCCTATGCTGCCTTGCGCACAGCGTAATTTTATTCACGCTGCTAGGCAGCCTGGATTCTATGGACCAGATTTTTGCCTTAGCGAGGGGACCAATCACAGAACGGGGAGGGAGCAGCAAGACGATGACGACGTCTATGCGACACACCGAAGCAGTTTGTTTATACCTATGGATCCAACATGGCAGCAGACACGAAGTTACCTTTCGATGCAGCCAGATACACGCCATCGTGTACACATAAATCTCTGACCCATCGTCTTCTTCCTCGTCTAATTTCTGTCGCTCTACATACGTCATCTGGTATAATTGAAACGATTGGCTATGAGCTACGTACAGGGCATTTGATAGACATTCGTAGGACCCAATAAACGGCTCTAGGCATTTGTAAACCACGCCTCAAATAAGAGGAAATTAACATGTGGTTCCCAGACCCACGTCTCAATGAGACGAGGTCTGACGTTAGCCAAGCTACTTAAACAGTCAAATACAAACAAAATAGTGTCAAAATGCCGGTCTTGGCGAGTATTCACGTAAATGCACTCAGTTATGTTTTTCGTGAATGTTAACAGTTGAGAAGAAAATGCATGTGTAACAGTTCAATTGAGCTGTGTATCAGGTCTTAAAGTGACAGCAGCCTAGTATACCTGCTGGCAAATTATGAGATAATATAAAAAATATCTATATGGCAATTTTTCACCATGATATCGATGTAAAATTGAGGCCAGTGAAAATGCTGAGGGGCTCGTAACTTTGGAAAACCACTAGCCACAGTGGCTGGTGACCATACATGTTCATGTCAAGCACTGGTTATAATTGTCATATCCTTAAGATGAACGACAGGAAGAAAAATGCAAGTAACAGTTTTAATGAACAGTCTCGGATAATACAGTGCAAGCAGATGTGAAGGGTGACACAGGGACTTTGATGGTCAGGATCCGTGAAGAAGTGCAGTGATGATGAGACGGTGAGACGACAGTTGAAACCACTCGACACGACGAAGAACAGGAACAGAAGGCAGGAACTGGACACCGGAACACCAACACGGACGACATCAAACAACGATCTGACAAGGATGATAGAACAGCGGTAAGTATAAATAGAGTGGTGAGAGTGATTGCAGCTGGTGAAGTGGTGATGATCAGCTGGAGTGGATCAGGTGATGTCATACACTCACGCCCACTACACACGTGCGTTCATACAACAACATAAACACGAGACTAGAAGGAACAGAGAATGCGTCTGCGTCTCCTGGCGTTCCCAGACTCCTTTACCTGTTGATTGTAATCATCGATAAGGGAGTGATCCAGTATGTCTCTAGCAGGCACCCAACTTCTCTCCTCCGGACCGTAACCTTCCCAGTCCACCAAGTACTGAAATCCGCGTCCCCTCCGCCTAGAGTCCAGAATACGATTACCCGAATACGTGGTCTCCCCATCTACGAGTCGCGGTGGGGGAGGAACCGGGGCAGGCGGATTAATGTGAGAATGGAACACAGGCTTGATTTTTGACACATGAAAGGCGGAATGGACCCTCCTGTACGTGGGAAGTAACTTGAGGCGGACTGCCACCGGACTAATGATCTTGGTGACAGCAAACGGGCCAATAAATTTGGGTGCAAGTTTATTAGAGACGGTGCGAAGAGGAATGTTTCTGGTTGAAAGCCACACTTTTTGACCAACGACGTATACGGGAGGCTTTGACCTGTGGCGATCGGCCTTGGCCTTGGTGCGCGCCCCCACCTGGAGTAGAGTCTCACGGGCTCTAGTCCAAGTGCGGTGACACCTCTGAACAAAGGCGTGAGCGGAGGGAACCGCAACCTCGGATTCCAGACTGGGAAAAATTGATGGCTGGTAACCTACGCTACATTCAAACGGAGATAGGCCCGTAGCCGACACTGGCAACGTGTTGTGGGCGTACTCCACCATAGACAGTTGTTGACTCCAAGAGGAAGGATTCTTGGAAACCAAACATCGCAACACTCTCTCCAAATCCTGGTTGGCTCTCTCGGTTTGACCATTGCTCTGGGGATGAAACCCTGAAGACAGACTAACCGTCGCCCCCAGTAATTTGCAAAACTCTCGCCAAAATTTGGACACGAACTGGGGTCCCCTGTCGGAAACCACATCAATCGGAAGGCCATGTAAACAAAAGACGTGATCTACGACCGTTACCGCTGTCTCCTTAGCTGAGGGCAATTTGGGTAAGGGAATAAAATGGGCTGCCTTCGAGAACCGGTCCACTACAGTCAAAACGACTGTGTTACCCTGAGAGGGCGGGAGGGCGGTGATAAAATCTAGAGCGATGTGGGACCAAGGTCTCGAAGGAACCGACAGCGGCTGAAGTAACCCGTCTGGAGGTCGATTGGAAGTCTTACCAGTGGCACAAACCGAGCAAGCCAAAACAAAATCGTGAATGTCGCGAGCCATAAGTGGCCACCAGAATCGTTGTTTGACTAAAAAACTAGTACGATTAACTCCTGGATGGCAAGCCACGTTGGAGCTGTGACCCCACTGGATGACGTCAGACCGTAATCCCTCCGGCACAAACAAGCGATTCGGTGGGCAACCGGGCGGAGGCGTTACCCCTTCTAAGGCCTTCTTGACCCTCGATTCGACCTCCCATGTGAGTGTGGAAACGAATAGCGTTTCGGGCAAAATGCACTCGGGAGTAGACGGGCGTTCGTAAAAATCAAATATGCGAGATAATGAGTCGGGTTTGATGTTCTTAGAACCCGGACGGTATGACAAAGAAAAATCAAAGCGACCGAAAAATAATGCCCACCGAGCCTGCCTGGAGTTCAATCTTTTAGCGGTTCTAATGTATTCTAAGTTCTTATGATCAGTCCAGACGATAAAAGGTACCCCCGACCCTTCTAACCAGTGGCGCCATTCCTCCAACGCTAACTTAACTGCCAACAACTCCCTGTTACCAATGTCGTAATTACGTTCGGCTGGGGATAAACGGTGAGATAAAAACGCGCAGGGATGCATCCTGTCGTCTGTGGAAGAGCGCTGGGACAACACTGCGCCTACTCCCACCTCTGACGCGTCGACCTCCACCACGAACTGACGTGAAATATCAGGGGTGACAAGGATGGGGGCTGAAACAAAGCGGCCTTTTAGTTTGGAAAACACAGCCTCAGCTGTGTCAGACCACCTGAACGTAGTTCTGGGGGAGGTCAAGGCAGTCAGAGGTGCGACTAGTTGGCTGAAATTGCGAATAAAACGCAGATAGAAGTTGGCGAATCCCAGAAACCTCTGCAGGGCCTTGCGGGAATCTGGGCTTGGCCAATCTACCACAGCCTTGATCTTCTCAGGATCCGCATCCCCTCAGACGACACGATGTACCCTAGGAAAGGGACCGACTGTGCATGAACATTTCTCCGCCTTGACAAAAAGCCCATTCTCTAGCAACCTCTGAAGCACTCGTCGGACGTGTTGCACATGTTCCTGGAGAGAAGAAGAAAAAATCAATATGTCATCCAGGTAGACATATATGAACTGATCGATCATATCTCGCAACACGTCATTGACCAGTGCCTGGAAAACTGCCGGGGAGTTGGACAGCCCGAAAGGCATGACCAAATATTCTAAATGCCCCCTGGGGGTGTTAACCTGTTAAGCTTCACCAGAGCGCTGGCACTCTGAAGCGTTTTTTTTTAAATAGTTTAAAGTTACTGTCATATTTAATGTTATTAACTTGACAACCTATACATCATTAAAACGATATAAGACTCAAGTTTCAGTATTTGACCACTATTGTATTCTGAGAAACTTATAGTGACAGTTATGTCTTAATTTGTGTCAGGAGTTATGAAATTAAAAAATGAGTCGTTACCTTTAATATGAATTATGAGCGTCAGCTGCTCTCATTCAGAAAAAAACACCCGTGCGATCGTCATGACAGCGCTTGACAAAACAACGTCCCTCAGGGCTTTTAGCTCAAACATGTGCAGATTTGGAGAAATATTGATAGATTCTCATAGGTTTACATCAGATTTATATAGACAGGAATAATATTTATTGAATTTATACCCAAATGCGTCGATGTAATCATTATGAGCGCTGTATAGCCTACTCTGATGTACTGTGTTTTCAATTCATACTGGCAGTCTGAGGGCGCTGTGTGTTCAGTAAAGTCCATATATGGATCACATGAAGAAGAGGCATAATCATGTGACATTCAGGAAGTCCTGACACAACAAAGCTTCCAGAGATCGCTGTAACATGCAGATAAAGATGTATTGAAGACAATAAACATGATTGCAATGATATTTGAGTTACCTGTGTTCTTCAAGCCATGCCAGGTATTTCATAATAATAGATTATATTTATAATGTAATGCTAATCGATATAGATTTCATCATCGTGCAGAACACTATAAATAATAAATTTTCTGTCGGATTTTTTTTAATATGAAGCCAAATCAGATCACAGAAGATTATTTAAAACACTCGACTTGCGTTATAAAGTATGTTTGGAGCACAAACATGATTTTAATCTCATAAATTGTCGTGTATTGATGGTGTGCTAAGCTAACATGCTAGCTAGCTCTGTCCACCTGCTAGGCTGCTAGTCAAATGACATGATCTTGAAAAACATTGAACTAAATACAGAGTTTTAGACTTATCATCTTCAGATTTTAAATATAACATGGTCAGACGTGTGGCTTTAGCTGCAGTGCATTTCTAGATTGCTACAATGCCAACTTCAATTTTATTTTCATGGAGATGTTTAATAAAAATAAATTTATAATAACTTTACAAAACTTTGAAGCTATTTATAACTATTTTTTTTTCATTATGACAATAATGTAATTAATTCTACATTTACAATAAACTTCCAGGTGTCAGCTTTCAAATGAGATCTTACTTGTGCTTTTAGTACAAAGGGTTCATGAACTGTATCTGTTTCAGTTTGGGTATGCCATATCTGGGGATTTTTCAAAAATGGGGTTGCAGCTTAACAGGTTAAAGGCAGTTTTCCATTCATCCCCCTCCCTAATGCGAACCAAATGATAAGCGTTACGCAAATCCAATTTTGTGAAGATGGACGCTCCCTGCAACTTCTCGAAAGCTGAAGACATCAACGGCAAAGGATAAGTATTCTTTATCGTGATGTTATTCAACCCTCGGTAATCAATACAAGGTTGCAGAGAACCGTCCTTCTTCCCCACAAAAAAGAACCCCGCCCCCGCTGGAGAAGAGGAAGGGCGAATGAACTTGGTTGCTAGAGAATCAGAAATATATTTCTCCATAGCCTCCCTCTCTGGAATAGAAAGTGAATATAACTTGCCTTTAGGCGGAGACTTACCTGGCAGTAAATCTATAGCACAGTCATAGGGACGATGCGGAGGAAGAGAAGCAGCACGAGACTTACTGAACACCTCCTTCAGGTCCAGATACTCCGCGGGCACGTTAGACAAATCCCCTGTTTCCCCCTGAAACACAGAAACAGGAACAGACGAACAGGCAGACACGAGACAGGACTTATCACATTCCTTGCTCCACTCCAGAACTGATCTATGATGCCAGTCCACTCGGGGGTTGTGTCGGATGAGCTAAGGATGTCCAAGGACGACGGGTGCCAGAGGTGAATCCATGATATAGAATGAAATAGTTTCAGAATGGTTGCTGGAAGTGATGAGGGTAATGTCTTCAGTGGAAAGGGAAATGGTGGGAAGTTCTTGTCCATTAAGTGCGTGAACTGCAATCCTTTGTGTGAGAGGTCTGAGGGGAATCTGAAATTTCTGTGCAAAAGTGTGTCCATGCAGGAACATATCCCACTGCGCCTCCTTGTTCCAGCCGCACTCCGCCGCCAAGGTCCGAAACTCAATTGAAAAGTCAGAAACTGATCCTTCTCCTTGTCGCAGTTCCGCCAACGTTCTGGCTGCCTCTCTCCCTGCGACAGCCCGGTCGAAAACCTTTCTCATCTCGGCGGCGAGGGTCTGGAACGAGGCGCAACATGGATTCTGATTCTCCCACACCGCCGTTCCCCAAAGCGCCGCTCTCCCAGTCAGCAAGGTCAGTACAAAAGCCACTTTAGCCTGTTCGGTGTTGAACGTATGAGGTTGCAGAGCGAAATGCATCGAACAGCGGGTCAGAAATGCTCTGCAGAATGCTGGTTCACCTGAATAGTGCTCTGGTGCTGGGAGGCGTGGCTCTGACTGGGAGGGTCTTTCCGGAGGTGTGGGGGGAACGGCCGGTGTGGGCGGCACAGTGGGACCCTGTAGGCGTTGGATCTGCTGGGTGAGCTCGGACACCTGCGTCACCAATGCTTGCACTGCGCGACCCGTGTCGCCGATTTCTCTCTGCTGGGAGTCCATTCTCCGGACGCTGTGGTGGATAAACTCCTCCATGGATCTCGGAGCCGCACTCGCTGCTTCCATTTCCTGGTCAGATCGTTCTGTCATATCCTTAAGATGAACGACAGGAAGCAAAATGCAAGTAACAGTTTTAATGAACAGTCTCGGATAATACAGTGCAAGCAGATGTGAAGGGTGACGCAGGGCCTTTATGGTCAGGATCCGTGAAGAAGTGCAGTGATGATGAGACGGTGAGACGACAGTTGAAACCACTCGACACGACGAAGAACAGGAACAGAAGGCAGGAACTGGACACCGGAACACCAACACGGACGACATCAAACAACGATCTGACAAGGATGATAGAACAGCGGTAAGTATAAATAGAGTGGTGAGAGTAGGGCTGGGCGATATATCGCATGACATTGTCATGCGCATCTCGTCAGTAAAGCCGGTTCCTTGATTAGTAGTAAATCACCTTCACCTGCTTTCAGATGGAGCGGCATTTACTACAAAGAGCCGTAGTTAACTGACAAGCTGAGCCATATCGCATTAATATCGCGGACGTATCGCCAGCGATATTTAATGCGATATGGCTCAGCTCGTCAGTTAACTACGGCTCTTTGTACACAGCAAAAACTCCAGTGTTAAATTAACACTCCTGGGAGTGTATATGAGTCCACACTCAAGAGTGTTAAAGTTAATGAGATAATTAAGTGATTAATTGAGTGATGATTGAACATCAAAAGAAGGAGAAAATCTAAAATTGTAAGCCACCGTTATGGCGATCATTGTTTGCTTTAGTTGGGCTCTTGACCCTTAGATTAATAACTTTAGATATTGTTGGCTGTTGTTTCTGAGTTATAACTGCCAGATGAACAAAGAAAAAAAAGTGATCTAATGATGTTGGTTATATTATGACAATCATCATTTGATCTTTATGTTTGTGATTTATGCTGTTGGTTACAGCATAACTGATTCTGCATAAATATCCAGAATTTTATATATTAATATAAAGGATTTCTTTACAGTTGTTTAAAAAAAAAAAATCTTTCTATTACGCACACACAGACATCAAGATTCAGTCAATGCATCTCAACAACGGTGACGAGCAGAATATTCAATTAGGAAAAGTAAATTACATAGACAATTCAGATCATAATTTATTCATACCGCAATGCATGATGGGAGCCATTGATGAGTTGTGATTGGTGGCAGCCACTGCAACATGCATTATTATTGTCACCATTCTTGAGATTCACAGGCTGATTATTGATGTCTGTGTTTCTAAATAAATTCATATGGAAGTGTTTTGATCAGAACAATGATTATTAAATATTTTGGTTTATAAGAAAAATACTGATAATTGTATGCTGTAGAATCACAAAGCTGTTAATAACAAGTTAAACCAAACTATCTCAATAAGTTTCATTTTTCAGATCACAGCATGATTATGCCAAAACATAACCAATACTATCAGATCACACTTTTATTTGTTCATTTGACTGTTATAAATTAATAACAGCTGACAAACAAATTTTAAAGAAGAAAGTATAAGGGTCAGAGTCCAACTGAAGCAAACACTGATCACCATAACGGTGGCTTACAATTTGTGATTTTCTCCTTCAGTGATTCTGCTTGTTAACATCAGGTGTCTTCAATAATGCTCAATGATCACTAAATTAATCACTTAATTATCTCATTAAGGGGGGTGGCTCAAGCCCCTGCCCCTTTTGTCTCAAAATGTATTGTGCCCTTTTCTGATCATTGTAAATAATAATAATTATTATTATAAATATTATATACACTTACACACCCTTGCCACTAACAATAATAATACAAACACATATTATATAAAAAAAAAATTTGGCGGAGAAGTGGTAGGCGGAGTTTCCTTTGCAGCGCCTCATTTGCATTTAACGGTTCTGGTACGCACTACGCAGCAGTTCGCGCGAGTCTTCAAACTACACGAGCAGCAGGTAACGTTAAAGCTAATACGGAAAATTACATTTATCCTACGATCACCATGCTACTCTAAAAGTTGCGGCAGCAAGCGAGTTATTCTTAAAGGTGCTCTAAGCGATGTCACGCGTTTTTTAGGCCAAAACATTTTTTCTCACATACAGCAAACATCTCCTCACTAACCGCTGGCTGCCTGTCCCCTGAACACACTGTAAAGAAACGCGATCTCTGTAGACAGCCCAGGCTCCACAAACAGCAACAAAAGCAAACTGCGGCGACCCGCTCCACGAAACATAACAAACTGTTCCAGCCAATGACCGACAAGAAAGGTTTGGGGGTGTGGTTTGGGGGGTTAGTGTGCGGATGAGGAGGAGGGAGGGTCTAGCTAGCCTCCGTTTTGTTTGACAATAGTTCGAACGTCAACAAGAAGTGACGTCACCCAGGATCGCTTAGAGAACCTTTAACTATAATAAAAGTATAACTCGATTTCAGACGCATTCTGAGTGACAATGTTTTTCGTTTTTATCCAAGGAATAAAAGTGCAAGGGGAAATACATCTAGTTAAATGAAATCTTAAGTCAATGTCCAACTCTAAATTGTAAGGAACTTATATCTTTGATTTCATAGTAACGTTTTACAATAATTGTTTATTACTCATGTATGAACTAGCATGAACTAACCATGAGCAACACATTTGTTACTGTATATCTTAGTTAATAATACAACAGTTAATTGTTTATTCATGTTATGTCACAGTCAGTGCATTAACTAATGATAACAAATACAACTTTTGATTTTAATGTTTTAGTAAATGCTGAAATTAATATTAACTAAGATTAATAAATGCTGTAAGTGCAGTTCATTATTAGCTAATGCTAACTAATTTAACTAATGAAACCTTACTGTAAAGTGTTACTGATTCATGATAGCTAACACTGTCTTTCATACATATAATACATAAATTAAGTTTACAACATCAACAAAACTAAAAATTAGTTTTCCATAAAATTATTAATTTTACCTTCTTGATTCTCACTGTTTTGTTTGGTAAAGTAAATAACATTTAGTAATATTATCATAATTTCCCTATTTTCATTTGATGTGTTATGCATTCTAATAATTGTAAAAACTTATTTTCTTAGAATGCCAAGGAAAGAAAGAATAAAAATAAAAAAATCAAGGAACTCTATGATGCAGCAAAAGGAAGCATCCCTCTCACAAGTTGGCTGAATAGAGAGAATAAAAATGCAGGTACTGTTAAATAAAAAAAAATAAAAAATTAGTGCCCTTTTTGGTCCCTCCGCCCCTGCCCCTGAGGAGGTCTGTGCACGCCACTGTTTGGAGATCTTCTCCTGGAGTGAAGCACAGGCTCTACTCTTCAGCACAATGGTGACCCAAAAAACAAGATTTTACAGTAAACTACTGGCAACAGATGAAGATAAAAGAAGACATTAACTACACTGTTAGACCTTACCAGGTTTTTTTACAGTAAAATACTGGCAACACTGTTGCCAGTTATTTACTGTAAAAATGCACTAAAACTCGAGTTAACTAATTTCACTTGCAGAAACCGACTGCCTTAAACTGTCATTTAAAAGTATTAACTAAAATTTATAATGCATTAATAATGTGAGCAAAGTATTATTGTGAACTTATTTAATTAGAAACCACAAAAATAGCTTTTGTAAATAAAGAGATTTCCACCGGATCAGCAACTACACAGTCAGTGCCTTTTAAATAAAGCAACATGCAGCGTATCATCAATGTTTGTAGATCTTCTCCTGAACTGAAGCACAGGCTCTACTCTTCAGCACAATGGTGACCCAAAAAAACAAGATTTTACAGTAAACTACTGGCAACAGTGTTGCCAGTATAAACCTGTTTTATAACTTACAGTTTATTGCTGTTAAAATACATTTTGTGGGTGTGTCTTTTTATCTTTCACTGTTAACCCTTTCAACCCCACAGGAAAATCCACACTACAAAGAGTAAAAGTAACATTGACAGTGTTGCAGTGAGATAATTAAGAGAATATGTAAGTGATTGTTGAGCATTAGTGATGAACACCTGCTGTTAACAAGCAGAATCACTGAAGGAAAGAGGAACACAAGAACTACAACTGACTTCCAGCCATTACACATTATTACACTTATTATTAACCAGTATGGCTTTATTTCTGTCATACATGTACGTTACCATTATAGAGATCAGTGTTTGCTTTAGTTGGTATGCTGATGCTATAACATGAGTTTTTTTTTTTTGCTGCTTGAGCTGTGCTTTTGCAAGTCACACTTGTGCACACACACAGCTTATGAATGATTGGATTTGCCAAAATATGAAAATCATCATATTGCCTGTTCATTCATTAAAGGAATCATTCTCAATAATTCTCACTCATTCAAAGTTTAATTACTTTAATTACTCTCCAAAAGTGTTACTTTACCACCACCGAGAAACCACAGAAATAAATTACAATGACTCTTTTTTTAACACATCATTCATAAACCAAAAAAACAGAGCTACACTGTCTTGTAAAAACACAGAGATATCAAAATTTAGCACATTAATCTCAACAATGGTGGCAATATTTTTTTTTATTCATGCAGCAGTGCATGCTGGGAGTTTTATACTATCCTGGAAGCGATTTTTTTTTTGCAGGGTGTTAGGGGAAGACTCGTTTCAGACGTCAGTCTGTTATTCCGATATTTTTGTTTAGAAAAATGTGTAAATTTTACTCATTTTAAATGGTTAACTTTTAAGTAATTCATTTGGTTAATTATTACTCAATTCTAATTTGTTAAATTTAATTAATAATATTGATTGTCATCTGTTGCCTCAATTTTATTGATTAGATTTAACATATTCAGTCGTAGTCATTTTTACAGTGTAGCCTTCGTATGATTTCCTAATTGCGCATCCAGGTGTTCCCGATTACCACTCCTGGCGCCAAGCAATGGTGCGAGAGTGCACTGTAACAAATTGCTGTAAAAATTACAGCAACTTACTGGCAATTTTGGTTGCCAGTAAGCCTGTACATTTTACAAGAGTACTGTAAATCATAAACTACAATTATACTGTAAAAAATACAGCACACCTGTAAAAACAGCAAAACAAGACCAGCTGTGAATTTACAGTTCTTTACTGTATTATTTACAGTATGTTACTGTTATTAATAATGCATTGAATTAAAACCTGAGACAACTCATTTCATTTGAGGAAATTTGCCATTAAATAGTTATACCGTGAGCTAATTTCATTTGAGTCTACTAAGAAAAAGACTTTATGAGTTAACTAGAAACATACATTTAACTAAATCCTACTAGATAACAACAGCACACACGAATGAGTTGAATAACTTTAATTTACTTTTCACCTGCTTTCAGATGGAGCGGCATTCACTACAAAGAGCAGTAGTTAACTGACAAGCTGAGCCATATCGCATCAATATCGCGGACGTATTGCCAGCGATAATTAATGCGATATGGCTCAGCTTGTCAGTTAACTACGGCTCTTTGTACACAGTAAAAACTCCAGTGTTAAATTAACACTCCTGGGAGTGTATATGAGTCCACTCAAGAGTGTTAAAGTTAATGAGATAATTAAGTGATTAATTGAGTGACGATTGAGCATCTAAAGAAGGAGAAAATCTAAAATTGTAAGCCACCGTTATGGCGATCATTGTTTGCTTTAGTTGGGCTCTTGACCCTTAGATTAATAACTTTAGATTTTGTTTGACTGTTGTATCTGAGTTATAACTGCCAGATCAACAAAGAAAAAAAATGATCTGATTATGTCGGTTATATTATGACAATCATCATTTGATCTTTATGTTTGTGATTTATGCTGTTGGTTACAGCATAACTGTGATTCTGCATAAATATCCAGAATTTTAGATATAATGTAAAGGATTTCTTAAGAGTTGTTTTAAAAAAAAATCTTTCTTTTGGGCACACACAGACTTTAAGATTCAGTCAATGCATCTCAACAGTGGTGACGAGCAGAATATTCAATTAGGAAAAGTAAATTACATAGACAATTCAGATCATAATTTATTCATACCGCAATGCATGATGGGAGCCACTGCAACATTCATTATTAGTGTCACCATTGTTGAGATTCACAGGCTGACTATTGATGTCTGTGTTTCTAAATAAATTCATTTGAAACTGTTTTAATCAGAACAAAGTTTATTAAAAAATTGTGTTTATAAGAAAAATACTGATAATAATATGCTGTAGAATAACAAACCTGTTGCTAATGATTTAAACCAAACTATCTCAATAAGTTTCATTTTTCAGATCACAGCATGATTATGCCAAAACATAAACAACACTATCAGATCACACTCTTCTGTGTTCATTTGACTGTTATAAATCAATAACAGCAGACAAACAATATTTAAAGAAGAAAGTATAAGGGTCAGAGTCCAACTAAAGCAAACACTGATCGCCATAACGGTGGCTTACAATTTGTGATTTTCTCCTTCAGTGATTCTGCTTGTTAACATCAGGTGTCTTCAATAATGCTCAATCATCACTAAATTAATCACTTAATTATCTCATTAACTTTAACACTCTTGAGTGTTAATTTAACACTCATATCTGCATCATATCTTCCATCTGAAAGCAGGTGAAGGTGATTTACTACTAATCAAGGAACCGGCTTTACTGAAGAGATGCGCATAACATATCGTGCGATTAGGGCTGGGCGATATATCGCACGATATTGTTATGCGCATCTCTTCAGTAAAGCCGGTTCTTTGATTAGTAGTAAATCGCCTTCACCTGCTTTCAGATGGAAGATATGATGCAGATATGAGTGTTAAATTAACACGCAAGAGTGTTTAAGTTAATGAGATAATTAAGTGATTATGTTAGTGATGAATGAGCATTATTGAAGACACCTGATGATAACAAGCCGAATCACTGAAGGAGAAAATCTAAAATTGTAAGCCACCGTTATGGCGATCAGTGTTTGCTTTAGTTGGGCTCTTGATCCTTATATTTTAAGCTTAACTTTTGTTTGTCTGCTTTTATTGATTTATTACAGTCAAATGAACAAAGACAAGTGTGATCTGATAGTGTTGGTTATGTTTTGACATAATCATGCTGTGATCTGAAAAATGAAACTCATTCAGATGATCTTGTTTAATATGATAGCAACAGTTTAGTGGTCCTACAGTATAATTGTATGGTTCTTATAATCCAAACCATTTTATAAAAATTGTTCTGATCAAATCACTTTCAAATACATCTATTTAGAAACACAGACATCAATAATCAGCCTGTGAATCTCAACCGTGGTGACAATAATAATCCTTGTTGCCACCAATCACAACTCATTAATGGCTCCCATCATGCATTGCGGTATGAATAAATTATGATCTGAATTGTCTATGTAATTTACTTTTCCTAATTTAATATTCTGCTCATCACCATTGTTGAGATGCATTGACTGAATCTTAATATCTGTGTGTGCCTAAAACAAAGATTTTTTTTTTTTACAACTTTTAAGACATCCTTTATATTATATCACAAATTCTGGATATTTATGCAGAATCTCAGTTATGCGGTAACCAACAGCATAAATCACAAACAATTAGCTCAAATGATGAATGTCATAATACAATCAATACCATTAGATCATTGTTTTTCTTTGTTCATCTTGCAGGTATGACTCTGAAACAACAGCCGAACAAAATCTAAAGTTATGAATATAAGGGTCAAGAGCCCAACTAAAGCAAGCACTCATCTCCATAATGGTGACCTGAAATTCCGGTTTTCTCCTTCAGTGATTCTGCTTTGTGTCTTCAATAATGCTCAATCATCACTCAATTAATCACTTAAATATCTCATTAACTTTAACACTCTTGAGTGTAGACTCATATACACTCCCAGGTGTGTTCATTTAACACTGGAGTTTTTGCTGTGTAAAGAGTCGTAGTTAACTGACAAGCTGAGCCATATCGCATTAAATATCGCTGGCGATACGTCCGCGATATTAGTGCGATTTGGCTCAGCTTGTCAGTTAACTACGGCTCTTTGTAGTAAATGCCGCTCCATCTGAAAGCAGGTGAAGGTGATTTACTACCATTCAAGGAACCGGCTTTACTGATTAGATGCGCATAACAATATCGTGCGATATATCGCCCAGCCCTACGTGCGATATATCGCCCAGCCCTAGGCTGCATCCTTCGAAGTCCGCGGCCTTCGAAGGATGCAGCCTTCACATTGGGACACAGCTATTGATTGACAGATGAAGGTAATCAGGAACCAAGGGAACAGACTAGGGAATGAAGTCAGACAAGCAAACATGGAAATTCAATGTAGGTATAGCTGTAACTAGGGCTGGGCGATATATCGCACGATATTGTTATGCGCATCTAATCAGTAAAGCCGGTTCCTTGAATGGTAGTAAATCACCTTCACCTGCTTTCAGATGGAGCGGCATTTACTACAAAGAGCCGTAGTTAACTGACAAGCTGAGCCAAATCGCACTAATATCGCGGACGTATCGCCAGCGATATTTAATGCGATATGGCTCAGCTTGTCAGTTAACTACGACTCTTTACACAGCAAAAACTCCAGTGTTAAATGAACACACCTGGGAGTGTATATGAGTCTACACTCAAGAGTGTTAAAGTTAATGAGATATTTAAGTGATTAATTGAGTGATGATTGAGCATTATTGAAGACACAAAGCAGAATCACTGAAGGAGAAAACCGGAATTTCAGGTCACCATTATGGAGATGAGTGCTTGCTTTAGTTGGGCTCTTGACCCTTATATTCATAACTTTAGATTTTGTTCGGCTGTTGTTTCAGAGTCATACCTGCAAGATGAACAAAGAAAAACAATGATCTAATGGTATTGATTGTATTATGACATTCATCATTTGAGCTAATTGTTTGTGATTTATGCTGTTGGTTACCGCATAACTGAGATTCTGCATAAATATCCAGAATTTGTGATATAATATAAAGGATGTCTTAAAAGTTGTAAAAAAAAAAAATCTTTGTTTTAGGCACACACAGATATTAAGATTCAGTCAATGCATCTCAACAATGGTGATGAGCAGAATATTAAATTAGGAAAAGTAAATTACATAGACAATTCAGATCATAATTTATTCATACCGCAATGCATGATGGGAGCCATTAATGAGTTGTGATTGGTGGCAACAAGGATTATTATTGTCACCACGGTTGAGATTCACAGGCTGATTATTGATGTCTGTGTTTCTAAATAGATGTATTTGAAAGTGATTTGATCAGAACAATTTTTATAAAATGGTTTGGATTATAAGAACCATACAATTATACTGTAGGACCACTAAACTGTTGCTATCATATTAAACAAGATCATCTGAATGAGTTTCATTTTTCAGATCACAGCATGATTATGTCAAAACATAACCAACACTATCAGATCACACTTGTCTTTGTTCATTTGACTGTAATAAATCAATAAAAGCAGACAAACAAAAGTTAAGCTTAAAATATAAGGATCAAGAGCCCAACTAAAGCAAACACTGATCGCCATAACGGTGGCTTACAATTTTAGATTTTCTCCTTCAGTGATTCGGCTTGTTATCATCAGGTGTCTTCAATAATGCTCATTCATCACTAACATAATCACTTAATTATCTCATTAACTTAAACACTCTTGCGTGTTAATTTAACACTCATATCTGCATCATATCTTCCATCTGAAAGCAGGTGAAGGCGATTTACTACTAATCAAAGAACCGGCTTTACTGAAGAGATGCGCATAACAATATCGTGCGATATATCGCCCAGCCCTAGCTGTAACATGCATGTTCTGTTTTAGTATCGTGGTGTTTTATGAGATGGCACTTGAGGTGATGTGAATTCATTTTTTTTATTAATATTTTTATATATACATACGAATCAATATATTTAAAAAATAAACAAAAATCAGGGTTTCTACACTTTTTTCTTTTTTTTTACCACGCTTTAAAACAATTATCAAGGCAAACATGTAATCTGTCTTTTTGAAAAATGACAATGAAATTGCGGAATCCCACATTTGGTAATTTATACAAGGATCATTAAAATTTGGTCTGAAACTGTAAGACTAAAAGATTTCAGTGATTCTCAGAGACACTGAGCATTAATAATCCGATATGTAAACGGCTGTAATCAAGTATTTCTATAGTAACCTAAATATTTTTTTATCTTATTCAACATTGTTGTGGATTAGAAAGAACCTTTTACATCCATTGAATTCAATGAACAAACAATCATTTAACCTCTATAATTGAAATAGCTAATTATT
Organism: Rhinichthys osculus; assembly: GCA_029959095.1. Classification (NCBI taxonomy): domain Eukaryota; kingdom Metazoa; phylum Chordata; class Actinopteri; order Cypriniformes; family Leuciscidae; genus Rhinichthys; species Rhinichthys osculus. The sequence continues at coordinate 51,664,202 of JARWKJ010000002.1, forward strand.
AATTTACAACAAATATTGAAAATGTGCATGTGTTGAATTAAAGGTGCTATAAGTGATGTCGGGTGATGTAACCTCTTGTTGACTTTTGAATTATTGTCAAACAAAACAGAGGCTAGCTAGACCCAGAGCCATATAGATAGAAAGTTTCGACAACGGAAGTTCGAAATGCTTGGTTGTCACGTGATTCGCGTAGCCCTCAGATAGTTCCAGGAAGTGATTCGGCGCCAATTCAAATTGATGGAGTTAGAGAGCAGACCTGTGATTTTTGGTAGTTTGTAGTCAATAAATGCATTGATTTACAATATGTATATAATACACGTGAATGTAGTATGTGTACAGCAATGTTGTTTTTAAAAGATAAAAATCAGATAATATTTAATGTTTAGTGTGTTCAACCAGCCTTGTCTGCCTTTGTTAACATATTTCTAGGTAACGTTACCTTGGTTAAAGACCGTATTGCAGTTGTTTTTAAGTATTTTTGTGTTCTTAAACGTGTATGTTATTTAAGGGTATCACATAATGTTCACTATGGTTTCACAAGGACAGGGGATTTGCAGGAAATCATGATGCTTATAATTGTGGTCTTACAAACTATTTTATTCAAACTTTCTGGGAAAATGTTTTTAGATAAAAACTGAAAGAGTTGTTCGGAATCTCAGTGATGGTGACGTTGAATTCGTGGGACTGTGGTGTAATTCGTTTATAGCCTACTTTAGCTTTTTACTTCTGGCAACTGCATTTAGGCTTAAAAATTAAGAAAAGTTGTTAATCTGTGAAAACTATCTTGATGAACAAAACATGCAAGTATCATAAGCTCTGGGATTGTGATCAATAAAAGTTTGCTTTTAGCAATAATCTAATCACCTTTAGAAAAATCCTATTAGGTTTTCGTTGAGGGAACCAGTGTAACGGTAACTGCTGGTTGGCCTACAAATTAAATGTTGAAAATGTTTAAATTGTACAATTGTACAATGACTGAAACTCTGAAAATATCTGGATATATTGAGACTAAAATTAGTGATTTGATATTAACTTCACCTCAGCAGACAATATGGGATGGACCCTATGAACAATATCAGTGACATGAAATCAGTGACATGATCAGCCAACAGTCATGTGATCAGCTGCAGCCCAATCCACAGTTCAACAGCACTCTTACTCATGCGATATAAATTAAATACTGGAAACATAATGACTGTAAAAGAAGAAAGCAGCTCAATCCAGACTTACAGGTGTAACTTTTACTAACTATTGACCGGTAAGATCCTCAGAGAGGAAAAACACCTGAAGAATGGAAAGAGTGTGTCAGTGAAGGTGGTTGTGAATGTGTGTAGATGTGTGTTAGTTACAGGATCAGAGAATAACACCGTTCCTCTGTCACAGTCCAGATCAACTCTCACACGCTCAAGATCCTGTTCAACAAGAAAACCAGATGATTCAAACATCTTATCAGACCCAGACAGTCCATACGGATCATACTCCACACTCCAGACATCAGTGTTAAACAAATCATCTCCCTTCCTCTGGTTTGATGCTGTAGTTACTCCAAGACTCCACCATCGACTCTCTTTAACCTCCACATCCCAGCTGTGTGTTCCTGAGTTAAAACCCTCTGAACCCAGAACACACCAATACTCATCAAATCTCTCAGGATTATCAGGAAGCGGTTGTATGTTCCAGCTCCATCCCACACTGGTCAGATCATCAGACAGGACCAGACGTGAATTTACAGTGTTTGGATCCAGAATCACAGGAGCTGATGAGACACAATCAACAGATGCTTTTATTCTGATCTTCATATAATGATCAAGAGTGATCTAAACACACATTTTTATGAATTATGACACTCGTCCTATTGATCAAACACATCATACATTTTCCTCTGATCACTGTCAGTGTTTTTAGTTACACGCACATAATTTTGGAAAAATTACAATCAGAGCTGTTGAGATGAAAAACTATCTTTAAAAATGATCATCATGTTCATTAAACTGGGTCTTATAATGTGTGTGTTTGCTTTAAAATACTGTTACTGTCTGTTGTGTTTGACTTTTAAGTAACTGAAGAAGGTTCTTCTGGTAAACACATCATTATCTGAACAGACCCTTGTGAAAAAAAAGTGCAATTTAGTGTACTTTTATAAAGTGTACTTATTACACAAATAATATACTTTAAAGGTATACACTTAAGTGTGAATTAAATGCAATTTTTTGGCCACACTGAATGCACATTAAGTATAATTAATTTAAAATATATCATATATTAAGTTCAAATAAAATGCAATAAGTTGTCATTAAGAGTGATTTTTTGGTACAACTTAATTGGTACTTTAATACAACTTTATATTTACTTTCATAATTGCTTCGAGTGTATTTAAAATATATTTAAAGTGCACTACACTCAAAAAAATGATTTGTTGGCTTTACTTAACTTTTTTTTGTAAACAGGTTCCACCGGTTCCACATAACTATGTTTCGTTAAACAAACATAATATGTTCATGTAACTTCAACATCATGGAATTTGGTCATTTTAAGCGACCCAATTAAACTCTGAGCTAATGAGTTAATTAAGTGAATAATTGAGTGATGATTGAGCATTATTGAAGACACCTGATGATAACAAGCAGAATCTCTGAAGGAGAAAACCGGAATGTTTAAGTCACCATTATGGAGATAAGTGTGTGTTTTAGTTGGGCTCTTGACCATTAACTTATTAACTTTAGATTTTGTTTGGTTGCTGTACATGAGTTATAACAGCTGGATGAACAATAAACAAAGGTCATCTGATGGTGTTGGTTGTGTTTTAACATAATAATTATTTCACAATCACAATATAATGACACGCAATTAATGTGATTTAAAATATACTATAATGTCAGTTAACAATACACTTAAGTGTGAATTAAATGCAATGTATTCGCCACATTGAATGCACATTAAGTGTAATTGATTTCAAATATATCACATATTAAGTTCAAATAAAATGCAATAAGTTGTCATTAAGAGTGATTTTTTGGTACCACTTAAGTGGGACTTTAATACAACTTTATATTTACTTTCATAATTGCTTCTAGTCTATTTAAAATGTATTTAAAGTGCACTACACAATGCACTGACAAGCAATTAATGTAAACTAAAATGTACTTTAATGTTAGTTAACAATACACTTAAATGTGAATTAAGTGTAATGTTTTCGACAAACTTATTGCATATTATATGTAATTGATTTCAAATGTATCACAGATTAAGCTCAAATTAAATGCTATTAGTTGATATTAAGAGTGATTTTTTGGAACAAATTAAGATTAATACATTTGTATATGAACTTTGAAATATGGTAAAAGTGTACTTCCAAATATACACAGCAAAAACTCCAGAGTTAAATTAACTCTCCTGGGAGTTTATATGGCTCCAGACTCAGTGTTAAAATATGAGTGTTAAATTAACACTCAAGAGTGTTAAAGTTAATGAGCTCATTAAGTGATTAATTGTGTGATGATTGACTAATATTGAAGACACCTGATGTTAACAAGCAGAATCACCAAAGGAGAAAATCTACTTTTTTAAGACACCGTTATGGAGATCAGTGTTTGCTTTAGTTGGGCTCATGGCCCTTAAATCATTAAATTCAGTTTTTGTTTGGCTGTTGTATCTGAATTATAACTGCCAGATGAACAAAGAGAAAAGTTGACCAGGTGTTGTTTGTTATGTTTTGACATAATCATAATTTGACCTGAATATCAAATCTCTATTAGAGAGTTATGTCTACCTTGTTGATTACATCAGACCTGTGATTCTACAGCAAATGATTTTCAGTATTATCAAAATAATCCAAAATATTTCTTAAAAATTGTTCTGATAAAAAGACTTGGAAGTTTACTGTAATTAGACACACTGACATCAAGAATCAGCCTGTGATTCTCAACAATGGTGACAATAATAAAGCATGTTGCAGTGCATTCTGGGTGCCACCAATCAAAACACATTCATGGCTCCCATCATGCATTGCGGTATGAATAAATTATGATCTGAATTGTTTTATTAATTTCCTTTCCCTAATTGAATATTCTTTGTCACCATTGTTGAGATTCATACACTGATTCTTGATGTCTGTGTGTGCCTAAAAAAAGATTTTGTTTTAGCAGAACAACTCTAAAGAAATCCTTTAGATTATTTAAAAAATTCTGGATCTTTTGCTGTAGAATCATATTGACGCCGTAAGGAACAATATACATTTAAGTCAGAGATTAGACTCTAAATGAGTTCAGTGATTCAGATCAAATTATGATTATGTCAAAACATAACCAACACCACCTGATAAACATTTTCTTTGTTCATCTGGCAGTTATAACTCAGATACAACAAAGAAACAAATTTTAAAGTTAACAGTTTAAGGGTCAAGAGCCCAACTAAAGCGAACACTGATCACCATAATGGTGTCTTAAAAAATTCGATTTTCTCCTTTGGTGATTCTGCTTGTTAACATCAGGTGTCTTCAATAATGGTCAATCATCACTCAATTAATCACTTAATGAGCTCATTAACTTTAACACTCTTGAGTGTTAATTTAACACTCATATTTTAACACTGAGTCTGGAGCCATATAAACTCCCAGGAGAGTTAATTTAACTCTGGAGTTTTTGCTGTGTACTGACAAGCAATTAATGTGAACTAAAATATACTTTAATGTAATATACATGTACACTTTTATATAATTAAATACATTTGTAATAAAAAAAAAAAAATTGTTGCAAATATTTTCAAATTTGGACAAAAAAAAAAGTCGTAGCCTAGCTACAATCAACACAAATTCAATTTAAAACCCTCTACATTTACTGACAAAACAATCTCTAAAATAAATACATAAAAACCTTTCTGTTTGTGCACAAGAAAAAACCCAAGAAACACTATATATAAACAGTTACAACACTTTAAAGGGATAGTTCACTTTGACACATTCTGTCATTACTCACCCTCAAGTTGTTTCAAACCTGTATGAATTTTTCTTCTGCTGAACACAACGAAGATATTTTGAAAAATGTCAGTAACCAAATAGTTAACTGGTCCCATTGACTTCCATGGTATTTTGTTTCCTACTATGGAAGTCAATGGGACCAGTTAACCGTTTGGTTACTGACATTCTTCAAAACATCTTCCTTTGTGTTCAGCAGAAGAAAGAAAGGTAACACTTTATAATAACTGCACACTATTAATCATTAGTTAAGCATGAGTTAACAGTTAATTCATCATTTATAAAGCATTAATAGACATTAATAAGAAGTTTATAAATACAGCTATAAATGTTTTTTCTTGATTTATAAGCATATCTATAATGTGTTTAATAATTATATTTTCATACTTTGTTAATGATCAATTAATAATTTCTAAATTAAGTATAGCATTATTTACAAACCCGTTATTTAAGAGTTGTCAGTGATTCATAAGATCACTTAAGTGTAAGTTGAGGGTGAGTATATGATGACAGAATTATCATTTTAAAGTGAACTATCCCTTTAACTCTAATTTAGAAAGAGTCTGGAGGGCAATGATGCTTATATGCACAATCATGTTCTCCCTCATACAAAGGTACCTAAACCTAAACCTATCATCACAGAAAACATTTTTGTGTTTTTACATTTTCAGAAAACATCATTCTGTATGATTTATAAGATTCTTTCCATGTAATTTACTGGTATTACTATACTTTTGGGTAATTTGGTCCCCATAACCTAGGGATTACCAGTACAAACATCATTTTAGAAGCAAACACACAGTACATCAAACTAGGGCTGGGCGATATATCGCACGATATTGTTATGCGCGTCTCTTCAGTAAAGCCGGTTCCTTGATTAGTAGTAAATCACCTTCACCTGCTTTCAGATGGAAGATATGATGCAGATATGAGTGTTAAATTAACACGCAAGAGTGTTAAAGTTAATGAGATAATTAAGTGATTAATTTAGTGATGATTGAGCATTATTGAAGACACCTGATGTTAACAAGCAGAATCACTGAAGGAGAAAATCACAAATTGTAAGCCACCGTTATGCCGATCAGTGTTTGCTTTAGCTGGGCTCTTGATCCTTATACTTTAAGTTTAAATTGTGTTTGTCTGCTGTTATTGATTTATTACAGTCAAATGAACAAAGACAAGTGTGATCTGATAGTGTTGGTTATGTTTTGACATAATCATGCTGTGATCTGAAAAATGAAACTCATTCAGATGATCTTGTTTAACTTGATAGCAACAGTTTAGTGGTCCTACAGCATAATATTGTCAGTATTTTTTTTATAATCCAAAATATTTCATAATCATTGTTCTTATCAATACACTTCCATATGAATTTATTTAGAAACACAGACATCAATAGTCAGCCTGTGAATCTCAAGAATGGTGACAATAATAATGCATGTTGCAGTGGCTGCCACCAATCACAACTCATTAATGGCTCCCATCATGCATTGCGGTATGAATAAATTATGATCTGAATTGTCTATGTAATTTACCTTTCCTAATTGAATATTCTGCTCGTCACGATTGTTGAGATACATTGACTGAATCTTGACGTCTGTGTGTGCCTAAAAGAAAGATTTTTTTTTAAACAACTCTAAAGAAATCCTTTACATTATATCTAAAATTCTGGATATGTATGCAGAATCACAGTTATGCTGTAATCAACAGCATAAATCACAAACATAAAGATCAAATGATGATTGTCATAATATAACCGACATAATTAGATCATTTTTTTTCTTTGTTGATCTGGCAGTCACTCAGATACAACAGCCAAACAAAATCTAAAGTTATTAATCTAAGGGTCAAGAGCCCAACTAAAGCAAACAATGATCGCCATAACGGTGGCTTACAATTTTAGATTTTCTCCTTCTTTAGATGCTCAATCATCACTCAATTAATCACTTAATTATCTCATTAACTTTAACAATCTTGAGTGTGGACTCATATACACTCCCAGGAGTGTTAATTTAACACTGGAGTTTTTGCTGTGTACAAAGAGCCGTAGTTAACTGACAAGCTGAGCCATATCGCATTAAATATCGCTGGCGATACGTCCGCGATATTAATGCGATATGGCTCAGCTTGTCAGTTAACTACGGCTCTTTGTAGTAAATGCCGCTCCATCTGAAAGCAGGTGAAGGCGATTTACTACTAATCAAGGAACCGGCTTTACTGACGAGATGCACATAACAATATCGTGCGATATATCGCCCAGCCCTAGCTCAGAGTACATATTGTCCCAATCTAAAGAGTGTTCAAAGTGGTAAAGTTAATGAGATAATTAACTGATTAATTAAGGGATGATTGAGCATTAGTGATGAACAACTGCTGTTAACAAGCAGAATGACTAAAGAAAAGAGAAACACAACTACAACTGACTTCAGCCAGTCTTAGATGAAATCAACTGAAGACATTAAATCTGTGAAGATCTCAGCAGAGGAGGATTAAACAACTCCACACACAGCATTACCAGCTTCACTTATTACCAACCAGACTGACTTTATTTCTGTCAGACTTCTACAGAAGTTTTTATTGAGAATTAACAGAGGTTTAACTCTTTCATTTGAAGTCACCATAACAGTGATTAGTGTTTCCATTAGTTGGGCTCTTAACTCTTAACGCATATTTGTCTTTTTTTGACCGTTGTGACAGTGTATTTAGTAAAACACATTTGCAGCAGCAAATAAAGCTAAAGCTAAAGCGAAGTGAAGTGAGATCAGGTTATAATGGTTACCTGTTGATGGTTTAATAATCATCATGAAATAATTTGATTCACTGAGGTATTTGCTATTTTTTTTAAAACACTGTTCAATGTTTATGAGTCCACACCCAGGGACTGTTAAATGAACACTGAAGCAGTGTTAAAGTTAATGAGATGATTAATTGAGGGATAATTGAGCATTATCGGAGACACCTGATGTTAACAAGCAGAATCACTGAGGGAGAAAATCGTAATTTGTATGTTACCATTATGGAGATCAGTGTTTGCTTTAGTTGGGCTCTTGACCCTTAAGTCATTAACTTCAGATTTTTGTTTGGCTGTTGTACCTGAGTTACAACAGCCAGATGAACAAAGAGAAAATGTTTTTTGATGGTGTTTGATGTGTTTTAACATTATCATTATTTCACAATCATTTGACCTAAGTAGAGCCCAATTTCTGAGTTAAATTTACTTTATTCATTATAGCAGCACTGTCCTTGAAAATCTTAATATTTGTAACTTTAACAATGTAATCCAAATAATTTCTTAAAATTCAATCACATACAATTTTTTTTCTTTTTTTTTAAAGACTTCAAGAATCAGCCTGTGAATCTCAACAATGGTGACAATTATAAAGCATTTTGCAGTGTATTCTGGATGCCACCAATCAAATCTCATTCATGGCTCCCATCATGCATTGCTGTATGAATAAATAATGAGCTTATGTTCAGAGGTCATCTTTTTGTCACCATTGTTGAGATACATACGCTAATTATTGATGTCTGTATGTGCCTACCAGAAAAACTTTTAAGAATTTTTTTTTTTTTTTTTTGAATTGATTTAATCATTTAGATTTAATAGAAAAGACTAGAAAATCCATACTCTACAACAACAGTGCTGCTATAATCCATAAGCTACAAAATGTAAACTCTGAAATAATGCTCTCAATGAGTTCAGTGATTCAGGCCAACTATTGATTATGTTAAAACACAATCAACACCATCATATCACCTTTTCTCTTTGTTCATCTGGCTGTTATAACTCAGGTACAGCAGCCAAACAAAATCTAAAGTTAATGACTTAAGAGTCAAGAGCCCAACTAAAGCAAACACTGATCTCCAAAATGGTAACATACCAATTACTATTTTCTCCTAGAGTGATTCTGATGTTAACATCAGGTGTCTTCGATAAAGTTCAATTATCACTTAAATATCTCATTAACTTTAGCACTGCTTCAATGCTGATTTAACGGTGTCTGAGTATGGAGTCATATAAACACTGAGCAGTGTTAATTTAACAACAAATGTTAGATTCCAAATACCTCAGTGAATTAAGCTATTCATGATGATTATATAACCATCAACAGGTAACCATTATAACCTGATCTCACTTCACTTCAGCTTTCTTTGCTGCTGCAAATGTGTTTAACTAAACACACTGTCACAACGGCCAAAAAAAGACAAAAAATAGATTAAGAGTTAAGAGCCCAACTAATGGAAACACTAATCACTGTCATGGTGACTTCAATTCTCAATAAAACTTCTGTAGACGTGTGACAGAAATAAAGTCAGTCTGGTTAGTAATAAGTGAAGCTGGTAATGCTCTTTGTGGAGTTGTTTAATCCTCCTCTGCTGAGATCTTCAGATTTAATGCCTTCTTTTCTCTTCAGTTGATTTCATCTAAGACTCTGGCTGAAGTCAGTTGTTGTGTTTCTCTTTTCTTTAGTCATTCTGCTTGTTAACAGCAGGTGTTCATCACTATTGCTCAATCATCCCTTAATTAATCAGTTAATTATCTCATTAACTTTACCACTTTGAACACTCTTTAGATTGGGACAATATGTACTCTGAGCAGTGTTGATTTAACACTGGGGATTTTACTGTGTTCCTGTAAGGTGTAGTAATCATGAAGACATTGATTAGCTTGTTCAGGTGAGTTTGATTAGGGTTGTAGGTAAACTCTGCAGGAAAGTGGATCTCGCGGGCCAGAGTTAAGGACCCCTGTCATAGAGTCTATCCTAACGAGCTGATGATCTGAATCAGGTGTGTTAAATAAGGGAGACATACACAATATGCAGAGCAGTGGGGCGCGAGGACTGGATTTGAGAACCACTGGTATACACAGACGTCAAGATTCAGTCAATGCATCTCAACAAAGGTGACGAGCAGAATATTCAATTAGGAAAAGTAAATTACATAGACATTTCAGATAATAATTTATTCATACCGCAATACATGATTAATGAGTTGTGATTGGTGATAGCCACTGCAACATGCATTATTATTGTCACCATTGTTGAGATTCACAGGCTGATTATTGAAATCTGTGTTTCTAAATAAATTCGTTTGAAAGTGTTTTGATCAGAACAATGTTTGTTACATATTTTGGATTATAAGAAAAATACTGATAATCATATGCTGTAGAATAACAAATCCATTATTAACAAGCTAAATCAAACTATTTCAATGAATTTCATTTATCAGATCACAGCGTGATTATGCCAAAACATAACCAACACTATCAGATCAACCTTTTCTTTGTTCATTTGACTATTATTAATCAATAACAGCAGACAAACAAAATTTAAATTGAAAGTATAAGTGTCAAGAGTCCAACTAAAGCAAACACTGATCGCCATAACGGTGGCTTACAATTTGTGATTTTCTCCTTCAGTGATTCTGCTTGTTAACAACAGCTTGTGTCTTCAATAAAGCTCAATCATCACTAAATTAATCACTTAATTATCTCATTAACTTTTACACTCTTGAGTGTTAATTTAACACTCATATCTGCATCATATCTTCCATCTGAAAGCAGGTGAAGGCGATTTACTACTAATCAAGGAACCGGCTTTACTGACGAGATGCGCATAACAATGTCATGCGATATATCGCCCAGCCCTAATTAGAGTACAATGTCTGTAAACACGCCGCGGTTCTGCCAGGCCAGAGCCGCCGGGAGCGCCAAACGCTGCCAGTGTGAAAGCAAACCTCGTGTGTCCTGCTTCCGCTCACCGTACGCACTTCTCCTGCGCTGCTTACGCTCTGCTAACGCGTGCAGTGTGAAACCGGCGAAAGGCCCCATCCACACTACTACGTTTTAGTTTAGAAACAGAGACCTTTTGCTACGTTTGCACCTCCCGTCCAGACTAAAACGGCAACAACGAAGACCTAAAACGGAGAAGTTTAGAAACGCTGCCGACCCGCATTTTGAATCTCCGGAGGACGTTTTAGTGAAGACGGGTCAAAACGGAGGACTTTAGAAACGATGACGCAGAGGCTAACTCTCGGCTTTCTGATTGGGTGATTGGTTTGTGAGAAAACATACAACAACCGCCTGGACTACCAGTTACGTTAGTGACTGCAACATGGATAACGTGGTTTGTGTGCTTGTTGTGTGTTTGTTATTGTATGGTCTTGGAGTTCTGTTGTGTTTGAGGTATTCATGTTCTGCAGGACAGGAACCTGCTGAAAATCAGTTTTATACTGAGTCAGGCCCGATTGCTCTTAATCTTTTCCTGTTTAAATAAATAAATAAATAAATAAAAATAACGAATTACAAGCGTTACTGACTTTGATGTCTTTGCTAGCAGCTGTTGTGCAAGTAAATTCTGCATTTTACAATGCTATAACTGCCTACATGTGCCGGAGGCAAGCTATTATTCGAGCAATCTGTGACAATTCCCGTGTGCAGCAGCGGTATCGACCGTACATGGAGCGTCGCTCTTTGCAGAGGTAACTTAGCTACTTTCTTTGTCAAATCTGAGGAATAGTCAATCTGTTTCTTGTTTACACCGGCACGCGCATGCCCACCCAGCCAGCACAGCCATGTGGGGCCCACATGGGTTAGACCTGGGCTATCTAACTGGGACCCAGACAGTTTTGCTCCCGGTTTCCATGTAGGCCCCACATGGGTTTGCCCAGATGAAATGAATACTGCTCAATGTGCACACTATAGGCTGTTAAATGTAACACTGACCAGTGTTGGAGTTAATGAGATAATTAAGTGATTGAATAATGATTGAGCATTATTGAAGACACCTGATGTTAACAAGCAGAATCACTGAAGGAGAAAATCACAAATTGTAAGCCACCGGTATGGCGATCAGCGTTTGCTTTAGTTGGACTCTTGACCCTTAGACTGTCACTTTAAATTTTGTTTGTCTGCTGTTATTGATTTATAACAGTCAAATGAACAAAGAAAAGTGTGATCTTATAGTGTTGGTTATGTTTTGGCATAATCATGCTGTGATCTGATAAATGAAACTTATTGAGATGGTTTAACTTCTGGTTCAACTTGTTAGCAACAGCTTTGTGATTCCACAGCATATGATTATCAGTATTTTTTTTAATCCAAAATATTTAATAAACATTGTTCTGATCAAAACACTTTCAAATGAATTTATTTAGAAACACAGACATCAATAATCAGTCTGTGAATCTCAACAATGGTGACAATAATAATGCATGTTGCAGTGGCTGCCACCAATCACAACTCATTACTGGCTCCCATCATGCATTGCGGTATGAATAAATTATGATCTGAATTGTCTATGTAATTTACTTTTCCTAATTGAATATTCTGCTCGTCACCATTATTGAGATGCATTGACTGAATCTTGACGTCTGGGTGTGCCTAAAAGAAATATTTTTTTTTGAAAACAACTTTTAAGAAATCCTTTATATTATATCTAAAATTCTGGATATTTATGCACAATCACAGTTATGCTGTAATCAACAGCATAAATCACTAAACATAAGGTTCAAATGATGACATAAATTTCATAATATAACCAACACCATTACATTACTTTTTTTTTTTGTTCTTCTGGCAGTTATAAGTCAGAAACAACAGCCAAACAAAATCTAAAGTTAATAACATAAGGGTCAAGAGCCCAACTAAAGCAAACAATGATCGCCATAACGGTGGCTTACAATTTTCTCCTTCAGTGATTCTGCTTTAGGTGTCTTCAATAATCTTCAATCATATTCAATCACTTAATTATCTCATTAACTCCAACACTGATCAGTGTTACATTTAACAGCCTGTAGTGTGCACACTGAGCAGTGTTCATTTCATCTGGGCAAACCCATGTGGGGCCTACATGGAAACCGGGAGCAAAACTGGCTGGGTCCCAGTTAGATAGCCCACGTCAAACCCATGTGGGCCCCACATGGCTGTGCTGGCTGGGCAGTGTAGGTGTAGCAAGTTGGGAAGAGAGAAATATTAATTGTATTTTATTTTTATATGATGAACTTCCCAAAACAATTTTTCTATGAAGTTAAGAGACTTTCGGGTTCGTTTTGTATTAAATACTTGTTCGAGTTAGTCATTGTGGTTAGGAACTATCAATTAAGGTGTTTCGTTAAGTGGGACGCTTATCAGTGTTGCGCGCTATGCCTTTAGAGAGTGTGTGAGTTACGTCAGCCTCAGATCGCAAATGGACGCTAGCGAGGCAAGACGCACATGTTCTCTTCTCACTCTTCCACTTAAATATTGGTATGTCTACAAGTGTTAATTCTGTTAAAGTTAATTAAATATTAAGCACATGTGTTACTGAATCGATTACACACATGCATGTTGTGTATTGTGAGTTTTATGTGACATTTATCTGACGCACGTGGAGTCAACTAACTAGTTATTTGTGCACAGTGTTTAACGTGGAGAGAGGTTGGCGCAACAGAGAAATACTGATCAAATTGTCCCATGTGTTTCCAGGTATGTTTGGTTCTTCAATTTAACCAGTATAACGTGATCGAATTTATGTAATTTGGGTCTATAAATGTATATGTGGATTTTGCTTTTGGAAAGATGTATTTTATCTTTATTTCTCAGATTCTGTAATACATTCTATCACGTTACATCCGACTATTACACTGGTTTTGCAGTTCTATAGAGTATAATGTGGATGTGCCTGATGTTTTGAGGGAATATTTGTTTGTCGATTTGTGCAAACATTATTCTTATGTTACTGACATGTTTGAAGAATACACACCCAGCCATTTTATTACTTACTTTATTTTTTTCCTTTAACAACAGTAATGTATTATTTGCTTTAATGTGTATTACTAACTATCACATGTTAAACATGTATACAATTGTTAAGTCGGCCTCAGATCGCAAATGGACGCTAGCGAGGCAAGACGCACATGTTCTCTTCTCACTCTTCCACTTAAATATTGTGTTTAACGTGGAGAGAGGTTGGCGCAACAGAGAAATACTGATCAAATTGTCCCATGTGTTTCCAGGGTCAATAAATTCAGTCGTTTTGAAGCCATCCTGCTGTCTGCTGTGTGGAATTTCTTATGTACAGAACTGGATCTGCTACATAGGTGAATGGTCACTTGATCCGCGTTTTCAGTCGTTTTAATGTGGACGGAGATCAATTCTAATACGCAGCTAAAACGCTGGTGTGGACGGAGATCGTATTCATTTTAATTCTCCGTTTCTACACTAAAACGCAGTAGTGTGGATGGGGCCTTATATTGAAAGGACTGAAACATGTGAACACGGAGAAGCAAGACGCAACTGAAAAAATGACTAGCGTGTCAGAGCTGGGGAAAACCCCTTAACTGTTAAAAGGACAAGATATCGCTGCGGACATTCAAGCGGATTCTTTATTATGAATATAGGACTGACCTGAAGGAAAATGCTATATCTACTGTAAATGCAGGTATACTCGCTTACTCGATACTCCACTCTATAAGCTTAAATGAACAATATCAATGAAAACATATATGAGTATATAAGAGTGGTTGATAGGGGTGTTATGTAGTGATACATAGAACCGTTGGGTGAAGCGGTCATAGCCGTGTTTTATCCTTTTATCGTGAATAAAACACAGCTATTGACCAATCAGAATAGAGGACTGGAACTAACCATTTTATAAGCATGCTTAGGCGATAATCCATTCAGAGTTTGAAGAAAACATATGTTTTGCTGAATTGGGTAAGGCAATGGTTAAGCTATTCATTATTCGAACGGGCCGCCATGCCAGATCATGCTTGTCTGTTCAAATTATAATGGTTTGTGAACGTAACCACTTTAATAATAAGAGTGTTTATCCTGGGATGTGTAGGTTGTTGATTGATGACACGTAACTATATTTCATGACATTCTAGTTAAATGTGTTTTTAAGGAGGAATCACATTAGGGCTGGGCGATATATCGCACGATATTGTTATGCGCATCTCGTCAGTAAAGCCGGTTCCTTGATTAGTAGTAAATCGCCTTCACCTGCTTTCAGATGAAAGATATGATGCAGATATGAGTGTTAAATTAACACTCAAGAGCGTTAAAGTTAATGAGATAATTAAGTAATGATTGAGCATTATTGAAGACACCTGATGTTAACAAGCAGAATCACTGAAGGAGAACATCACAAATTGTAAGCCACTAGGGCTGGGCGATATATCGTGCGATATTGTTATGCGCGTCTCTTCAGTAAAGCCGGTTCTTTGATTAGTAGTAAATCGCCTTCACCTGCTTTCAGATGGAAGATATGATGCAGATATGAGTGTTAAAGTTAATGAGATAATTAAGTGATTAATTTAGTGATCATTGAGCATTATTGAAGACACCTGATGTTAACAAGCAGAATCACTGAAGGAGAAAATCTAAACTTGTAAGCCACCGTTATGGCGATCAGTGTTTGCTTTAGTTGGGCTCTTGATCCTTATACTTTAAGTTTAAATTTCGTTTGTCTGCTGTTATTGATTTATTACAGTCAAATGAACAAAAACAAGTGTGATCTGATAGTGTTGGTTATGTTTTGACATAATCATGCTATGATCTGAAAAATGAAACTCATTCAGATGATCTGCTTATAACTTGATAGCAACAGTTTAGTGGTCCTACAGCATATGATAATTGTATGTTTCTTAAAATCCAAACCATTTAATAAAAATTGTTCTGATCAAATCACTTTCAAATGCATTTATTTAGAAACGCAGACATCAATAATCAGCCTGTGAATCTCAACCGTGGTGACAATAATAATCCTTGTTGCCACCAATCACAACTCATTAATGGCTCCCATCATGCATTGCGGTATGAATAAATTATGATCTGAATTGTCTATGTAATTTACTTTTCCTAATTGAATATTCTGTTCATCACCATTGTTGAGATGCATTGACTGAATCTTGATATCTGTGTGTGCCTAAAACAAAGATTTTTTTTTTTTTTACAACTTTTAAGAAATCCTTTATATTATATCACAAATTCTGGATATTTATGCAGAATCTCAGTTATGCTGTAACCAACAGCATAAATCACAAACAATTAGCTCAAATGATGAATGTCATAATATAGTCAAAACCATTAGATAAATGTTTTTCTTTGTTCATCTGGCAGGTATAATTCGGATACAACAGATGATCAAAATCTAAAGTTAATAATATAAGGGTCAAGAGCCCAACTAAAGCAAACACTCATCTCCATAATGGAGACCTGAAATTCCGGTTTTCTTCTTCAGTGATTCTGCTTTAGGTGTCTTCAATAATGCTCAATCATCACTCAATTAATCACTTAAATATCTCATTAACTTTAACACTCTTGAGTGTGGACTCATATACACTCCCAGGTGTGTTCATTTAACACTGGAGTTTTTGCTGTGTAAAGAGCCGTAGTTAACTGACAAGCTGAGCCAAATCGCACTAATATCGCGGACGTATCGCCAGCGATATTTAATGCGATATGGCTCAGCTTGTCAGTTCATCTGTAAAGAGCCGTAGTTAACTGACAAGCTGAGCCATATCGCATTAAATATCGCTGGCGATACGTCCGCGATATTAGTGCGATTTGGCTCAGCTTGTCAGTTAACTACGGCTCTTTGTAGTAAATGCTGCTCCATCTGAAAGCAGGTGAAGGCAATTTACTACTAATCAAGGAACCGGCTTTACTGACGAGATGCGCATAACAATATCGTGCGATATATCGCCCAGCCCTATAAGCCACCGTTATGGCGATCAGCGTTTGCTTTAGTTGGACTCTGACCCTTATACTTTCATCTTTAAAATTTGTTTGTCTGCTGTGATTGATTTGTAACGGTCAAATGAACACAGAAAAGTGTGATCTGATAGTGTTGGTTATGCTTTGGCATAATCATGCTGTGATCTGAAAAATGAAACTTATAGAGATAGTTTGGTTCAGGCCCGGCTCCACGGGGGGGCCAGGGTGGGCCTGGCCCACCCAATCAGAAGCTTGGCCCACCCTGGCCCCACACCACATAACAGCCAATCACAAAATTGGTGCGATATTCAATTCAGCTCGAGATAGGCTACGTTATTTTCTATTTTCTACCCAACCCCCTCCTTTTTCCCTCCGAGACCAGTGTTGCCAACTTAGCGCCTATGTCGCTATTTTTAGCGACTTTTCAGACCCCTTTAGCGACATTTTTTCAAAAAAGCGACTAGCGACAATTTTAGCGACTTTTTGGACAAACCTCAGTAATCTCCAAATGTTACCAGTACTGTCCTGCGAGCGCGAGGTCTTGCTTTCTCCCTGTCGTCACTGTCTCTAGCTGCGTCTCCCCTGTTCAGTGAATGGCTGAGAGGAGCGCACGGCCGCTGACAGACGCGAATGAGCAGTGTTTTTCCACGGACTTATCACTTATCTTCTTTTCTTTTGTTATATTTAAATAATTTAGTTTGACCATTTTAATTTTATTTATTTTCTTGTGCTTATTACTTGTAACACTCACTATCACAGAGCTTAGTTCATCTGGTTCCCTAACTCTCTCAATTCAGATAATGTTCCACATAGGCCAATAAAAAATGTAATCATTCACTATATTATAGCTACTCGTTCTATTGTCTGACAACAAAAAAATATGAAATGAAAACAGCTTTATTGACATTCAGGGTCACACGCAAGGTCTCTCGCTCGCTTTCCCTCTATGCCGTGCGCGCGCTACGTGGTTTGGAGCACAATCTCTGTCTCTGGCGCTCGCTCTAGATTACGAGAGATTTGAACTAATTTGCGGCATAGCAAGTCGATCACGAGTGGCTCAACAGGTAGATATATAGATAAACTCATCTTCCAGGCATTTGACCGACCTGGGTGCGTTTCCCAAAAGCATCGTTGGCCAACTATGATCGCAATTTCCATTGAACTCTATTGGTAACGACGGAACTTGCGACCATAGTTGGGTTTGGGAAACGCACCCCAGGTTGACACTTCAGCGTGAGAGATCGGGGGTGTGGCGTGTGACCGTGTGAAACCAATCAAATGCGTGTGTCTCACGGCCAATGCGTGAGAGTTGGCAGCTCTGAACTTAGTTTATTAGTATATATATAAACATATTAAACATGTTTATATACACTCAAAAAAATGATATGTTGGCTTTACTTAACTTTTTTATGTAAACAGGTTCCACCGGTTCCACATAACTATGTTTCGTTAAACAAACAAAATATGTTCATGTAACTTCAACATCATGGAATTTGGTCATTTTAAGCGACCCAATTAAACTCTGAGCTAATGAGTTAATTAAGTGAATAACTGAGTGATGATTGAGCATTATTGAAGACACCTGATGTTAACAAGCAGAATCTCTGAAGGAGAAAACCGGAATGTTTAAGTCACCATTATGGAGATAAGTGTGTGTTTTAGTTGGGCTCTTGACCATTTACTTATTAACTTTAGATTTTGTTTGGTTGCTGTACATGAGTTATAACAGCCGGATGAACAATAAACAAAGGTCATCTGATGGTGTTGGTTGTGTTTTAACATAATCATTATTTCACAATCATTTGACCTGAGTCACTGTACTCATATTAAACCGAATTTCTGAGTTAAGTTAACCTTTCGAATAATAGCAGCACTGTCAGTGTAGTAGAGCATACTATTTTTAGACTTTTCAATGAAATTCAAATGATCAAATCAATAAATAAAAAAGAAACTTCCTAAAAAATATTTTGAGTAGGCACGCACAGACATCAAGAATCAGCCTGTGAATCTCAACAATGGTGACAATTATAAAGCATGTTGCAGTGCATTCTGGGTGCCACCAATCAAAACTCATTCATGGCTCCCATCATGCATTGCTGCATGAATAAATAATGAGCTTATGATCTGTTTGTCACCATTGCTGAGATTCATATGCTGATTCTTGATGTCTGTGTGTGCCTACTCAGGTTATTTTTTAAGAAGTTTATTTTTTATTTCTTGATTTGATCATTTGAATTTCATTGAAAAGCCTAAAAATAGGATGCTCTACAATGACAGTAAGGTAAACTTAACTCAGAAATTGGGTTCAATATAAGTTCAGTGATTGAGGTGAAATAATGATTATGTTAAATCACAACCAACACCATCAGATCTCCTTAGTTCATTGTTCATCTGGCTGTTGTAACTCATGTACAGCAACCAAACAAAATCTAAAGTTAATAAGTTAATGGTCAAGAGCCCAACTAAAACAAATACTTATCTCCATAATGGTGACTTAAACATTCCGATTTTCTCCTTCAGAGATTCTGCTCGTTAACATCAGGTGTCTTCAATAATGCTCAATCATCACTCAATTATCCACTTAATTAACTCATTAGCTCAGAGTTTAATTGGGTCGCTTAAAATGACCAAATTCCATGATGTTGAAGTTACATGACCATATTATGTTTGTTTAACGAAACATAGTTATGTGGAACCGGTGGAACCTGTTTACATAAAAAAGTTAAGTAAAGCCAACATATCATTTTTTTGAGTGTATATATATATAAAGTTACTACATAGTTCCAAAATATATACAAAAAATATTAAAAATGAAGAACGTGTTAACATTTTTAGTTCGTAACAAGTTTGTTTTAGTTGATGTAAATAGTTATTTTAAAAGATCTGATCCTTTTTATCAAATCTATAGTTACTTAATTGATACAAGATCTGTTAAGAGGTAAAAACAATATTACAAATGCAAAAATAGAGAATGTAAAAATAAACATGTTAAACATGTTTATCTATCTATCTCTCTCTCTATATATATAAAGTTACTAAATAGTTCCAAAATATGTACAAAAAATATTAAAAATGAAGAAAACACAAACACAACAATAACAAAACAACCCTAACAATTGCCTTAAATGCATGATATTAAAATTATATCAACAGACATGTGAGACTAGTATTATATCCCCTCCCCCCTCTCCCTGACCGGCCCACCTGGAATATCACTTGGCCCACCTTTCATCTCATATCTGGAGCCGGGCCTGGTTTGGTTTAACTCATTAGCAACAGCTTTGTGATTCTACAGCATATGATTATCAGCATTTTTCTTATAAACCAAAATATTTAATAAACATTGTTCTTATAAAAACATTTTCAAATGAATTTATTTAGAAACACAGACATCAATAATCAGCCTGTGAATCTCAACAGCGGTGACAATAATAATGCATATTGCAGTGGCTGCCACCAATCACAACTCATTAATGACTCCCATCATGCATTGCGGTATGAATAAATTATGATCTGAATTGTCTATGTAATTTACTTTTCCTAATTGAATATTCCGCTCGTCACCATTGTTGAGATGCATTGACTCAATCTTGAGGTTTGTGTGTGCCTAAAAGAAAGATTTTTTTTAAAAAACAACTTTTAAGAAATCCTTTATATTATATCTACAATTCTGGATATTTATGCAAAATCACAGTTAGTTATGCTGTAACCAACAGCATAAATCACAAACATAAAGATCAAATGATAATTGTCATAATATAACCAACATAATTAGAATTTTTTTCTTTGTTGATCTGGCAGTTAAGACTCGAATACAACAGCCAAACAAAATCTAAAGTTATTAATCTAAGGGTCAAGAGCCCAACTAAAGCAAACAATGATCACCATAACGGTGGCTTACAATTTGTGATTTTCTCCTTCTTTAGATGCTCAATCATCACTTAATTATCTCATTAACTTTAACACTCTTGAGTGGACTCAAATACACTCACAGGAGTGTTAATTTAACACTGGAGTTTTTGCTGTGTACAAAGAGCCGTAGTTAACTGACAAGCTGAGCCATATCGCATTAAATATCGCTGGCGATACGTCCGCGATATTAGTGCGATATGGCTCAGCTTGTCAGTTAACTACGGCTCTTTGTACTAAATGCCGCTCCATCTGAAAGCAGGTGAAGGCGATTTACTGCTAATCAAGGAACCGGCTTTACTGACGAGATGCGCATAACAATATCGTGCGATATATCGCCCAGCCCTAAATGCCGCTCCATCTGAAAGCAGGTGAAGGCGATTTACTACTAATCAAAGAACCGGCTTTACTGAAGAGATGCGCATAACAATATCGTGCGATATATCGCCCAGCCCTAAATCACATCTAGCCTTACCTTAGAGTCACCCTCCGCCTAGGAGTACCATATTATACTGGAAACTTTTTGAGGAACTTGAAATACATATTGAAATTCCTTAAGTTCACAATATTACATTTGAGTTTCAGTCTTAGGAATCACAAATGAAGCCACAAGTATCTTTTTACTTTTACTCTGTTGAGTTTGTTCTGGACTTGAGTAGATGCAGAAATTAGAAACATTCTCAAAATACTATTGTTAATATTAATTATATACCAGAATTAGTGGGATCTTCATTTACTACAAACTAAAATAATCTAGTTCTTTTGTGTCATGAAAAACCCATGCCTGATTTCCAGTGTGTAAGAGCACAGCTCTTCTCCAGACTCACTGTTTTGGACGATGTCACTGTTTTGCATCTTCTTCCAGACTCTGAACGGCAGGTTGCCCAAGTATTGGGACACATGAATCAAAGCTCCAGAAGCCATCTGTGGATCCGGCTCTGAGATCTGGGCTCTGGAAGAACATTCAGGAGTCAGAACTGCGGTGGCTTTGGATCAGAACCAGAGAGACCAGAGACACCAGCAGATCACTCACCTTTCCATTGAGACTGGAAACTCCTGCAGAACAAACACACCATTTATCATCAAGAACGCAATCAATCATCTATCAATCAATGATGTGAAATCAGACCTTCAGAAAGCAGACGTCATTGGCTCTCATCATCTCCTCCATGTCTTTGATTGTGTGTGAAAGATCTGAGATGTGTGTGTTCATCTCCTCCAGCTTCTCCTTCATCATCTGCTTCTTCTGCTCCTCTTCCTCCCTCAGTGCAGTGATTGTAGCTTCTTCTTCATCTCTGAGAAACTGATGAAGCTTCTCAAACTGCTGTTTAATCTGACGCTCTGTGTGCTTAGCTTGAGACTGAAATCAAAACACATTCACTTCAATCATCTCAAAGACACAACTGATTCTGGAGCAGTGTGAAGAGTGAGTGGGGAAATGTGGGTTAGTTAACTTTCTGAATTACTACTTCTAGTTAGTAGATGTTCTGTGTCTGTAGGTTGAATATACACATGAATCTCATTAGTCTCTCTTCACAAAACAACACTGTTTTAAATGGTGTTTGAGTAAGATTTATTCATACACAGCAAAATCACCAGTGTTAAATTAACACTGCTCAGTAGGGCTGGGCGATATATCGCACGATATTGTTATGCGCATCTCTTCAGTAAAGCCGGTTCCTTGATTAGTAGTAAATCGCCTTCACCTGCTTTCAGATGGAAGATATGATGCAGATATGAGTGTTAAATTAACACTCAAGAGTGTTAAAGGTAATGAGATAATTAAGTGATTAATTTAGTGATGATTGAGCATTATTGAAGACACCTGATGTTAACAAGCAGAATCACTGAAGGAGAAAATCACAAATTGTAAGCCACCGTTATGGCGATCAGTGTTTGCTTTAGTTGGACTCTGACCCTTATACTTTCATCTTTAAATTTTGTTTGTCTGCTGTTATTGATTTATAACGGTCAAATGAACAAAAAAAAGTGTGATCTGATAGTGTTGGTTATGTTTTGGCATAATCATGCTGTGATCTGAAAAATTAAACTTATTGAGATAGTTTGGTTTAAATCATTAGCAACAGCTTTGTGATTCTACAGCATGTTATTATCAGTATTTTTCTTATAAACCACATTATTTAATAAACATTGTTCTGATCAAATCACTTTCAAATGCATTTTTTTAGAAACACAGACATCAATAATCAGCCTGTGAATCTCAACCGTGGTGACAATAATAATCCTTGTTGCCACCAATCACAACTCATTAATGGCTCCCATCATGCATTGCGGTATGAATAAATTATGATTTGAATTGTCTATGTAATTTACTTTTCCTAATTGAATATTCTGCTCGTTACCATTGTTGAGATGCATTGACTGAATCTTGACGTCTGTGTGCCTAAAAGAAAGATTTGTTTTTTAAACAACTCTTAAGAAATCCTTTACATTATATCTAAAATTCTGGATATTTATGCAGAATCACAGTTATGCTGTAATCAACAGCATAAATAACAAACATAAAGATCAAATGATGATTGTCATAATATGACCGACATAATTAGATCATTTCTTTTCTTTGTTGATATGGCAGTTATAACTCAGATACAACAGCCAAACAAAATCTAAAGTTTTTAATCTAAGGGTCAAGAGCCCAACTAAAGCAAACAATGATCGCCATAACGGTGGCTTACAATTTTAGATTTTCTCCTTCTTTAGATGCTCAATCATCACTCAATTAATCACTTAATTATCTCATTAACTTTAACAATCTTGAGTGTGGACTCATATACACTCCAGGAGTGTTAATTTAACACTGGAGTTTTTGCTGTGTACAAAGAGCCGTTGTTAACTGACAAGCTGAGCCATATCGCATCAATTATCGCTGGCGATACGTCCGCGATATTAATGCGATATGGCATTAATATATCGCCCAGCCCTACCCCATACACAGCAAAATCCCCAGTGTACATATGTACACTCTCGGTGTACATATAGGTCCAACTACAGGGTGTTAAAAATTAACACTGAAGCAGTGTTGAAGTTAATGAGATAATTAAGTGATTAATTAAGTGACGATTGGCCATTAGTGGTGACACCTAATGTTAATAAGAAGAATCATTGAAGGAAAGAGAAACAACAAGAACAGAAAAAAGAGAAACACAAGAACTACTGACTTCGAGCCATTACACATTATTGCACTTATTATTACCAGTGTATTTCTGTCATACATCTACACACATTCTTATTTATATTGAACAGAAGTTTAGATGGTAATGTTTTATGGAATGTTTCGTTTCATGTCACCATTATGGCGATGAGTGTTTGCTTCAGTTGGGCTCTTGACCCTTTGCTTTTTAACATTAGTGTTTCTCTGGTTGCTCCAACTCCGTGTTTATAAAGCACATGTGTTACTGCGAGAGAAACCATGACATGGGCTGTGTTTCCCGAAAGCATCGTAAGCCTAATTTGATCGTACAGACCTTTTGTTGCGATCGTTCTACGATTAAGTTAGGCTTAACATGCTTTTGAGAAACACATCCCAGGTCATGATGGTTATGTTTAAATGCTGAAATTACAATCCTGTAGTGTCCTGATTCACTCAACCAGCATTATAAACTGATTATACAAAGGTTCTATTCATTACAGTAGCTAATTCCAGCAGTGCTTTAATAATCTGAAGGTTTTAAAATCCCACACAGATATCAAGAATCTACATATGAATCCCAACAATGGTGACAATTACACAAAAGATTCATGTTGCAGTGCATGATGGGAGCCACCAATCAAAATGCATCCATGGCTCCCATCATGCATTGCAGTATGAATAAATTATGCAGCTGAATTGTCCTTTAATTTTCATTGTTTTTCCTGTTTGTTTTTTATTTTGCTAGTGTTTTGTTATGACTTTAACAGCTTGTTTTGTGATGTTCAGAGTTGATCTGTGTGTCACTAGTTTGTTTATTGTCACCATTGTTGTGATTCATATGCTGATTCTTGATGTTTGTGTGTCTAAACACAAGATCTCCAGTGCACAAAGAATTTTAGTTTAGTTTTTTTTCAAACTATAGAATCTCAGGGCTACAATCACCAATACTAAAACGCTACATCAATCATATAGTCAATGATTTAGACTCTGAATGACATCAGTGAATCAGGTCACTACGTGATGATAATGTCACCATCACAGCATATTGTTAGCAGGTTTTCTCGTGCAATAACAAATGTGCTTTATAAACACAACGTTGGAACAGCCAAAGAAAAACTAACAAAAAAAAATGAAAAGGGTCAAGAGCCCATGGCAAACACTGACCACCATAATGGTGGATTGAAATGAAAAATTCCATAAAACATTGCCGTCTAAACTTCTGTTGAATCTCAATAACTTTTGTAGATGTATGACAGAAATAATAAGTGCAATAATGTGTAAAGGCTCGAAGTCAGTAGTTCCTGTGTTTCTCTTTTTTTCGTTCTTTTTGTTTCTCTTTCCTTCAATGATTCTGCTTATTAACATCGGGTGTCACCACTAATGGCCAATCATCACTTAATTAATCACTTAATTATCTCATCAACTTCAACACTGATTTAGTGTTCATTTTTAACACCCTGTAGTTGGACCTATATGTACATAGAGAGTGTTAATTTAACTGGAAATTTTGCTGTGTAGGATTAAAACTTCTTTTTAATTGGGGGTACCCTGGGAATTATTTTAATAAGGTACAATTTTGTGCTTTTATTGCAGTATGCACAATTGTTCCTTGGGGTACAAAATTGTCCCTTAATTGGTACAAAGTTATAAGGTACAATTTCGTACCTCGCATTAAAGGTACAAAAGGGTACCCTTCAGGTTACCACCCCAGTGACAGCCACGTGTACCCTAAAAGGTACAGTTTTGTACTTTTTTTCTGACAGTGATACCGCAAGGTTCAATATTGGGCCCCTTGCTTTTTTGTTTATATATAAAAGATCTACCTGAAAGTTGTAAGGAGGTCGGTTGTCAAATGTATGCAGATGACACTATTATTTATGTAACAGCAGAAACCTCTCATTTGGCCGCAGAAATGTTAACCAGACAACTGGTCAGTGTATCCCAATGGCTGCAGGATAACTGTTTTTCACTAAAGAACAAAGTGCTGGATGGATTTAAAATCAAAATTAACCAAAATGAAATCAAGGAAGTGAGTGAAGGAGATCACGTGACCCTTCGGCAGCGATGCACGCATAGTTCTTCGCTCTGCTCACTTGGTCAATTATTCTATAATCCTGTCAATACACTTTGAATCGCTCTTTATCTAGCCCATTATGAGTACTACAGCAGTCAAAGACAGTCGTAAAAGAGAGGTTGAGCAATCACCAATAAAGAAGAAATTTAAAGATTCCGCCATCTCCAGAGAGGAGCTCGACGCTGCAATAGCTAACGGTATCAAGCTAGCGCTCAAAGAGCAACAAAGCACTCTGAATTCGGTTGTGGCTTCGGCAGTAAGAGAAGCAATAGACTCGGTATTGACCCCAGCACTGCATGATCTACATTTGGATATACAAACGACCAATGATTCTGTTAAAGAGCTAAAAGCAGAGGTTGGAAAGTTAGCCAGCACGACGGAACACACACGTGACCGGGTCGATTCCATTCAGGTAGCTGCACGTGACGATAGGAGGATAGTCACAACCTTAAGAAATCAGTTGGAACAACTTACCGAAAAAATTACAGACATTGAAGACAGGAGCAGGAGAAATAACGTACGACTGGTGGGTTTGCCTGAGGGGGCGGAAGGCCCAGATGCAGCTGGCTTCCTTAGAGCTAATCTTTCTAAGTGGATCCCTTCACTGAAAGGCCGCGACATCGAGATTGACCGTGCCCATCGCGTTTATGACGGAAGAAAAAACTCCGATCGGGCACGTACTCTCATCTTCCGTGTACTAAGATGGCATGACAGATCGGCGATCCTGAAGGGTGCTCGGCAGGCATATCCGGTGAAATATACGCGGCAGGACAATGTCACACTATTATTTTTTCCAGACTTTAGCCCTGCCACAACTACCAAGAGAAAGAGCTTTAATCCAGTCTTGAAGAAGATGACTGCACTCGGTCTCCAGCTCTTCCTCATCTACCCGGCGGCAATTAAACTACGGCACAAGGGTGAGCAGATGATGTTCGACTCTCCTGAAAAAGCGGAGGACTTTGTCAGCTCATTGTCACAGAAGAAGACGTATTCTGCAGCTCTAAAAAGCAACGGGAATACAACGGCTATCATCTCCATCCCTTCAACTCAACTAGGAGAACCTAATGATGAGGTTTGTGGTGATCTTAAATGCCCTGAGGACAACAGCAAGGTGGACATGGACACTTGTTGAAATTTGTTTTTTGAAGTCTTGTCCTGTATGCTTGTCCGATGACTGGTAAACAACAATGCAACACGCTTATTTATTTTGAGTATTCGTTTCCTTTTCTCTTCTCTCTCTCCTTCGGGCTAATAGAGAGCAGGTCCGATCACTACGTTTTGGCTTTGTGGGCCTTTTGAGGACATGTCTTGCATTGAAGTGGGTTGGTCACGTATCCGAATTTGTTTCTGTTGTTCATGCAGGCCTACATTCTCGGTTATGTGCGGTCTGTTTTGGTTTTTGTACATAGTTTGTCGTTCTTTCCTTTTGTTGTTTTCTATTCCACTCAACAGACACCAATACGTTTACTTTTATTTATTTCGCTTTTCTGTTAAAATATTCATGCATCTAGATGGATCGGAATCTAGGATTTGTACTAACGTTTGCATGTCACTTACTGTATGGTTTTGCTTTCGTTTCTCTTCACTTAGACATAATCTACTTGACATTGGAAATATACAATGCAGGTTCTGAATATCTTATCATTGAATGTGAATGGCCTAAATTCTCCTATAAAACGTACCCGTATATTAGAATATTTGCACCGTAAATCGATTTCCTGTGCCCTGATACAGGAGACCCATTTAAAACAATGTGATGTGGCGCAGTTTCAAAACAAGTATTATAAATTGGCAGCCTTCTCTTGTGCTCTTAATAAAACTAAGGGGGTGCTTATCTTAGTCGATAGGAAGTTACATATAACTATTGAACATACCGGGAATGATGATGAAGGTAGATTTGTTTTTATACATTGCAAAATGACAGGTTAACACTGGCTTCCATTTACTGCCCGAATGAGGCAGACAGTGCATTTTTCATTAATATTTCCAATGCATTGCTTGAGCAGACTGATTGTCATTTAGTGGTGGGTGGTGATTTTAATGCCGTCTTAAATCCTGCATTGGATAAATCTCACCCGGATACAACAGCTAACCCATCTTCTAAGTTATTGAATAAATTTATCACTGAACTTAATATAATCGATCTTTGGAGAATTCAAAACACTACGTCTGTCATAATGTGGGTCTTGTGTCCTGTCATGTTTAGTGGTTCCCTGTCTTGTTCATTAGTTATCCCAGGCGTTTCTTGTTATCCACGCCCCCTTGTTATCCTGTCTGCTCGTTTGTCTCTGATTATTTAAGCCCTGTGTTTCTGCCCTGTCTTTGTCAGTTATTGAATGAATGAATGAATGTATTTACGAGTGTCTTGCCTGTTCTGAGTTTTCCCTAGTTTGTATTATTAAAGTCTACTGCTGCATTTAGATCCGACTACCGCCTTTGCTTCCACGCAATTCGTGACAGAATAACTGACCACCAGGATCTAGCAGTTAGTACCCGGGAACCACCGACCGTAAAGCAAGAAGTATGATGGAGGACGGATTCTACCAGAATGGACGGTCGCTTGAGGAGTACGTGGGGGCTTACCTAGAGTTTTATCATGAGACAAATTTGAGTGAGGAAACACTCAAGCATAATTTCTGGAGTGGGATGGACGACACGCTCGGCGCAATGCTTCTGTTAGATGCGGAACACCTCTCTTTTGTGCAGTTCCTGGACCAAGCGTTGTGGGTGTGCGGTTCGTCACTCACTGTAGGACTCGCTGAGGAAATCAGCTGTGTTCCCAAACCAGGGCATTCCGTCAAGACCGTTCCAGGTAATTCCAAGCACAGTTCACGTAAGAGAGTTTCCAACCGAGCTCTGAGAAAGCCCGTTCGCCGCATCCGCACTGACGACACCGCGCTCCACAAGCCCGCGCCTCACATGAACCGAGTCGAGCCCGCTTTCCACGTCTTGCCAGCAATCAAGCCAGCCACCGGATCGGTCTATGGCCGTACGGGACCGATCTCCAGCGTGGCTGATCCTCCTATGAGGTCTGCGCGTGCTGCCAGGAAGACCATCATTCCAGGGTCCCACCATGTCGAACCCGCGCTTCACCCCAGCCCTGCCGAGACCGCGCTCCGCAAACCCGCGCTTCTCGCCCGCTCAGCCGAACCCGCGGTTCACGAGTCAAGTGAGTCAAGTCCCGAGTCAAGTGAGTCAAGCCCCGAGTCAAGTGAGTCAAGCCCCGAGTCAAGCCCCGAGTCAAGTGAGTCAAGCCCCGAGTCAAGTGAGTCAAGCCCCGCCGAGCCAAGTGAGTCAAGTGCCGCCGAGCCAAGTGAGTCAAGTGCCGCCGAGCCAAGTGAGTCTACCGAGTCTACTGTGTCAAGTGAGTCTACCGAGTCTACTGTGTCAAGTGAGTCTACCGAGTCTACTGTGTCAAGTGAGTCTACTGAGTCTACTGTGTCAAGTGAGTCTACTGAGTCAAGTACGTCCAGTAGTGAATCTAGCCCAGTGAAGCGCCGTCGCAGAAGGAGGAGAGGGAGGACTCGTTTGGCTCGCCAGGCTCCGGAGGGCGTTCCCAGACTCCTCGCCCTGCCGGCCCCGCCTCTGCGCCTCGCCCTATCGGCCCCGCCTCTGCGCCACGCCCTGCCAATGTCTCTCAAGCTCCATGAGACTGTCCCAGAGTCCGTTGCCAGCCCGGAGGTTGTCCCCCTAGGTTCTCCCAAGTATTTTTTGGGGGGGGGGGGCCAAGGGTCCGGTGAAGAGACCATGAAGGCTGCGCCGCCATGGTCGTCTGCAGGGTCTTCACCACCCTGGCCTTCGCCTCGTCCTGCTCCGCCCTGGCCTTCGCCTCGTCCTGCTCCGCCCTGGTCACCGGCCCAGTCTGGTCCGCCCACGCTCTGCGGCCCAGGCCCGCCTTGCCTAGGTCCTGGTCCCGTTCCCCTGCACGGGCCTGGCCCTCCATCCCTCCCCCAAGACCGCCTGTGCTTCACCGCCCTCCTGAACTTTTTGGGTATTTTTTTTGTTTTGTTGGGCGTCAGGAGCCGCCCTTAAGGGGGGGGTTATGTCATAATGTGGGTCTTGTGTCCTGTCATGTTTAGTGGTTCCCTGTCTTGTTCATTAGTTATCCCAGGTGTTTCTTGTTATCCACGCCCCCTTGTTATCCTGTCTGCTCCTTTGTCTCTGATTATTTAAGCCCTGTGTTTCTGCCCTGTCTTTGTCAGTTATTGAATGAATGAATGAATGTATTTACGAGTGTCTTGCCTGTTCTGAGTTTTCCCTAGTTTGTATTATTAATGTCTACTGCTGCATTTAGATCCGACTACCGCCTTTGCTTCCACGCAATTCGTGACAACGTCTAAGGACTTTACTTTTTTTTCTAACAGACATAAGACTTTCTCTAGGATAGATTACATATTTCTTAGCCCATCTCTAATTTCATCTAACTCCTCTATCTCTATATTACCAATTTTATTGTCTGATCACTCTGCAGTGTTGTGTAATGTTCACCTTTCCAACATTAAGACCAAGGCCCCTAGATGGCGTTTTAACACATCAATACTAAGTAATCAGATGTTCATTAATTCGCTAAAAGATCATATAAAGGAATTTCTTGAAATTAATACATCTCGCGATGTAGACCCTCAAATATTATGGGAAACAACTAAATGTATTATACGAGGATTCTGTATATCTTTTTCTTCTACTCTTGCCAAAGCGAAAACACGCCAGATTACACAACTAGAAAGTAAGATCCAATTATTACAAAACTTGCAAAAACAAAGTTTTTCTGATCAACAAGCTACACGATTGTCCTCCTTAAAAGAAGAATATGATTTACTTTCACAATCAAAGGCAGAGTTTATATTACATAGAACTAGACAAAAATATTATTTTGAATCGGAGAGACCTAGCCACTTATTGGCCATCAGGTTGAGGAATGCGAGTCTAAGGCATTTATCAGTGCAATAAAATCTTCAGACGATCAGGTCACCACGAATCCTGTGAAAATTAATAACATATTTCAGGATTTTTACACAAATTTATACAAAGCTGAAACCGATTTGGATGAGTCAATCTGCAAAGAGTATCTAAATTAGAACTGCCTCGGATTTCACAGATGGATAAAGACTCTTTGGAGGCCCCGTTAAATTTGGAGGAGCTCCACGAATCGCTAAAAAGTCTTCAAAAGGGCAAGTCGCCAGGCCTTGATGGCATCCCTCCTGAATTGTATTTAGAGATATGGGACTTGGTAGGGACTCTCATGCTTGATTCATTTAATCTTGCAATTGACCACGGGGCATTTCACAGAGATCAAAAAACATCCTTGATATCATTGCTTCTTAAAAAGGGGAAAGATCCACTAGATTGCTCTAACTATAGACCAATATCACTCATCTCATGCGATTTAAAAGTTTATGCTAAAGTTATTGCCTCTCGCATGGAGAAAGTAATCCATAGCTTAATTAAGGAGGACCAAACCGGATTTATTAAGGGACGTCACGCATCCGATAATATGCGTCGACTTTTTCATGTTCTAGATTTTGCAGACGCCCATCCGAGCCCTTGTGCGGTTTTTTCACTCGACGCTGAAAAAGCCTTGACAGGCTAGAGTGGAACTATATGTGGGTAGTTCTGCAATGTTTTGGTTTTGGTGAACATTACGATTAAGACACTTTACCACTCACCTGAGGCATCAGTCTTAACTGGTAATATTATTTCCCCCCCGTTCCCTCTACAGCGAGGAACGAGGCAGGGATGCCCGCTTTCCCCCTTATTGTTTTGTTTATCCCTTGAACCACTAGCACAAGCCATTAGGAAATCTGCAGTAACACCGATTAAGATTCACGACCATAATCATATCATGTCGTTCTATGCGGATGACATAATTTTATATTTAGATCACTTTGATATGTCATTAACCAATGTAATTAAGGAATTCGACCGCTTTAGTAGTTTATCGGGATACAAGATAAACTGGACAAAATCTGCTTTAATGCCAATCAACAATGTGAAGGTTAATTGTCCTATCCCCTCATTCATTCCTATTAAAGATTCTTTCATCTATTTGGGTATTACAATATATAAAAACATCCATAAGATTGCCAGGGACAACTTTAATAACGTTTTAGGCAAGATCAAGAGTGATACCCAAAGATGGAATAATCTTAATGTCTCTCTTCAAGGCCGAATCTCCGCAGTGAAAATGAACTTGTTACCCCGGCTTAATTTTCTTTTTTCTACACTCAAAAAAATGATATGTTGGCTTTACTTAACTTTTTTTTGTAAACAGGTTCCACCGGTTCCACATAACTATGTTTCGTTAAACAAACATAATATGTTCATGTAACTTCAACATCATGGAATTTGGTCATTTTAAGCGACCCAATTAAACTCTGAGCTAATGAGTTAATTAAGTGAATAATTGAGTGATGATTGAGCATTATTGAAGACACCTGATGATAACAAGCAGAATCTCTGAAGGAGAAAACCGGAATGTTTAAGGCCCTGTCCACACGGACACGGGTATTTTTATAACCGTGACTTTTTTTACGCGGTTCGGCCGTTCGTCCACACGAAAACGCACTGAAACCGAACATTTTTGAAAACCCCGGCCAGGGTGAGGATTTTCAGAAACGCCGGTTACAGTGTTGTCGTGTAGACAGTGA
The DNA here is from genome assembly GCA_029959095.1 of Rhinichthys osculus. Lineage (NCBI taxonomy): Eukaryota > Metazoa > Chordata > Actinopteri > Cypriniformes > Leuciscidae > Rhinichthys > Rhinichthys osculus. The sequence continues at coordinate 51,696,653 of JARWKJ010000002.1, forward strand.
AACCGGGGTTTTTGCCTTGCGACGTCAGAGTGTGCGCCGTTATCAGCTGTGTTTGACATCAGATTTGCGCTTCTGATTGGCCAAAGTGGCTTTAGGGTTAAGGTTTATATCGCCGCCTGCTGGCGTGGCATGCTCTTGACCGCGCTTGATTGTGTGTTTTTACGTTTTCATTTAGACGGAGACCAAGCATGTGTGGACGGGATTTTTTTTAAAAACGCTGTAGGAAAAACTCCGGTTATAAAAATACCCGTGTCCGTGTGGACATGGCCTAAGTCACCATTATGGAGATAAGTGTGTGTTTTAGTTGGGCTCTTGACCATTAACTTATTAACTTTAGATTTTGTTTGGTTGCTGTACATGAGTTATGACAGCCAGATGAACAATAAACAAAGGTCATCTGATGGTATTGGTTGTGTTTTAACATAATTATTTCACAATCATTTGACCTGAGTCACTGAACTTATTTTAAACCGAATTTCTGAGTTAAGTTTACCTTACGGATAATAACAGCACTGTCATTGTAGAGCATACTATTTTTAGATTTTTCAATGAAATTCAAATGACCAAATCAGGAAATAAAAAAGAAACTTCCTAAAAAATATTTAGAGTAGGCACACACAGACATCAAGAATCAGCATATGAATCTCAGCAATGGTGACAAACAGATCATAAGCTTATTATTTATTCATGCAGCAATGCATGATGGGAGCCATGAATGAGTTTTGATTGGTGGCACCCAGAATGCACTACAACATGCTTTATAATTGTCACCATTGGTGAGATTTACAGGCTGATTCTTGATGTCTGTGTGTGTCTCCTAAAGATATTTTTTAGGAAGTTTCTTTTTTATTTATTGATTTGATCATTTGAATTTCATTGAAAAGTCAAAAAAATAGTATGCTACAATGACAGTGCTGTTATTATCCATAAGGTAAAGTTAAATCAGAAATTCGGTTTAATATAAGTTCAGTGACTCAGGTCAAATGATTGTGAAATAATGATTATGTTAAAACACAATCAACACCATCAGATGACCTGTTGTTTAATGTTCATCCGGCTGTTATAACTCATGTACAGCAACCAAACAAAATCTAAAGTTAATAAGTTAATGGTCAAGAGCCCAACTAAAACACACACTTATCTCCATAATGGTGACTTAAACATTCCGGTTTTCTCCTTCAGAGATTCTGCTTGTTATCATCAGGTGTCTTCAATAATGCTCAATCATCACTCAATTATTCACTTAATTAACTCATTAGCTCAGAGTTTAATTGGGTCGCTTAAAATGACCAAATTCCATGATGTTGAAGTTACATGAACATATTATGTTTGTTTAACGAAACATAGTTATGTGGAACCGGTGGAACCTGTTTACAAAAAAAAGTTAAGTAAAGCCAACATATCATTTTTTTGAGTGTATGCTGCCGCTTTCCCCCCCCCCTCCAGGTTACTTTAAGGAGATTAATTGCATACTTTCCCAGTTTATCTGGACTGGTAAACGACCTAGAATAAAACTAGCCACATTACAGCACCCTATACTTTCAGGAGGATTGGCTGTGCCAAATTTTGAGTTATATTATTGGTCATTCCAACTTAAGGCTATTCATATTTGGGTTGATTCTCAATCCAAAGTTCCATGGAGAGAAATTGAAGCTGACAAGGTTAAACCACATAGGCTCCAAGATATTGTATTTGCTGGTACAGGAAATAAAAATAAGCATAAATTCGGCCCAGTTGTGGCCAATTCTATTAGGATCTGGAAAAAGGTTGAACGTCTGATGGGAGGACCATTCAAATTTTGTAGCAACACACCTTTATGGCACAACTTTAATTTTTTATGTGGAAATCAGCCATTTGTCCAGCCCTCTTGGTCTTCACTGGGTATAAACAAATGCGGCGACTTTTTTGATAACCAGGGACTTTGCGCACTTCAAGAACTAAGAACTAAGTTTTGTTTACCAGCATCCTCATATTTTGTCTTTTTTCAGCTACGCTCTGCTCTCAAGGCATATGGAGTTCCCTGGGCATCCCCCATTTCCTCCCATCCTATGTGGGATTGGATCGCACCATCCTCTGGTCGGCCTTCTGTTTCTTTAATATACAGTATAGTACACTGTTAGCAATTGATGTAATTTTTACAATAAATTTTACAACAACATATTGTATTCATGTTTTTATTGTAAATGCAAATGCATGATGGGAAATGTATGGACAGTCCTGTAATTGTATTGTAACTACACTGTAGAAGCATTATTTTACAGCCACCGCATAGCATTGTGGGATCGCTGCTGTTTGAATTTTGAAATTGCGCGGCGGCTGCCAACGGTACCAGAATCAAACATTTTAGGATGAATCAGGTATGAAACATTAACATGAAATCTATTTTATAAGTCTATGGATATCCAGTCACAGCCTTAAAATCAGATAAAGATAAAAAGAAGACATTAAATCTCTGAAGATCTCAGCAGAGGAGGATTAAACAACTCCACAAACAGCATTACCAGCTTCACTTATTACTAACCAGACTGACTTTATTTCAGTCATAAGTCTATGAACGGAGGTTAGATGTCGATGTTTTAAAATGTTTGGTCACCATTATGGTGATCAGTGTTTACTTTAGTTGGGCAGTTTGACTCTTAGCATTTTAAGTTAAATTTTGGTCTTTGTAACAGTGTTTACCAAAGCACATAATTTGTTACATAGGAAAACAAAACCTCAGGTGTTATAGTTTTCATTATCAAAAAGGAAAATGATTAACTAATCTTATCCTGGAACCTGACCAAAAGATGTAATTTGTTATTAATAAATAACTTTGACCTTACTTGACACAGGGCAGACATTCTGAATTTTTGTATGAATTTTTTTTTTAAATCATTATAATTTTTTTTAGAAACAAACAGACATCAAGAATCAGCATATGAATCTCAACAATGGTGACATGCTTCATGCTACAATGCATGCTGGGAGTTTTAAACTATGTAGCCTCCCAGAATGCATTGCGGCATAAAGCATGTCACCACTGTTGAGATTCATATGTAGATTCTTGATGTCTGTGTGTGTGTCCAAATATTACATTCCCAATTTTAGGAAAAATATCAGCTTGATGTCTGATCTGTATAAAAAAATGTATGTTGTTGAAAAAAATTCTATTAATAACAAATAACCACTTTCGGTTGTTTTTTGTACTTTATTATGTTGTAAACTATACGCCTATCACCAGACCACTTTTGTTTCTGACTTTCTTTGCAACAAATGATGTATGATGACCATGAAATTCACATAAGAAGTCTAGAGTCAAATTGCCCAACTAAAGGCAACACTGTTCACCATGATGGTGCCAAAAATTGTACAATGGTAAATTTTTACCATTGTTGTGTTTTTAATTGGCTAATACGGAACTTAGTAAATATACAGTAAATTGTAATAAATTACAGCATTTTACTGTAATAATGCTACTATAATCACAGTAGCACTGCTGTATAAATACAGTACTTTATTGTAAATTTTTTTTTACTGCAAACAGTAAAAATCCTGTATATTACTTGCTGTATATTTACTGCAATTAGTTGCCAGGAATTTCCTGTAAAATTACAATAAATTGTTAACAGTGTAGAGTTAATGACCTCATTGCAAAGCCTCTTTCTATTAAATTTATCTGGAATCGTGAATTATCTGATTTTAATTTATCGGTCGACTGGGAGAGGGTGTGGTCTAATCTAGTCTTAACTTCTAAAAACTTGGCTCATCGTCTTATCCATTTCAAAATTATCCATAGAGCATACATAACCCCTTACAGGAGGTTCAAAATGAAACTGCAATCAACTTTTAACTGCCATATCTGTAACTCTGTATCATCAGGTACTTTTCTTCATATGTTCTGGGAGTGTCCAATTGTTGCCAACATATGGGATAATGTAAACTTGGTTCTATCCTCCTTACTACAAATTGATTACATGTCTAATCCATGTTTATGTCTTCTCAATGATGATTCTGACTCCTGTATAAGTTCATTGCAAAAAAGAATGTTGTTTGCTGGGTTTACAGCTGCGAAGAAGACAATAATACAGAACTGGTTTACTCCGCACATGTGTGCAAAAACATATTGGATTCATAGCCTCCACAAAATAGTGACTTGTGAATGTACAACAGCACGAATTAACAAGGCTCAACCTAGAACCATTGATGCATGGCAATGTTTTTCTTCCAAAATATTAGATTATATGAAGGAATGACTATTTAAAGATCTCCTTCCTTTTTTTATTTTTTTTTATTTATTTTTTATTATTATTTTTCTCTGTCATATTGTTAATGATTTGATTATATGTCTATTACTCCCCCGTCCCTGTCTTTTTGTCTGAGTGGATGTTTGTTTTATTTTTATTTCTAAAAGACAATAAAGAATTGATCACAAAAAAAAAGGAAGTGAGTGAATTTAAATATTTAGGTGTCATTGTAGACTCTAAACTTAAGTTTGATAGCCATATTAAGAAAATGTCTAAGACTATTAAGACAAATTTGAACTGTTTCCGTATGATAAGACCATGTATTTTTCTTAAAGCAGCTCAAATGTATATGCATACTATGATATTATTACATATGACCTATTGTGCAATAATCTGGGGTCAGGCTTCTCAATCAGTGGTTAAACCCGTAATGTCATTATATAAACAAATTTTAAAAGCGATGGATCAGAAACCAATGAAATGGCATCATTGTCAAATTGTTCAGAAGTATGATTTGTTAAGTTTTGATAATTTTTTTAAATTCTCATTTATAAAAACAGCATTTAAGTGTATATATGGCCTTGCCCCAGATGTAATCTGTCAGTTGATAGAAAAATACAGCAGTAATGGGGTAAAGACCAGAGGGGCAGTAAGTGGGAATTGTAGAGTTCGGAGATGTAGAACTGCTGTGGGTCAATCATCCTTTTCAGTGAAAGGTGCTCATCTATGGAACATTTAGAGCCTGTAGATCTAAAGTTGCAACCAGAACTCACAGTTTTCTCTACAAAGCTGAAACAATCCCAGCCAGCACAGCCATGTGGGGCCCACATGGGTTAGACCTGGGCTATCTAACTGGGACCCAGACAGTTTTGCTCCCGGTTTCCATGTAGGCCCCACATGGGTTTGCCCAGATGAAATGAATACTGCTCAATGTGCACACTATAGGCTGTTAAATGTAACACTGACCAGTGTTGGAGTTAATGAGATAATTAAGTGATTGAATAATGATTGAGCATTATTGAAGACACCTGATGTTAACAAGCAGAATCACTGAAGGAGAAAATCACAAATTGTAAGCCACCGGTATGGCGATCAGCGTTTGCTTTAGTTGGACTCTTGACCCTTAGACTGTCACTTTAAATTTTGTTTGTCTGCTGTTATTGATTTATAACAGTCAAATGAACTATTTAATAAACATTGTTCTGATTAAAACACTTTCAAATGAATTTATTTAGAAACATAGACATCAATAATCAGTCTGTGAATCTCAACAATGGTGACAATAATAATGCATGTTGCAGTGGCTGCCACCAATCACAACTCATTACTGGCTCCCATCATGCATTGCGGTATGAATAAATTATGATCTGAATTGTCTATGTAATTTACTTTTCCTAATTGAATATTCTGCTCGTCACCATTATTGAGATGCATTGACTGAATCTTGACGTCTGGGTGTGCCTAAAAGAAAGATTTTTTTTTGAAAACAACTTTTAAGAAATCCTTTATATTATATCTAAAATTCTGGATATTTATGCAGAATCACAGTTATGCTGTAACCAACAGCATAAATCACTAAACATAAGGTTCAAATGATGACATAAATTTCATAATATAACCAACACCATTACATTACTTTTTTTTTTGTTCTTCTGGCAGTTATAAGTCAGAAACAACAGCCAAACAAAATCTAAAGTTAATAACATAAGGGTCAAGAGCCCAACTAAAGCAAACAATGATCGCCATAACGGTGGCTTACAATTTTCTCCTTCAGTGATTCTGCTTTAGGTGTCTTCAATAATCTTCAATCATATTCAATCACTTAATTATCTCATTAACTCCAACACTGATCAGTGTTACATTTAACAGCCTGTAGTGTGCACACTGAGCAGTGTTCATTTCATCTGGGCAAACCCATGTGGGGCCTACATGGAAACCGGGAGCAAAACTGGCTGGGTCCCAGTTAGATAGCCCACGTCAAACCCATGTGGGCCCCACATGGCTGTGCTGGCTGGGATGGCTAAAATCTATACAGCGATGTGAACATTGAGTCTTTTTCAGAGTAGTTACGCTATTTTTATGAAGTTGTTTGTAAAGTTGATGTGTTTAGGTATGTCAATATGCCATTGTTGATTTGTTTGGGTACAACATATACATATACATGTATACATGTGTGCATTTGTATTTGCTTTGTTCCTTGTGATGATTGTGTTTGGGGGTTTTTTGTTTTGTTTTGGATGTTTTGATTTTATGTACACAGCAAAATCCCCAGTGTTAAATTAACACTCTGAGTGTGGACTCATATAAACACTGAAGCAGTGTTAAAGTTAACACTGAAGCAGTGTTAAAGTTAATTAGATAATTAAGTGAATAATTGAGGGATGATTGAGCATCATTGAAGACACCTGATGATAACAAGCAGAATCACTGAAGGAGAAAACCGTAATTTTAAGTCACCATTATGGTGATCAGTATTTGCTTTAGTTGGGCTCTTGACCCTTTAATCATTAACTTCAGATTTTGTTTGGCTGCTGTACGTGAATTATAACAACCAGATGAACATATATAAAAGGTGATCTGATGGTGTTGGTTGTGTTTTAACATAATCATTATTTCACAATCATTTGACCTGAATCACTGAACTCATATATAGGCCAATTTCTGAATTAGGTTTACTTTATTAATTATAGCAGCACTGTCCTTGTATGGCATCATATTTTTAGTTTTTTCAATGAAACCAAATGATCAACAAAAAAAAAAACGTCAAAAATTATTTATGTTGGCACACACAGACATCAAGAATTAGCATATGAATCTCAGCAATGGTGACAAACAGATCACTTCTGAACATAAGCTCATTATTTATTCATGCAGCAATGCATGATTGGAGCATGAATGAGTTTTTATTGGTGGCACCCAGAATGCACTGCAACATGCTTTAATAATTGTCACCATTGTTGGGATTCACAGGCTGATTCTTGATGTCTAAAAACTGTATCAAATAAATGAATTTTTTTTTTGTATATGAGACTTGTATAAAATGAATTTCTGTGGATTACTTTGTAAAAGTTTAAAACACTATGCTGTGCAAGAATAGTGCTGCTATAATTGATAAAGTAAACCTAATTTGGGCTCTATATGTGTTCAGTAATTCAGGTCAAATGACTGTGAAATAATTATGTTAAAACACAACCAACACAATCAGATCACCTTTTCTATATGTTCATCTGGCTGTTATAACTCACGTACAGCAGCCAAACAAAATCTGAAGTTAATGATTAAAGGGTCGAGAGCCCAACTAAAGCAAATACTGATCACCATAATGGTGACTTAAAATTACGGTTTTCTCCTTCAGTGATTCTGCTTGTTGTCATCAGGTGTCTTCAATGATGCTCAATCATCCCTCAATTATTCACTTAATTATCTCATTAACTTTAACACTGCTTCAGTGTTAACTTTAACACTGCTTCAGTGTTTATATGAGTCCACACTCAGAGTGTTAATTTAACACTGGGGATTTTGCTGTGTAAAAGCCTAACCAGGGCCGCGGGCCGCAATATGCCCTATGTACACGGCATCGGTTGTCTATGTGTAACAATGCCTAGTGTATTGTCCCTGTTAAATAAACAAACAAAATAAAAATAAAAAATAACATCTGAACCTCTTTACACTAATCGTAAACAGCCACACAGCAAAAACTCCAGTGTTAAATTAACTCTCCTGGAAGTTTATATGGCTCCAGACTCAGTGTTAAAATATGAGTGTTAAATTAACACTCAAGAGTGTTAAAGTTAATGAGCTCATTAAGTGATTAATTGTGTGATGATTGACTAATATTGAAGACACCTGATGTTAACAAGCAGAATCACCAAAGGAGAAAATCTACTTTTTTAAGACACCGTTATGGAGATCAGTGTTTGCTTTAGTTGGGCTCATGGCCCTTAAATCATTAAATTCAGTTTTTGTTTGGCTGTTGTATCTGAATTATAACTGCCAGATGAACAAAGAGAAAAGTTGACCAGGTGTTGTTTGTCATGTTTTGACATAATCATAATTTGACCTGAATATCAAATCTCTATTAGAGAGTTATGTCTACCTTGTTGATTACATCAGACCTGTGATTCTACAGCAAATGATTTTCAGTATTATCAAAATAATCCAAAATATTTCTTAAAAATTGTTCTGATAAAAAGACTTAGGAGTTTACTGTAATTAGACACACTGACATCAAGAATCAGCCTGTGATTCTCAACAATGGTGACAATAATAAAGCATGTTGCAGTGCATTCTGGGTGCCACCAATCAAAACACATTCATGGCTCCCATCATGCATTGCGGTATGAATAAAGTATGATCTGAATTGTTTTAGTAATTTCCTTTCCCTAATTGAATATTCTGTGTCACCATTGTTGAGATTCATACACTGATTCTTGATGTCTGTGTGTGCCTAAAAGAAAGATTTTGTTTTATCAGAACAACTCTTAAGAAATCCTTTAGATTATTTAGAAAATTCTGGATCTTTTGCTGTAGAATCATATTGACGCCGTAAGCAACAATATACATTTAAGTCAGAGATTAGACTCTAAATGAGTTCAGTGATTCAGATCAAATTATGATTATGTCAAAACATAACCAACACCACCTGATAAACATGTTCTTTGTTCATCTGGCAGTTATAGCTCAGATACAACAGAGAAACAAATTTTAAAGTTAACAGTTTAAGGGTCAAGAACCCAACTAAAGTGAACACTGATCACCATAATGGTGTCTTAAAAAAATCGATTTTCTCCTTTGGTGATTCTGCTTGTTAACATCAGGTGTCTTCAATAATGGTCAATCATCACTCAATTAATCACTTAATGAGCTCATTAACTTTACCACTCTTGAGTGTTAATTTAACACTCATATTTTAACATTGAGTCTGGAGCCATATAAACTCCCAGGAGAGTTAATTTAACTCTGGAGTTTTTGCTGTGCATGTTGAAGCCTGCAGTAATGTTTTTCATTGATGTTATGGCAGTCCACTCTGCTTATTGTTTTTCGAGAATGTTGCACTCCTGTTTGTCATTGTGCACGAAACTTCATGCCAATAAATCATCATAAATATTGCTGACTTGTGCGCGTCTCAAGTGCCCTCTTTACGTTCGTCCTAATGCCTGTTAGTTGTCTGTGTATTTGCCTATACTTTGCTATTGCCTGATACATGATAATAATCTGTCATTGCGATCCATTGCTTTCCTATTGTTTACTTTGACCGCACTCCCTCCCGTCACGTCACTTCCAGTTTGGCGGTTTTCAATGCGTAACAAAAATTCTACTAAAAGCCTAAAATAAATAGTAAGAAGCCTAATACTCTAACCTGCAATATGCCCTTTAAGTCACATTTGTTATGCCAAAGAAAGCCAAGAGAAAATGTGTCTGGGTTTTGTTAATTATGTTTTGAAAAAAACAATCGTCATGTAGAGATGCACTAACGGGTTGTTGGGTTCATGAATATTAATCACATTGTCTGCATTGTTCAAATGAAAATGTGTAAGGGGAGTGTTAGCCAATGGGAAAGTGCAGGTGCATTAGTCCCGCCCACTGATAAATAACCAGCTGACACTGCGCTTGATCCACATTATACACAAATAGCTTTGTGTGTGTCTGTGTTTGTTTGTCGTGTGTGTGGGTGTTGTTCAGGTAACCTTTATGTTATGAGAAATAAAATTTTCCCACTGAGATGGCAATATCCAAAATCCTTGTCCCCTTGAGGAAAACAGCTTATAAATCATTTTAAGTGATGTTTTTTGAAAATGTAAAAATTAAGATAGTTTGATGTAATGGGTATGTTTAAGGGGATCAAGTTTGTTCATTATGAAAATTATTATGTAAGTCCCCATAAAACATGAAAACCCATCATGTGCGTGTGTGTTCCAGTCAATAAAGGAATATGAATTTATACCAGACAAATTAGTTCAACTGTTCTAATCATATGTATGAAAAAGACAAAAAAAATCAGCCCTTACCTTAATGTGTTGATCTGTTTTCTCAAACTCTTCTTTAATGTTTTCATTGTGTTGAAGTTTCTCTTGTAAAGAATTCAGTGCTGTATTGAGCTCCTCCTGGAATTTAAAGAGAAAATTTATAAGACACCAGAGATTTCTGTAATATGATTACAGAGAGATCTTTATTTAATACATAAGCTTCCAGGAATAGTTCACCCAAAAATGAGAATTCTGTCATTAATTACTCACCCTGATGTTGTTCCAAACCCATAAGACTTCATCTTCGAAACACAAATGAAAATTATTTTTGATGAAATCTGAGAGCTTTCTGTCCCTCTATCGACAGCTACGCGACTTTGGCAACAACCACTTTGACACTTCAATAAGTAAATAAACAGATCGTAAAACTAACCCATATGAATTGAGCGGTTTAGTCCAACATTTTCTAAAGAGACTCGATTGCTTTATTAGCCTGGTTAAAACCAGACCATTATCAGTAGTAACTGAGTAAGGATCTGGCAAAGCTTTATAGACAATTAATTTCCAAAGGGGCGTCACCAATGGACGTCGCTCAAATGCCTCTGAGCGCAATTGGATAGACCTAAAACCAATCAGAGCGATGAAGGAGATGACGTATGAAGTCTTCGAGTGTTGTTCTTTGCTCGGGTTTTAACGAAAAGGAAAATTTTAAATCGCTTAAAAAAGACGCGATAGCTGATTCGAACGAGTGATGTTCCACGGCGGCATCCATCTGTTTACACCTGGCCACTTCATGCGTTTTCTGTGATCGTAGCTATCCGATCGTGAAAAGACCAGGTGTAAATGCCCTCCGAAACGCATTCGAGATGGATTTGAATCCGATCGCTCAAACCCCTTCAGGAGGAAGTGTAAATGCATATGGTTGTTGAAACCACATATGTAAATTTTACTCCTCTAAAAAATAAAGTGTGAGAGAGTGTTATAGGCTATATGTCATGTAGGGGTGTAACGGTACATGTATTCGTACTGGACCGTTTCGGTACAGGACTTTCGGAACGGTGTGCATGTGCACCGAATGCAATCCGGTGCACATGCGGTGTAATTAGCTTTATGTGAAAACTAAGTTTTGTGTTGCGGAACATACGTCAATTACGAGTTTTCACTCGAACATATTAAGTTGTAAGTCTCCACGTTGCACTTGAGCGGTACAAACCCTATGGTACAAACACGGTGCGCGCTTTTACTTACCGAAACCGGCCAATCAGGATGCTTTCTGTCTTACATGGGCGTCATGAGGCACACACACAAGGTCTCTCTCGCTCTCCCTCTCTGCCGTGTGTGCTATACGGTTTGGATCATAGTTTTTTCTGTCTCGCATGCGCGCTTTTGCTCGCTCACTCTAGATTCCGGGAGATTTTAACTAATTTGCTGGCATCAGGGACCCGCTATCAATATGCACACAGCAAAATCACCAGTGTTAAATTAACACTGCTAAGTGTTTATATGAGTCCACACTCAGAGAGTGTTAAATGAACACTGAAGCAGTGCTAAAGTTAATGAGATCATTAAGTGATTAATTGAGTGATAATTGAGCATTATCGAAGACACCTGATGTTTACAAGCAGAATCACTGAAGGAGAAAATCATAATTGGTATGTTACCATTATGGAGATCAGTGTTTGCTTTAGTTGGGCTCTTGACCCTTAGGTCATTAGCAATGTATGATGGGAGCCATGAATGAGATTTGATTGGTGGCATCCAGAATACACTGCAAAATGCTTTATAATTGTCACCATTGTTGAGAGTCACAGGCTGATTCTTGATGTCTGTTTTAAAAAGAAAAAAAAAGTTTTGTATGTGATTAAGTTTTAAGAAATTATTTGGATTACATTGTAAAAGTTGCAAATATTATGATTTTCAAGGACAGTGCTGCTATAACCAATAAAGTAAATGTAACTCAGAAATTGGGCTCTATTCAGGACAGGATTGTGAGATGATGATAATGTTAAAACACCACCAACACCATCAAATCACCTTTTCTCTTTGTTCATCTGGCTGTTATAACTCAGGTACAGCAGCCAAACAAAGAACTAAAGTTAAAGACTTAAGGGTCAAGAGCCCAACTAAAGCAAACACTGATCTCCATAATGGTAACATACCAATTACGATTTTCTCCTTCAGCGATTCTGCTTGTTAACATCAGGTGTCTTCGATAATGCTCAATTATCACTCAATTAATCACTTAATTATCTCATTAACTTTAGCACTGCTTCAGTGTTCATTTAACACTCTCTGAGTGTGGACTCATATAAACACCGAGCAGTGTTAATTTAACACTGGTGATTTTGCTGTGCAGGAGACATGGGATGTCTAGTATTCATACCTGTCAAGTATCCCGTTTTGGCCGGGAAAGTCCCGTATTTTACCCTTCTTTCCCGCCGTCCTCCCGTAGGATTTTCCCGTAAATCTCCCGTATTTTAACCTGCGTCATTGAAAAATAATAATAATACCCCGGGCAGAGTTAAAAAAAAGGCTGAGCTCTGTCGCTAGCCTCGCGATAACTGTGGTGGCAGTTGTCGCGAGGTTAGTGTGTGAGATCAGATGAGTGACAACGCGGGGTAAACAAAAAACAAACAAAAACAGAGTCGGATGATGGAAGCTATGACAGAGCAAGGAACTCCTACCAAAAAACCAAAACCCTCATGTACTAAATACCGCAATCAATGGGATAGCAAATTTACTTTTCTGAAGAGGAGCAGGGTGGGGGACAGTCACGCATTTTGTAAGTTTTGTAACTGCGACTTTAGCATCTCACACGGGGAAGGAATGATGTATGTCAGCACGAGAAAGGGTGTTTAGCATGGTACGAAAGATTGTTACAGAGAATAGGATGACGTTAGACAACAGAACTGTTTGCTCTAATCTCATGTAAAATTAACCACTCTGGTCCACCCCACAAATACAATCCTTCCAAAACAGTTAATACAAAGTCTGCAACAAATTTGTTCAATAACTCACTAAAAGAGTAAAGAAAAGTTATGTGAAATGAAAAGAAAAACTGCAAATGAAAAGAAAAACTGTAAAAGAAAAGCAATATGAAATGAAAATAATGTGTGGAATGAAAATAAAATGTAAATGTAAAGACAAGCAATGTTAAATGAACAGAAAATATGCAAATAAGCCTTTAAATTAATGCTCTTAATACACTCTCAGAAAATAAAGTACATAATTGTACCTTTAGGGGTACAATGGCTTGTCACTGGGGCTGTACCCTCAAGGGTACAATATTGTACCCTTGGCATAGGGTACATATTTGTACCCTTGTGATTTGTACCTTAAGAGACCAGTCATGTACCTGTCGTGACAATTTTGTACCTTTATTTAACAGTACAAAAATGGACCCTTCAAAAATGGTACAAAATTGGCTTTGACATGTTACAATTGTTGACTATAATGAGACTTTTATATATATATATATATATATTACACACACGCTGAATTAAATTCAGAACTTATTAAATCCTTTTCATTTTCCAACATTTCATTTTAAACTCAATGTCTAACTGTGACATATAAACGATTATCATCTGAGTAAGAGTCATTTGCCTGAAAGTCCATTTCTTCTCCTTTCATCTCGACGTTGGTTACTTCTATGCCTGCTTCTGATATTTTCTGAAGGACCTCCTCGGTTGAAAGCCCTGTAAGAACGTCCTGGTTGCGTATGCAACCCACCGTTCCCTGAAGGAGGGAACGGAGGACGTAGTCGACGGTCGACTGAATGGGGATCGTGTCAGAGAGCCAATGTTCTTCGAGTACTATTGAACGAGCCAAAGTAATTGGCGTGCGTGATTCACATCACACACTCCGCCCCCGCGCGCGGGTATAAATGCGGAAGTGGATGCACGCACCAGCTGCTTTTTCGCTGAGGAGCCGAGGCAAGTGTGTGGGGACTACGTCCTCCGTTCCCTCCTTCAGGGAACGGTGGGTTGCATACGCAACCAGGACGTTCCCTTTCAGTCGATAACGTCGGACGTAGTCGACGGTCGACTGAATGGGGATCACCTTTGAAAACGCCACTAAAGCTACCACCTTCCAGTGCCTAGACAAAAAGCTTCCTGATGCCCCCGCTTATTTTAAGGCGGGGAAGGACAGGGCTTAGGCCAGGGAAGTCACTGCTGTTCCTACAGGACCACTGGGAAAGCGTTCCCCGACATTGGAAGGAAGGGACGCTGCGGAAGCCACATCCCACCCGGAGGGAGGTAACGTGGAGAATACACATATGAACTGGGCGGAAGACCGGGCAGTATGACATATGGAATGTCACTGGGGTGGCTCCAGCCTAAGACAGGGGGGAGACTCACCGGACAGTGACGGCAGAGCAGACTCTGCCGAGGGAAGACACGGGCTCACCGAAGGGAGCTGTATCGTGGAATACACATATGTGACCCGATCTGGCGAAATGAGTCGGAAGTCGCAACGTTCTATTTTAAGATATGGGCCGATTATGTGGAAAAACAATGAAATAATAGATTTTTTTTTTTGTGCTAATTTCAAAGAACAGACATTCAAAAATAATCTCCCAAAGTTTCGTAGTCCAGATAATTGAGTAAAGGTATTTAAATTACTATTAAAGTGTACAAAGTTTTACTAAATTCGCTGGAAATGAACATTGCTTTTCTCAACTCCTCTCGTCACCTCTGAGCATTTCCCGGGTATCCCCTGAAACGTCACTATCTCTGCTCTTTAAATGGTGTTACACGTTGTATAGAACAAATCAAAAAGCTTAGAAATCTACACAAATGCTGATCATTTGTCGATGGGAAGCCGTTTCGACTGACCGGCACGTGATTGGTCCAGCCACCCTCTGTCAGACTCGCAGCGAGCGCTCTGTGTAATAAACAAGCTAGCAGATCTCCTCAGAAAGATTAAATATTATTAATTTGAGAAATGTCGCTGTCAAAAGCGAGCAAAGTTGCCAAAGCGTCATCAAGCCCCCTGGCCATTGCACACTGAGTCCGCGTTTTTCCGTAAGCGTTTTTTCGTATTGATTCGGTGGCTCCGAATTGTCAAAACACCATTCAAACTGCTTGCTACGGATGCGAAAAACTTACGATTGTTTTTATATAACGGATGAAAGTTTCGTAGTGTGCACGCGTGATTGACATAACGTGATTGACAAATGTGAATGAGTGTAGCTATTTATCTGCAAGCAGAATCCATTACAATGTGTTTGATTAACCCAATATTTAACTGTTGGTATCTCCGTTATGAATTTGTTACGCTGTTATTGTCAACTAGCCTACACTAAGATATGATTGCATAGACTAGCATTATTTGATCTCTGTTTCCTTGTCTCTCTGTCTCTCACTTTCTCTCTCTCTCTCTCTCTCTCTCTCTCTCTCTCTCTCTCTCTCTCTCTCTCTCACACACACACACACACACAGACACAGACACACACACCCTCTCTCTCAAGCAAAAATGTAGCACCTCTGTTCAATCTTTCTGATTTTAGTACATTTTTGTAAAAGGTAGGCCTACTGTTAAATTATTTATTCAAATAAAAACTTTTAAAATAATTTGAGCTTCAGCCTGGTTTAATAGCATTTATATATTAATGTCTTTGGTCAAATTAAGCTGTAAAATAAATAGTTTATCCCTTTAAATGTAATGGATTTTGAAAGACAAAAAACGGGCAAAAAACTTTAAAAGCGATTTTCTCAGGTTTTCAATTGGAAAAAGAGGGCAGACGACCATAATGTATATCTTTACAACCATTCAAGGTGTGACTTTGACTAGGATATCAATTGAAAGCTTATGGTCTCCTCTTTCCATTAATACCAAAATCTCAATTTTTAAATTTGGGTCACTGTGACTCATTTTGCTGGATCAGGTCACATATGGGATCATCGTAGGGATCGCAACATATGGGCCCCAGCCTAGCACAGGTTCCACACTGCTTACGAGTGGTAGGCCTAACACCAATCAGAGCGATGAAGGAGATGACGTATGAAGTCTTCGAGTGTTGTTCTTTGCTCGGGTTTTAACGAAAAGGAAAATTTTAAATCGCTTAAAAAAGACGCGATAGCTGATTCGAACGAGTGATGTTCCACGGCGGCATCCATCTGTTTACACCTGGCCACTTCATGCGTTTTCTGTGATCGTAGCTATCCGATCGTGAAAAGACCAGGTGTAAATGCCCTCCAAAACGCATTCGAGATGGATTTGAATCCGATCGCTCAAACCCCTTCAGGAGGAAGTGTAAATGCATATGGTTGTTGAAACCACATATGTAAATTTTACTCCTCTAAAAAATAAAGTGTGAGAGAGTGTTATAGGCTATATGTCATGTAGGGGTGTAACGGTACATGTATTCGTACTGGACCGTTTCGGTACAGGACTTTCGGAACGGTGTGCATGTGCACCGAATGCAATCCGGTGCACATGCGGTGTAATTAGCTTTATGTGAAAACTAAGTTTTGTGTTGCGGAACATACGTCAATTACGAGTTTTCACTCGAACATATTAAGTTGTAAGTCTCCACGTTGCACTTGAGCGGTACAAACCCTATGGTACAAACACGGTGCGCGCTTTTACTTACCGAAACCGGCCAATCAGGATGCTTTCTGTCTTACATGGGCGTCATGAGGCACACACACAAGGTCTCTCTCGCTCTCCCTCTCTGCCGTGTGCGCTATACGGTTTGGATCATAGTTTTTTCTGTCTCGCATGCGCGCTTTTGCTCGCTCACTCTAGATTCCGGGAGATTTTAACTAATTTGCTGGCATCAGGGAGCCGCTATCAATATGCACACAGCAAAATCACCAGTGTTAAATTAACACTGCTAAGTGTTTATATGAGTCCACACTCAGAGAGTGTTAAATGAACACTGAAGCAGTGCTAAAGTTAATGAGATCATTAAGTGATTAATTGAGTGATAATTGAGCATTATCGAAGACACCTGATGTTTACAAGCAGAATCACTGAAGGAGCTTAGACGTCCGATGTCGGAGGGGTGCGGAGGAACTCAACAGGGTTCAGTTTTAAGGGAACTCACTGGAGTAGAATGGCGCACGTATCCAGTCCATAGGAGAGGAATGGCGCAGCAAGCTGACACTTGAACCGGGCTCCTGGTGAAGCTGGCTTCATGAGAAGGGAGCTCACGGAAGCAGCGGTTCAATCTAGGTGTCGCCCAGCCCCCAACTCTAGAATCTGTCAGTAAAGCACTCTGTCAACGCCCAGGCGGAGCACACACTCATTATAGAGGAGCTCTATAACACCTAAGAGGACCTGAGCATCTCGGAATTTTAACCGAATTGAAGGCAGCCACCATCAGTGGGCCAACTTTGCTTGGAACAGCCTTCCCTCTCTGCTGGATCCAACAGATTAGAGTTGGTCTGAAGACCAAGGCTTGCGTTCTGTACACATCTAACCGCTATGAAGCGGACGGACAGAGAAAGCCAGGGCTGGGTCTGCCTCCTCCTGGCAGCGCTTGCAGGCTCACCACATGCTCCAATTACGGGAGAGGTAGGAACCTTGGGCACAATCCAGGCCGGGGTCTCAGCTCGTGAGAGTAGCCGGCGTGAACTCCAGGCACAATTCGCTGACTGAAAGCGAGCAAGTCCCTACCCTCTAGTAGAGACCATGCGAACAGGAGAACTGTTTTCACAGAATTTTTCAACTCACTGCCTGCAGTGGCTCTGGGGTGGTCTCTGCAGTGCAGTTGCACCAGAGATAAAGCCCAAGAGGATAAAGGGGAGCTCAAGGAAATTTCCTTGGCTCCCTCAGGAACCTGACGATCAGGACGTGCTTTCCATGCTTCTGCAACATGATGTGCGCAAAAGAGGCAACATCATTTAGAGGGGGGGTGGGACAGCCTACTCCACCCCACTTGCAGGAAAGAAAGCACTGAAATGATCGAAAGCTCTCAGGATCTCCTCACGGAGAGAAGACTCACTCAACTAATAGGTTCCACTCCTAAAGCGCAAGCACACTACCTCTTTTTTAGGGGGTGCATGCAGAAGTGATGGTAACTACCACATGTTCCTGTGATAGCCACCTGAACCTCTGCGTCCAGTGTAGGACCGGCCCGGGTGTTCAGGGGTCAGGACGCAGGTGCCATCGTGCCCCGTCCCTGAAAATGTGTTCAGGGGAAGTCAGGAAGGCTGTCGAGGGGAGCAAGGTCCGGTTGGGCCAAAAAAGGGGCAACTATAAGACCTGCTCCCTCCTGACCTGGCACACTAGGTGCAAGCGACTGGCGCCCACAGACAGGAGCACTGCTTAACACTACATGTGAAGATCACTGCTTATAACTTCAGGAGCATTTCATGCTCAACACCTAAGTGTGAAAAATTTCACTGAGCTACAGGAGCATTCCTGCTCAACACCTGAGTGTGATCAACTTCACTGAATTTCAGGAGCATTTCTGCTCAACATGTGAGTGTGATGAAATCACTGAACTTGAGCAGGTGCCAGGCGATAACGAATCGCAGTCGCTTTTTTAGTAGGCTCACTGGGGAACGCATTTCTGCGGAGCCCTGGGTCCTGCTGAGAGCCAGTGTCTGTCCAAGGGTTGTCCGCTCAGACAAAATAACAACCGGCAAAAGGAGGACTCCGGAGAGGCAAACAGATGTTACTGTGCGGCCCCGAAAAGTCCCTCCCCAGCTGGACCGGCAGGGGATGGAGTCACTACTCTCCCTGGCCAAGCTGTCGTGAGGCTCGTTGGTGGCACGATTGAGCAGGCCGGAAGAGTATTGGAATGAAGCGTCCTCAGAAGCTTCTGACTCCAAGGAGGAGGTGACGGGCGAGTTGTGAGACGCGAGGGAAGCATAGCGCAACGGTCGCGATCGAACCAGTACCAGCTCGCTGAGCAACGATGGCTCAAAGCGAGGGGAACTGCTCTTAACTCGAGGCACGGATGCCAATGCAGTCGGAGGTCGCCCAGGCCTCCGTTAAAGCATGCCCTTTGTACATGGCCCCTCAGATGGTGATAGTGGACCTCGTTCTAGGAGCGGGTTGCCCGGAGAAACGAAAGGTCTGATCACAGACTGAGGGTTTGGCGGCCGGCCGGGGTGATCTGTCGTCACACAGGGCGTGCCGCTCTGCCACGGTCACCTCAGGACTCGGTCATGAAGCTAGTGCTGAAGCGGTCTTCATATGGAGGAAGCCAAGCGGCTGCATCTGCCATATGCCCCAGGAGCCTCTGAAAGTTATTTCAGTGGGACCCTTTCTCACTTCTAATAACACCAGCCGAACACACTCTTACTTGAAGAGACGTGTAGAACCGAGTCCTTCTCCGAACTGAAAAAGAGATACTCAGCCCGTAGGAGAAAACACTCTCTCCCAGTTGACCTGAAGACCCGACTGGCTATGGAGCACTCGAAGGGTAGGACCTTGTACTTGATACTTCGCACCCTCAACGCAAGAACACAGAATGATCTGTGGAGCGGAGGGATCGAGATCTGAAGTACCGTCCTTCAGGTCGAACGCTGCAGGCCATCTAAGGGACGGAGCATTCAGAAATGCATCTGTGTAACAGCTGAACGGAGGCTTTCGAAAAAGGGCCCGTTTCAAATTGACAAATTGACAAATTTCGATGTTTCGCCATGAAACAGGAAGTTGCTGTAACTCAGGCAAACAATGTCTAATCTGCCCCAAACTTCACACGTTTGATAAGAGTTCTGTCCTGAACACATGTTCATGCCCATATTCAGTTACAGTCATAGCGCCACCTGCTGGCAACAGGAAGTGGCATGTTTAACACTGTTGTGGACTCCTAATAATATATAAAAAAGTGCCAGCAAGTGTTAAACATGCTAGCAACATACTAGAAACATGTTAAAACATGCTAGCAAACACTTAGCTAAGTGCTAAAGCATGATATTACTGCAATTAAATAGGAATTTGCTGTAACTCAGGCATGGAATATCAAATATTCCCCAAACTTCACACGTTTGATAAGAGTCATGGCCTGAACACATCTACATGAGAATATTCAGTTATAGTAATAGCGCCACCTACTGGCAACAGGAAGTGACATGTTTAACACTGTGATGCAGTACTAGCAACATAGTAAATATGCCATTGAGTTCTAAACATGTTATAAACATGTTAAAACATGCTAGCAATTCTTAGCTAAGTGCTAAAGCATGCTAATGCAATGAAATAGGAAGTTGTTGTTACTTAAGAAGGCAATGTCCAATCTGCCCCAAACTTCACACGTTTGATAAGAGTTCTGCCCTGAACACATCTACATGACAATTTTAAGTTAAAGTAATAGCGCCACCTACTGGCAACAGGAAGTGACATGTTTAACAGTGTGATGCAGTACTAGCAACATAGTAAATATGCCATTGAATTATAAACATGTTAAAACATGCTAGCAATTCTTAGCTAAGTGCTAAAGCATGCTAATGCAATGAAACAGGAAGTTGTTGTTACTTAAGAAGGCAATGTCCAATCTGACCAAAACTTCACACGTTTGATAAGAGTCCTGCCCTGAACACATCTACATGACAATTTTCAGTTAAAGTAATAGCGCCATCTACTGTCGACAGGAAGTGACATGTTTTACACTGTAATGCAGTACTAGCAACATAGTAAATATGCCATTGAGTTCTAAACATGCTAGAAACATGCTAAAACATGCTAGCAACACTTATCTGAGTGATAATGCATGCTATTATCCCCATAATAAAGGACATTTTTGTAACTGACTTTGACATACTCCTCCTATATTTACCTACTTAAATGCACATTGCCCACTGTGCTCTGTCTTCCTAAAGCCACCGGGTGGCGGTGGCACGGGTGCGAGGGCCCTTTCAATGCTGCTTGCAGCTTTAATTATTACCAGTGTATTTCTGTCATACATCTACACACATTCTTATTTATATTGAACAGAAGTTTAGATGGTAATGTTTTATGGAATGTTATGTTTATTATGGTGATCGGTGTTTGCTTCAGTTGGGCTCTTGACCCTTTGCTTTTTAACATTAGTTTTTCTCTGGCTGCTCCAACTCCGTGTTTATAAAGCACATGTGTTACTGCAAGAGAAACCATGACATGGGCTGTGTTTCCCGAAAGCATTGTAAGCCTAATTTGATCGTACATACCTTTTTTTGCAATCGTTCCACGATCAAGTTAGGCTTAAAATGCTTTTGGGAAACACAGCCCAGGTCATGATGGTTATGATTAAATGAAGTTACAATCCTGTAGTGTCCTGATTCACTCAACCAGCATTATAAACTGATTATACAAAGGTTCTATTCATATTCATTACAGTAGCTAATTCCAGCAGTGCTTTAATAATCTGAAGGTTTTAAAATCACACACAGATATCAAGAATCTACATATGAATCTCAACAATGGTGACAATCACACAAAAGATTCATGTTGCAGTGCATGATGGGAGCCACCAATCAAAATGCATCCATGGCTCCCATCATGCATTGCAGTATGAATAAATTATGCAGCTGAATTGTCCTGTAATTTTCATTGTTTTTCCTGTTTGTTTTTATTTTGCTATTGTTTTGTTATGCCTTTAATAGCTTGTTTTGTGATGTTCAGAATTGATCTGTGTGTCACTAGTTTGTTTATTGTCACCATTGTTGTGATTCATATGCTGATTCTTGATGTTTGTGTGTCTAAACACAAGAGATCAAATGCACAAAGAATTTTCAAAATTGTTCATATTGCTGTTGGATCTCAAACTGTAGAATCTCAGGGCTACAATCAACAATACTAAAACGCAATATCAATCATATAGTCAAAGATTTAGACTCTGAATGACATCAGTGAATCAGGTCATTACGTGATGATAATGTCATCATCACAACATATTGTTAGCAGATTTTCTCGTGCAATAACAAATGTGCTTTATAAACACAATGTTGGAGCAGCCAGAGAAAAACTAAACATACAAAATGAAAAGGGTCAAGAGCCCAACTAAAGGAAACACTGACCACCATAATGGTGGCTTGAAATGAAACATTCCATAAAACATTGCCGTCTAAACTTCTGTTGAATCTCAATAACTTTTGTAGATGTATGACAGAAATAAAGTTACACTGGTAATAATAAGTGCAATAATGTGTAAAGGCTCGAAGTCAGTAGTTCTTGTGTTTCTCTTTTTTTCGTTCTTGTTGTTTCTCTTTCCTTCAATGATTCTTCTTATTAACATCGGGTGTCACCACTAATGGCCAATCATCACTTAATGAATCACTTAATTATCTCATTAACCTCAACACTGCTTCAGTGTTCATTTTTAACACCCTGTAGTTGGACCTATATGTACACCGAGAGTGTTAATTTAACACTGGGAATTTTGCTGTGTAGGACGCGATGTGCGCACACAGGACAGGAGCAATGCTCAATACGTAGGTGTGATAGATATCACTAGCTTTAGGAGCATTTTAGCTCAACACCTAGGTATGAATAAAATCACTGAGCCAGGGCGGAAGCCAGCGAACTGAATCGCAACCGAGTCTGATGGCAGACGTACCTGAGGTGGGGCAGCAAAGTGGAGGACAGGGACCCGACTCGGAAGGCCCGGAGGCGGCCCGAAGCAGGGTCTAAGTGTGATGCATGACACTTACCTGTCTCCACGAGACGGCCAGGGATGCGTGAGAAGGCGGATGACCGGGTCCTCGAACCGCACCCAGCTGCCGTGCTGGCGAACAAGAGGGGGCTGAGGGGTGCAAGGCTTTACAGGGTCGCACACCGCCAGACTTCCCCACTTGGAGCCCAGGAACAGAGGAATTTGCTCTTTCCTTGAGGTGTGGGTACCGCCTGCTCCACTCATTTGGGAGCAAAGCGGTGAAACAGACAACACAGACCACAAAGACTCCACCCGGCCCTCACCCGGGGGGAGGGAGTGGATCGGTGACCAACTCCAAGAGCATCCTCCTCCATCCTGGGGGGCCCGCTCCGGAATGCTCTCGCTGTCGCTTGCCACCTGGTTTGGCAGCGCCTGGAGCGGGCTGGACGTCCCTCCTGCTGCCGGCTTCATGCTGAGGCCTGGGTGGAGGGTGCTGCAGAGGCCCAGCAGGAGCAACGGCCAGGGAACGCCCTCGGCGATGAGCAGGCGGAGGTACTGCCACCGGCGGCGGGGTGGAGGCAGCAGCGGGCCACCGGGGCAGGATGTGCCGGATACCTCTGTCTGCGCTTGGGCAGCAGAGAACTGTTTGGCGCAGCTCTCCGCCGCATCGCCGATCAGCCCAACCTGGGAAATTGGGGAGACCAGGAGCCGAACCTTGTCCGCATCCACCATATCAACCAGGCTGAGCAAATATGGCGTTCCTGGACCACTAAGGTGGACATCGCCAGACCGATCGCGCTTGCCACGACCCTCGTACCCCGGAGGGCGAGGACGGATGCAGTGCGGAGCTCACCTATGAGCGCACGGTCTGGGCAACCCTCGTGCATGTCCATGGGTGCCCTGGCCTGACAGACCTGTGGCAGCGCCATGGCATGCAAGAGGAGGCGGCTTGCCCCAAGGCTTTGTAAACTCTGCCCATCTAAATGGACGAGAATTCACAGGCCCTAGGGGGGAACGAGAATCCCCCCAAAAGGCAGCGGCCGCCAGACACAGGTGCACCTGTGCCATGACGGACCGCTCCAATGGAGGGACACCTCGCAGCCCTTCACCGCTCCTCAACCAAGGGTAGTGAGGGGGAAAAGCTATTCAGGCAGTTTCTGGCAGAGAAAGGTTCCATTCACTACACTGTAAAAAATAAAATCGTAAAAAAAACGGTCAATGACTGGCAGCTACGGCTGCCAAACAAAAAACGTAAAAATAAAGTAAAATATCCTAATTTAAATTGAGTGCAAAAAACTTTTCCAAACTTTGTCCTTAAATGTTTTACAGAAAAACACTGTTATTTTACAGTTATTTCCTGAATTATTATGATCAAACACCTTCACTGTGAAAAAAAGGTCAAATGACTGTCAGCAATGGCTGCCATACAAAAAAACATAAAATGAATGTAAAATATCCTAATTTAAATAATAAATACTATTGCAGAATTCTTCATTAAGCTTTTTAACAGAAACACAGTTACTTCACACATATATTTATATATTTACTGAATTTTTACTAAAAAACATATTCAATGTAAAAAGTAAATATCTTGCTATAAACTACATGCATGATTTACTGTGATTATACGTCATCAGCAACTACACAGTTACTGTCGGTTAAATAAAGCAACACACAGCATTTCATCAGTGTTACTCTGCTCATCCTGGACTGAAGCACAGGCTCTACTCTTCAACACAATGGTGACAGACACAAAACACACCATACAGAAACACTTTACATCCCAACAGAACATTAAACACTAACAGATCTGTCAAAATCTCAGCATCTTCACTTATTACAATCCTTCTTTCATACTAACATTCTTATTGAGAAATAACAGAGGTTTAGAAGTTGATATTTTATTGAAAATAATAAAGTTTGATGTCACCATGATAGAGGTCAGTGTTGGCTTTAGTTGGACTCTTGACCCTTCAGATATTAACATTAGTTTTTCTCTTAACTGTGCATGTCTTTGATGCATATATGTTATTGTAGGAAATCGAGAGAAACTCAGATCAGATGATGTTGGTCATTTAATAGTGATAATATTCATCAAGCAGTTGTCTGCTGTATTGATACCACCTGATTGGTATGACTTTTTAATGACTGATTAAGTTGTAAATTGTTAATGGCAGTATTGCTATAGAAGATCCTACAATGCTGTTATATAAGATTTTATGAAGTCATTATGCAAACAATGTTTTGACAGGATCATACAGACTCACTCAGACATCAAGAATTAGCGTATGAATCTCAACAATGGTGACAATGGAAAAAAAATCCTGACCTATTATAAAGTCACAAAAAGGCTTTGTTGATTGTCACCATTGTTGAGATTCATATGTTGATTCTTGATGTCTCTATACTCCTAATAAAATAAACCAACTCAAAAAATTTATGTAGAATTTTTTTTATTTTTGATTGCAATAATACTGATCCCACAATATTTCAACAAATCATGTGAAAAAAATATGATAATAATTGCCTTTGTATAACACTGAAGTCTATCTACATATAATGTATTCACAGCTAATAGAGATTTGACTGTCATATCAATGAATCAGATCATCATATGATGACTATAAAATCATCAATAAATGACCAAGATCATCTTATATTTTCTCTTGCAAATAT
This sequence comes from Rhinichthys osculus, assembly GCA_029959095.1. Classification (NCBI taxonomy): domain Eukaryota; kingdom Metazoa; phylum Chordata; class Actinopteri; order Cypriniformes; family Leuciscidae; genus Rhinichthys; species Rhinichthys osculus. Next base: position 51,722,050 of record JARWKJ010000002.1, read on the forward strand.
TGCCATAATAAATGTGCATCAAAACACAGTTAAGGCAGCCAGAGAAAAAGTAATGTTGAAACTCAAGAGTCATGAGCCCTACTAAAGCAAACACTGATCTCAATCATGGTGACATCCCATTTCTATTAAAGTTTTTTTACACTTTATTTAAATTAGGATATTTTACTTTAATTATATGGTTTTTGTTTGGCAGCCATAGTCATTTGACCTTTTTTTTACGATTTTTTTACAATGAAGGTATATGATCATAATAATGCAGGAAATACCTGTGAAATAACAGTGTTTTTTTGTTTTATTTGAATTAGAAGATTTTACTTTAATTTTATGGTTTTTGTTTGGCAGCCGTAGCTGCCAGTCATTTGACCCTTTTTTTACGATTTTTTTAAATGAAGGTATATGATCATAATAATGCAGGAAATACCTGTGAAATAACAGTGTTTTTTTGTTTTATTTGAATTATAAGATTTTACTTTAATTTTATGGTTTTTGTTTGGCAGCCGTAGCTGCCAGTCATTTGACCCTCTTTTTACGATTTTTTTTTTCACTGAAGGTATATGATTGTTATTTTACAGGTATATCCTGAATTATCACAGTGTTTTTCAGTTTATTTAATTTAGGATTTTTTACTTTAATGTTAAAGTTTTTGGGGGGCTGCCAGTCATTTGACCGTTTTATCATTTAACTGTTTTGTTACTGTTTAATTACAGATTATATTTGTAATTTTACATACATTTTTATGTAATTTAAGAAAACAGAAAAAATACTGTATGAAAAATACAATCAATTTCCTGTATAAAAAAATTTGAATTACTGCAATTTGTCATTAATGTCACAATACCTAAAATAACAGCTGAATTTTTATTTTACAGATATTATTTGTAATTTTACAGTGGTTTGAATACAATTTAAAATGAAAGAAAATGATCGTCAAAAAATCACAGTTATTTTCTGTAAAATTAGGATTTTTTTTTACAGTGTACCTGATAAGCTCTCCATGCATTTCGGAAAAGAAAAGCACTGGGGCGGCGAGCTGTGAACCAGCGCGGCCCGCCCCGAGATACTAATCCTCCAACCGAGACTGAACGGGACACGGTGGAATTTCCATTCGAGCCCGGCAGCCTCGGTGGCCTGTTTCAGCATAGCTGACATTTCTGGATCTGGCTCGGGCAATGTTACACTCCCAGAGGGAGATAACACAGCCGAGTCGTCATCTCCAGAGGCCAGCTCACCCTCCGATGCTGCCATCGACATCTTATCCTCTGGGGGAACCCCCATTGAGACAGCTGATCGGTCCATTACAGAGGGACCAGCATGCTCAACAGGAATTCCATCAGCTGCGGTGTGATGGAGGAGTGAGGAGCCCACAGGGAATGGTTACCGGGCGAGACATCCATCACTATCCTCCGATTACCCATCCCATACGACACCCGGGGGTGGGGCATGGTAATGGGGACTCGCGCTTCGCGAACGAAGACGAGTCTCAATCTCAACACCACGACAGTCATATTCCCGCAATGAAACATGAGCCATCCACAAAAGCTGCCTCAGCATGCTGAACACATAAATACACATATACGTATATACATATAAATACATAGCCCAAACATGTGATGCAACAATTGTGACCGTCAGAGAGGAAAAGGGAACGACCGCATCCAGAAACACAAGGGGTGGAATGACATCTTTTTTTTTTTTTTTTTTAAAGACGCAAACGCACCCGTGTTGCTCTTTCAGAAATGGGACCCGTCACCAGTGCTGAAGCACACAGGAATGACCGCAGCAACACTGAATTCAGAGAACTGAAAAAACAGTGAAGCACTCTCTTTTTCGCCCTCAACCGGCCGTCAAACAAACAAACACAGAAATTTGCTTTGCTGTTAAAACAGCAGTTGAGAGCTCAAAGCTCGCGACCACCGCTGCACTGCACTGTAGAAACCACCAGCACCGGGGAGAGTCTTTCCAAAAGAACACCGACACACTCGCTCGTTGATTTACAACAGCACTCTTCAGAGACATCAATACGAACGGCTCCTTTAGAGTACCTTGGGGGACAGAAATGGACTCCTACTGTACCCCTATTTCTGACAGTGTATATGCCCTATATATACCATACATATATACATATACCAGTGGCGTAGGTTTGATTTTGAAATTGGTGGGGACGGGGACATCAATATAAATATATTTTAAGTTTTGATCGAAATTATTGCTTGGGATATATCAGTGTCACTGGAAATTGGTAGGGACACGTCCCTAGCGTCCCTACTAAATTCTACGCCCCTGACATATACATATATATATATATATATATATATATATATATATATATATGTGTGTGTGTGTGTGTTTTCATTTAGGCTATAACACCTGTCTTAAAATGTAAGGGATACTGGAGCTTGGTTGGGGTGGTGGGACTGCTCGCGGTGGGCGCCGGAAAATTTCCCTTATTTTCAAATCCAAAACTTGACAGGTATGGGTATTTTCTACAGCTGGAGACATTGTAACTGCCAGCAGATCTTCCCGTTCTGCAGACAATGTGGACAAGTTAAGTTTTTTTGACAAAAAAACATGAAAGTTGATTGAATCTGAGCAGGCTTTCAGCCTGGAACTGTTGATGCTGTACTCTTTGGAAAAGTTATATATAAAAAAGTGCTATATTTTTTTTAGTGCTGGGCAACGATTAAAAAATTTAATCGCGATTAATCGCATGATTTTCTTGCGATTAATCACGATTAATTGCATTGTTACGCGCAACATTGAATAATGAATTCTAAAGTAGTGTATTGCGCACTTTTGATTTAAATGTACTGCTACAAAAGTGCAATAACATGTGGTTTGCAAAAACTTTAAACAAATAAGGTGCTTTTATACCAGCAGTATTCCCTTTACACAGTATCAATAAAATATTTCTTGTAAATCTCAACTTAAACATTAATGTAATCAAATCAAATATTTAAACAAAGCTATTTGCCACTGCCATTACCTTTTATCTAGCTTGTTAAAACAAGTCCAGTGTTCTTGTTTTTTTTTTTTTCTGAACAGGTAGCCTATCTTGTATCAGGGAGCAGCAGAAACAGTCTGTAGTCAAAGGGTCATGATCACTACTACAGATATAAGTCGACCAACGTTACTTCTCTGATAGCAGCTTAGGTTTGGTCATGGCATGCCATGGTTTCCCACGTAAGATTACATTAACCCTTTCGCACGTACGTTCTAAAATAGTCAGACTGGCAGCCTGGCGTGAGTTTTTTTCTGCGACCGTTATTTTGCAATCAATCGCGTTCTAATTTCCATGGAGACGCATGAACCTTGTCACGTGACATTTCGCAGTCACAATGGCGCGCACCATGGATAACCGTCTGCAGGTGAGTAGTTTGAATGTTTCGCTTTATTTTTTATTCAAAACCTCTCAAATAAATTGTTAGCGTGTACCGACTATGGTTGATATTGTTTTGTTTATGTTTTCCCCCCACTGCTTTGAATTTCGCTTGCACATGGTTCTTTGCATCTCCCTCACAACAGCCGAGTGACAATCGGTGAGTAACTTTAGGCTATATTTTAGTTTTTAATTGTATTCTGAAGCATCTAGAATTATTTACAAGCATGCAATAAATATGAATAAAGAACGTAAAACGGACAGTGCTCAATAATGTGGTCATTACGGTTTGTTTTTCTGTCAACGCGCTGTTTTGCACATTGCAAATATGTTCAGTAATCCGTGCATTCAGGAGGTAAAGTCGGGGTTCAGTTGAATTGATACGTTATACATAACATGAATATACCAAAGCACATATTTGCCGTTAAATCCTTTACATCGATTTTCTTGTTTGTTTTAGTTAATATTGTTACTGAGTTTTATATCTCAATAGCAAAGCAGAGAAAAGCTACATGGTATGACATTGTTGAATTATATTTTCCTATATACAAAACATTTGACCAAGCTGTGTGATATACATATATACAATTATATATATGGTCACACCTCACTTATTAGCTTCAATAGCTTGCTCAAATGTTTGTTGGAAATATAATTTAAAGGGATAGTTTTAAAATGAACATTCTGTCATCATATACTCACCCTCAAGTTGTTTCAAACCTGTATGAATTTCTTTCTTCTGCTGAACACAAAAGAAGATATTTTGAAGAATGTCAGTAACCAGACAGTTAACTGGAGCCATTGACTTCCATAGTAGGAAAAAATATATACTATAGAAGTCAATGGCTCCAGTTAACTGGAGCCATTGACTTCCATAGTAGGAAAAAATATATACTATAGAAGTCAATGGCTCCAGTTAACTGGAGCCATTGACTTCCATAGTAGGAAAAAATATATACTATAGAAGTCAATGGCTCCAGTTAACTGTCTGGTTACTGACATTCTTCAAAATATCTTCTTTTGTGTTCAGCAGAAGAAAGAAACTCATACAGGTTTGAAACAAATTGAGGGTGAGTATATGATGACAGAATGTTCATTTTAAAGTGAACTATCCCTTTAACGATGTCATACCATGTTGCTTTTCTCTGCTTTGCTAGTGAGAGATATGTATAGTATAAGTTTAGCATTATTCATAGAATTCAAACGTATGACATTTGTTAAAAAGAAATCACAAAATGTACACATTTCATGTATGTTTTATTAAATCTATTTTAATGTAAGTTAAATGTTTTTTTTTAACACAATACGTTTATACTTACTAATATAATTACAAAACAGATAACAAATATATTTACAATGAATATCAAAATAGTATCATCATAAACAAACAAAAAATCTATAAATATACTCTGACTTTTGATAAATGTTTTTGTTTAAAACAAACTATTATACATACCTTTATACTTAATAATATAATTACAATAAATAATAATTAAAATAGTATCATCATAAATTAATATACTCTGAATTTTTACAGGCTTAATAATGCTTCAGTGTGTGGTACTCCTCAAAACATGGGACAGCACACAAGGGAGTGTTGCATGGCACACACATGTGCTTGGTGAGGCGCCTCTGCTTGCCCTTGCGTGTGCTGGAGAGGCAGACCTTGCAGTGCTGCCTGGTCTTGCTGCCCTGGGAAGTGGTCTGAGGGACTTCAGATGGGAAATGCCTGGCTGTAAGGCGCAGAGGAGTGTCCAAGGCCGGACGGCCTCCTTTGGTTGGACCGCGGAATGTGCTGTACTCCTCCAGCAGCCCTTTCATCAGGTTCGTACTGAATTGTAGGGAGGTGATTTCCTTTCCTACTCATAGTAGAGCACATCAATAGGGAGTGAGGAGAATAGAATAGTATGTGACAGTGTGGTCTGTTTATTATTGTGAATTTGTTAACACTTTAGATTACATTAATTAAAAATGTTATCACTTTTTATCTTGTTTATATTTATTATTAGATGATTTGTATCCATTTCTCACCAGTAATTTGACGGTAGACGATGTGGCTGTTGAGTAAAACAGTGTCAAGTACATGAAAAAATATCTTCTTGTACCACTTGGTAGACTTTCTGGTGTATTCATGAAAACCAGTCATCATATCAGCTTTGTCAACTGCCCCCATCTTCTTGTTATACTCCAGCACACAGACTGGCTTCATCCTTGGTTGCCCAGTGATGTGATCAAGCTTCCCTGTGGCTGCCATACCAGTTGGGTGGACTGTGGTAAGGACATGAACATCCCTCTTGTCGTGCCATTTTAGTGCCAACTGTGACCCATTCTCTTCGAATTCCACCTCACCTTTTTTCATCTTACAGGTGAACTTTGGGATCCCTTTCCTGTTTGCGCGCACAGTCCCACAAGCTCCAGTGCCAAGTGATAAGAGGTGCTGGAAAAGTGTGGGACTACTGTACCAGTTGTCCACATAAAGAACATGACATTTTCTTAGGTAAGGTGCTAGAAGTGTTATCACAACGGATCCAGAAATACCAAGTCCTGGGTAATGTTGGATGTCAGTGGTAGATCCGGTGTAAATTATCATGTCCTCCACATAACCAGTTAGCACATCACACAAAACAAAAAACTTGACCCCAAATCTGTGCCGTTTAGATGGAATGAACTGACGAAATGCCAGCCTGCCTTTCCACTTCATCAGAGACTCATCCACACACAGATCCCTGTATGGCACAAAAATGTGACGAAAGGAGGTGAGAGCAGTAAATATGTGTCTGATTTTTTTCAGCGGGTCATTGGAAACTGCTGTCGCATTGTTTGCGAAGTGAAGACAGCGGAGGAGCAGAAGGAAGCGATCCTGTGAGAACAAAGACCCCAAAAATGGGGTCAAGAGCATGGGGTCTGTGCTCCAGTAATCACGAAGTGATGGGTTTTTTTTATCACCCCCATTAAGAGAACTGACACTAAAAATGTGTAAATTTCAGGGATATTTGTTGGAACCCATTTAACCAGCTTTCCTTTAATTTCCCTTTCTTGCAAGTCAGAGGCATAGCGGTTTGTTTCCTCCACAATTTCTCCCATGACATCTTCTGTGAGGAACAATTTAAAACAATTGACCTCACTGGGTGATTCTGGTGGATTTTGCACACCACAGAGCTGGTTGTCAAAATTGCCTGGCCCAGGAGGATTAAAAAGGTTGGTTGCCTTCCATAACAATGAGTTTACCTCTTCTGCCTCATTTAGGACTGGTGTCGTGACTGTCGTCTCTTCATCTGCAATGTTGTCAAGAGCTTCAAGGTTTGGGGGAAGATCTTCATCGCTGTCACTCTCTGCCTCGCTGTCAAAAATCTCCTCATCAGAATTAAAAAAAAATTCCTCAATTTCCTCATTTGTCAGTTGTCGTCTTTTATATAAATTTTCTGTCATTTTCTCTGAAGTTGGTGAGCTTGATTAAAGTTGTGTCTTTAAATTAGAACAAAGGCGAGTGTGAGGTAACTGACGTCAGCTCTACATCATTTGTCAGCGGAAAAAAAGACTCGCAATGCATGACAGTTAAAATCTTTTTTATTTTTTTTATACAAAATATTTACAAACTTGTAGTTATTAACATGGTTAAATATATGTAAGGGAACTCCTAATGTGGTTTTAATATTTAGAGAAAAAAAGATCATGTTAGTTGATCGGTAAGATATACGGGCTATGGGCCCCGCCATTATTTGTTTACAACACTGATGGAGAGTTGGACTTGGAGCCTGCTGGATTTACAACATGCAAGATCATCCATGTCTCCCGAAATATATGACAGTAACCCCCGCTTCACTGCATCTCACGCGACGCTCCTGCTTGAGGCTCACGCGCTGCTCCTGCTCCTGGTGTGAATCCACTCATTGATTAACATGCACGCACGCCGAAAAAAACGCGCTGCTCACGCGTCGCTGACGCTTGCTGTGTGAAACGGCCGTTTTCTCTACAAGGTGTGTTTGACTCGAATAAATATTAATATTACATGTTTAAAAGGTTATTTTGCTGTTATAAATATTAGTGTGCAATAATAAACTATATATTTGTTATTGTGTAATGTAATTTAAAGTGAATGAAACCTAAAATAAACATTAAAATACACTGAACAGTTGTGATAATTATGAGAGCTGTGCACGTCCGTCTCTGGCTCAGTGCCAGTCAAAGCGGGAAAGCAGTAAAAGCTAAAGTTTGAAATTTTGAATTTAGCAGTTGATCACGTGATTCACTGAACGTTCTAATCACACCGGTGTGATCGTACTCCAGGGACCAGCCAAGACTGATCACACCGGTGTGATCGTACGTGTCAAAGGGTTAAACAGGTAAAGCCCAATTTATACTTCTGCGTCGAACTCACGTCATAGCTGTGTAGCGTGCGTACCCTGACGTGCATCTCTCCAAAAATGTAACGTCAATTCTACGCGTACCACAAGCGCTGTGATTGCTAGAACCGCTCCGCGGGTTTCACACTCTCCCTCTGCATGTGTAATTGCGCGTCAACGCGGACAACGACGCAGATATATAAATGAAAACCAACGCGTAGTCTATAGCGTAGAGGCTCCGGCGTAGGTCCGACGCAGAAGTATAAATCAGCCTAGAGTGAGGTGAAGTGGTCGAGCACACACTCAAAAAAATGACTCTTTAAACTTACTCAATTTAATTATGGACAGTGGTTCCACACAAGCAAATTGTTTTTTATTAACATTAATGGAATTTGTTGAATCTATGTAAGCTCCTTGTGTTGTGACAACACAACTGAATCAGATAGAATCTATGTGAAATAGTAATGTCCAAACAAATCAATGGAATTGCTTCCCTGTAACTGATACAGACTTAACTGAACCGATATAGACTTTCATCGAACCTTCGTACAAGGTTAAAAACTAGTTCAAATGTGGCCATTGTGGACATATTTCCAACATCATTTATGGTCTCATCATAGAAACCGCTTTTATATTGAACATAACTCTGGATCACAGTGTCGTAGAGACAAAGGGGCGGGCTCATTTTACTCAGACGGCCAATCAGTCTCTCAGGATCATTGTGAAGCTATCAAGCCACGCCCTAGCAACCATTTAGAGCTCCTTAGCAACAAGTTCCATAGACTTCCATTGAAACAGATCAAAGGGATATCTCAGGATATAAGAGTCATAGAAACATGAGGGTGGGTACAAGCATTCCTTAAAATATTTTATTATACTACAATTAATCACTTAATTATCTCATTAACTTTAACACTCTCGAGTGTGGACTCATATACACTCCCAGGAGTGTTAATTTAACACTGGAGTTTTTGCTACAAAGAGCCGTAGTTAACTGACAAGCTGAGCCATATCGCATTAAATATCGCTGGCGATACGTCCGTGATATTAATGCGATATGGCTCAGCTTGTCAGTTAACTACGGCTCTTTGTAGTAAATGCCACTCCATCTGAAAGCAGTTGAAGGCGATTTACTACACTGTTAGCAATTGATGTAATTTTTACAATAAATTTTACAACAACATATTGTATTCATGTTTTTATTGTAAATGCAAATGCATGATGGGAAATGTATGGACAGTCCTGTAATTTTACTACACTGTAGAAGCATTATTTTACAGCCACCACATAGCATTGTGGGATCGCTGCTGTTTGAATTTTGAAATTGCCCGGCGGCTGCCAACGGTACCAGAATCAAACATTTTAGGAATAATCAGGTATGAAACATTAACATGAAATCTATCTTATAAGTCTATGGATATCCAGTCACAGCCATAAAATCAGATATAGATAAAAAGAAATATTATGAATATGTGTCCAAATATTACATTCCCAATTTTAGAAAAAATATCAGCTTGATGTCTGATCTGTATAAAAAAATGTATGTTGTTGAAAAAAAATCTATTAATAACAAAACCACTTTCGGTTGTTTTTTGTATTTTATTATGTTGTAAACTATACAACATAATAAAATGTTGCCTATCACCAGACCACTTTTGTTTCTGACTTTCTTTGCAACAAATGATGTATGATGACCATAAATTCACATAAGAAGTCTAGAGTCAAATTGCCCAACTAAAGGCAACACTGTTCACCATAATGGTGCCAAAAATTGTACAATGGTAAATTTTTACCATTGTTGTGTTTTTAATTGGCTAATACGGAACTTAGTAAATGTACAGTAAATTGTAATAAATTACAGCATTTTACTGTAATAATGCTACTATAATCACAGTAGCACTGCTGTATAAATACAGTACTTTATTGTACTTTTTTTTTTTACTGCAAACAGTAAAAATCCTGTATATTACTTGCTGTAAATTTACTGCAATTAGTTGCCAGGAATTTCCTGTAAAATTACAATAAATTGTTAACAGTGTACTAATCAAGGAACCGGCTTTACTGACGAGATGTGCATAACATTATCGTGCGATATATCGCCCAGCCCTAATATGACCCCTTTAAACCAAGCGGCAACATTCTAATCTGAAAAATGAAGCCTACCCGGAAGTGCAAAAAACTGCAATACATCGAAAATCCGCTAGGGGCAGGTCCCAAAAGGGAGCAAATGTCCATAGACCCCATGTTAAAATGTCCGTTTTCACAGCATAAATTCATGTTTTTACAGGTTGGTCCCATGGACTTTTATTGTATTTTTCGATAGGTTCCGAGTGCCTGACAACTGTGAGGGGGTGAATTTTTTTCTTACTCGTTAGTTTAGATCGTATCTAGATATAAAATGTATGACAAGGGCGTGGTTAACTTTGATTGACAGCTTGACTGACAGCTGATAACAGGCTGCGCCAAGTGGAATTCCTGAAATTTGACGTCTCGCCCATGATCTGACACAACACATCATACCACCTCTGTATCCTTTCTGAACATTTGTATTGAAATATCGTACATAAAATGGGTTGCTCTGCTAAACTGCTATAAACTGCACTAACCGACACTAGTGTAGGAGGACTTCGCTCCATTTTTTAGGTGACATTCCACTACTACACTGTTAACCCTTGCTGTAAAAAAAAGTGACAGTATCATACCATTTTCCATTAAAACAGTAATATACCGTAGAAAACAATGCATTCTGGGTTATATTTGCATTTTCGAGAAAGTAGCCTACAGGAATATACTGTGAGTTAACAGCGCTCTAAGTCGACACTTAGAGGCTGTGTTCCTGATGAACACCTGATTAGCAGAATCACTGAAGGACAGAGAAACAAGAACAGAAAAAAGAGAAACACAAGAACTACAATGACTTCCAGCAACACTGAGTGTGAAACCAGTTTAAAAACCAGTTTACGATTATTTCGTCCATACATGTACAAAAGTTATCGTTGAGAATTAACAGAGATTTAGTTAATAATAAACTTTGTAGTCACCATAATGGAGATCAGTGTTTGCTGTAGTTGGTCTCTTGACCCTTAACTTACCATTTATATCTCTCTGACTGCTGTAACAGCGAGTTTATAAAGCACATCTGTTATTGCAAGAAAAAGTCAAGAGGAAGTTTATCAGGTGTTTTGGGCTTTTGTGATGATGTCACAAGTATCCTGGACTTGTCTGATTTTCAGATCTTTCCTGTATATATTCTTATGGGTATTTCACATTTAACATATATCTGTGAATCTACAAAAGAAGTCAATATTTCTGTAATCAGGTCTTCTGAAGAATATTGGAACCATATAGTGCATTAAAAAATGTTTTCACTCCTGCTTAACTTAGACACACACAGACATCAACAATCAGTGTTTAAATCTCAACAATGGTGACAATCAAAAGTTTCATGTCGCAATGGGTTCTAGGATAGTATAAATTTCCCAGCATGCACTGCTGCATGAATAAATAAAAATATTGCCACCATTGTTGAGATTCATGTGCTAAATTGTGATATCTCTGTGTTTCTAAAATATAGTGTAGCTCTGTTTTTTTTTTGGTTTATGTATGATGTGTTAAAAAAAGTCATAGTAATTTACTGCTGTTTTCACAGTGGTGGTAATGTAAGACTTTTGATTGAGGATTAAACACTGAATGAGTGAAAATTAATTAGATTACTGAATGTACAGGCAATGATGATTTTGTCATCATAATCGCAATCATTCATAAACTGTGTGTGTGCACAATTATGACTTGCAAAAACACAGCTCAAGCAGCAAAAGAAACATTGATGGTTTAGCATCAGCATCCCAACTAAAGCAAACACTGATCTCTATAATGGTAACTTCAAACCAAACATTTTCAATTAAACATCTCAATAACAACTTCTGTAGATGTATGCCAGAAATAAAGTCATACTGGTTAATAATAAGTGTAATAATGTGTAATGGCTGGAAGTCAGTTGTAGGTCTTGTGTTTCTCTATTTTCTGTTCTTGTGTTACTCTTTCCTTCAGTGATTCTGCTTGTTAACAGCAGGTGTTCATCCCTAATGCTCAACAATCACTTACATATTCACTGAATTATCTGCAACACTGCGTCAATGTTACTTTTAACCTTGTAGTGTGGATTTTCCTCTGGGGTTGAAAGGGTTAACAGTGTAAGATAAAAAGACACACCCACAAAATGTATTTTAACAGCAATAAACTGTAAGTTATAAAACAGGTTTATACTGGCAACACTGGTGCCAGTAGTTTACTGTAATATCTTGTTTTTTGGGTCACCACTGTGCTGAAGAGTAGAGCCTGTGCTTCAGTCCAGGAGAAGATCTACAAACACTGATGATATGCTGTGTGTTGCTTTATTTAACAGACAGTGACTGTGTTGTTGCTGGTCCAGTGGAAATCTATTTACAAAAGTTTTTTTGTGGTTTCAAATGAAATAAGTTCACAGTAATACTTTGCTCAGGTTATTAATGCATTATACATTTTTGTTAATACATTTAAATGACAGTTGGTCAATTTAAAGCAGTCGGTTTCTGCAAGTGAAATTAATTAACTCGAGTTTTAGTGCATTTTTACAGCAACATACTGTAGATTACAGTAAAGAACTGTACAATTAACAGTTAATTGCTGGCAACAGTGTTGCCAGTATTTTACTGTAAAAAATCCTGGTAAGGTCTAACAGTGCAGTATATGGTTTAAACCAGAGATTACTTTACAGCTTTCTTTCTGCTTTAACATTTATTTTTATTTTTATTAATCATTACTTGAATAAAACATATTAAAATTGAGACAATATTGGTATAGATGAATTTTAAAATTAAATGAAATTATATTAATAAGGTAAATTGTATAGGTAGCCTATATAATTTTTTTATTAAAATATATTATTTAGGAATTAACACAATTTAATGTGTTTTACTAACAGCCAGGTGTTTAAATAATGTGTGGCATTGTTGTTAATTCGTTAAACGGTAAGGAAGAGATGATAATTTGGTGGATGATTTGAAAAATATCCGTTAATCACTGTAGGTAATGCATTTATTCAAATGTAATAACGGTCGCCTGAGGGAGCTCAACGACCACGTCATCTGTGAGCGTGAGAGTTACAATTTCAATCGATGAAACTACAAAGCTGGCACGGAGGTATATATAATTACAAAATAAAGTCATTATGATTGTTATTGTTGTTAATATTATTTTATAAAGTAAGTAACATGTAAGATAAAGGAGTTAAATCACTACGTGTGACAAAGCCTTTTCTGCGACAGCTCCAGCTCTCCGACGCACTGTACGTCAGTGTCCGAATCCACTCACTTCATTTCGTTGCAGATGTAGTGCACTCAAATTTAGGGATTAGTGAATGAGTGATCGAGTGAGCGCGTTTCGGACACAGCTACTCTTCGGACACTGGCGCTTGTGGAACAGCAGAAATGCAGCTGTTCCCCGGTAACCTCTGTAAACAAAGAAGCACAGAATTCTGTCTAATGAGGTTCATTCTCGTGTTACGCAGCACGTTTGAGTTACCGCAAGAGATTTATTCTTGTGAATTAAAATCTAAATAAAATCTGTAGCCTACATCATAATAAAGCGACCGAAAATTTGGACTAAACCACTCAATTCATATGGATTCGTTTTACGATCTCATTATGCACTTTTTGAAGCGTCAGTGGTAGTTGTGTAGCTGTCAATGGAGGGACAGAAAGCTCTCAGATTTCATCGAATAGATTTTAATTTTTGTTACAAAGATGAACGAAGTCTTATGAGTTTGACACGACATGAATGTGAGTATTTTATGACAGAATTTTCATTTTGGGGTGAACTGTTCCTTTAAGTGTTTATCCTCATATTAAAATCTGTCTTACCTTATATGATGAAACCACTTCACCGATGGGTCTGAACTTATGATTGTCGTGTTTCTGTGAATTAATACATACGACACACACAGGCTGTTTGTCCTCCAGACAGAAGAGTTTGAGTTTCTCACTGTGTAAACTGCAGATCTCCTCAGACACTGATGAACACCTCTGATTTCTCTCCTTCAGGAACGACTCACACAAGTTTTTTAACACAAGATTACATAGAGGCTCATCTCTTGAGGATCTTCTCCTACAGACAGGACACTCCTGAGTGTCATTGGTTCTCCAGAACTGTTGAATACACTCTTTACAGAAACTGTGACTACATGATAAAATAACAGGAGCCTTGAAGATTTCTTGACAAACGGGACAAGAAAAATCATCTTCAGATAGTGAAGCCATTTTCTGTTTGAGATCCAGTAATCTGAGCTTTACTACTCTCTGAATCAAGGTTTCAAATATGAAAAACAAGTTACAGAGATCTGTTCAGAAACAAGCGTTTCAAATCGTTCTTGAAAGTTTTTCTTTTTAGTTGATTGATTGCTGATTCTTCATTGCCTTCGTCAAGACATTAAAGCCAGTATGACAGGAGAAACAAGTCAGTCTCTTCCTGGAAAGTGTTGTAAGAGGGTGGAATTCCTAGTCATGTGGGTGTGGTTTATAATCTTTCCCTCACACACTGTGGCCTCTAAGCTTCACCTTTATCAGGTAGTTACAAATGTAAAAAAATAAATACATACATAAATAAATCCATAAAACATAAATGGAAAAAATAAATGTGGGGAAAAATGCCATTATACATAACCAAGGAAATGGATAGTAAGAAAAGTATACATTTTTTTTTCATTCATTTGTATATTTATATATTATTTTGGCAGTTATGACATTATATAAAGTTCAGCTCCAGCCCTAAATTAAACACACCTGAACCAGCAAATCAAAGTCTTCATATTAACTAGAAAGCTTCAGTGGCACTCCAGGAGGCACGTGCACACATAGACATCAAAGGGGCTTGAGCACCTACCCTTTTTATTCCAGGAGAGAAAGTGCCCTTTTTTCTGGGGTGCTTTTTATTTTTGAAAAATAATATATTCCTGTTTGCGCACAGCTTCCCTGTCAAACAAATATATTTATTGAAGAATAGTCTATCGAAATATCAGGTCAGGAGTTCTGAAGCGCCGATCAGAGTAAACGCGTCTGCTCTAGTGAGCTCGCGCTGCCGTTTGGACTTTGAGCCGAGCGGATAAACAGTCCGTGAGGCGCGTGCGGTGCAAATGAGTTTCGTTCCGCTTTTGGCACATAAACATTATCGAACATTTATCGAACTCGATATTGATATCGAGTATTGACGATATTGACTCGAACTTGATATCGTTTTATCGAGAAAAATTATATCGCGATAATGAATGAATGAGCATATCAATTTAAGACGTGGCTAAATGTAATTTATGACCTTGTATGGAAAATCCGGACGTTTTTATGACTTTTTATGGCCTAAAATTCTTATTATTAAAGTTAATGACTTACATACATCAGTTTTCCCCCTGAAATGTAGAAATCTAAATTGGTGAATTTAGAAAAAAATCTACAGATGCAAACAGATGGAGGATAGTAGGTTTAAAACAAACTCCATCTAAATGTGGATTTTGAAGGTTTTATTTGATGATGATGATACAGTCCTCCCTCAAATGAAACTTAGGCCCCGTTTACACGAGAACGATTCCGGGTGAAAACGTAAAAATATTTTATCGGATGTGCCTTTCGTTTACACGGCAACGGCGTTTTGGGGGCTTAAAAACGCAAAAAAGTGAAACCACCCTCCAGAGTGGAAATCTTAAAAACGCTCCCGTCTAAACGGTAAAAACGCAAATCTGCTCACGGTGGCTCTCGTCGCGTACGCGTTTACGTCACAGGCATGTGCCAGTACAGGAAAATAACAACCAACATGTCAGATTATTTCCATACGTCGGACCTTCAAGTTGCCCTAGCAGCTCTGAAAAACATACTGAGTCTTTTCAGCAGTTGTACAAAATATTCTAAGATATTGGTGTTGTTGTGTGGCAGTGCTTCACATTGCCACCTAGCCGCCTGGAGTGCATACTACATCGAATTTCACACACTTTTGCGTCACCATATGCACGCGGATTTCCCAACCATAACGCTCGTCTAAACGCAGAATAAAAAGTGATAACGCAACGCCACTTTTGCGTTTTCTCTTCAGATCGTTTCCGTGTAAACATAGCCTAAGTCCATGTCACCATCAGGTGTATCAAATATATACTTGATTGAAACTAGTAGCATAAAAAACATGTGGCATGGTTTCCTTTGCTACTCTGAATAGAGACCATGGTTTCTGTGTGAACTGATTATTTTGTAGAGATCTTTTGAAAATGAAACAATTGCGTGAGTTTGAGGAAGATAAAATTAATTAACTTTTTAAATATTTTTTTTTTAAAAGTCAGAGTTGTGTTAATATATTTACTTTTTTGTTTAAAAAAAGTAATTAAAAAAACGTATAAGAAGTGCCCTTTTTTTCACTTGAGCCCCTGCCCCTCAAAATGTCTGTGCACGTCCCTGAAGAAGCTGCTCATCCCTGACGTATACTGATAATAATAAAAGACTCAAGACACTGTGTTTTATTGCACTTTATTTGTTGGTGAGTGTGTTTGAAGCTCACAGAGTTTCTCCAGCATCTGTCATGAACAAATCTTTATCAAAATGATTCCTTCACATGAAGTTCTGCTTATGGCGCCGATCTTCAGTGTTTGGACACTCAAGCATCACATACAGAGAGGCCAAACCAGTTTCTGTCTCTCCATCTGTTCTGCTTCATCCTGCAGGTCAACAGAAATAAATGCATGAAATATTCTGCAGTGAGGATATGAAATCTAGAAGCATGAAACGCTGCACTGAAGCTCTATAATGAAACTGTAGCAGGATCTGAAGCATCTCAGCTCTCATGAGGACAGAGAGAAGAGGAGAGAGACCCTGCAGTGCTGTCGCACACATCCTGTAAGAGACTTACGGTCGGTCCTGTAAGATACTTTGGAGACGGTCGTAACTTTTTGTGTTGTTACACCAAGTCCTTAGGTCTAAACTCTGATTGTGCCAGGGCGTTTCTCAGCATTCAGCTCCTGTCTGCGGAGCATATCAGCACATGGTCAGGATGCAGACGATCCAGGGCAGTGGTGAGTCGCCGATTCATGAGCAACTCAGGAGAACTTTTTCCAGATAACGAATTTGGTGTGACGTGCTGTGACAACAAGAAACGAGGAGAGCCTTGTCTGCCACTCGCCCTTGGTGATTCGAGACAGGGCATCCTAGGTTGTCAGCACCATGCGTTCACCTTGACCATTTGAGCTTGGGTGATAAGATGCTGTAGTGACATGACGATTGTGTTGATCAGTGCTCAGTGTGTTGATGATGACTGATGATGACAAGGAACTCATCCGAGACACCTCCAGCCACTTGCTATGTGCATCAACCTCTATAAGAAATATTTTGCC
Source organism: Rhinichthys osculus (assembly GCA_029959095.1). NCBI lineage: Eukaryota > Metazoa > Chordata > Actinopteri > Cypriniformes > Leuciscidae > Rhinichthys > Rhinichthys osculus. The sequence continues at coordinate 51,739,169 of JARWKJ010000002.1, forward strand.
CTGAAAAGGGCCTGCAAACCCAGCCAGCACAGCCATGTGGGGCCCACATGGGTTTGACCTGGGCTTTCTAACTGGGACCCAGCCAGTTTTGCTCCCGGTTTCCATGTAGGCCCCACATGGGTTTGCCCAGATGAAATGAACACTGCTCAGTGTGCACACTATAGGCTGTTAAATGTAACACTGATCAGTGTTGGAGTTAATGAGATAATTAAGTGATTGAATAATGATTGAGCATTATTGATGAACACCTGGTGTTAACAAGCTGAATCACTGAAGGAAAGAGAAACACAAGAACTACTTCCAGTCACAGCCTTAGATGAAATCAACTGAAGATAAAATACACAAAATCTCTCAAGATCTGATTAAACAACTCCACAAACAGCATTACCAGCTTCACTTATTACCAACCAGGTTTACTTTATTTCTGGTAGACATCTACAGAAGTTCTTATTGAAAATTAACAGAGGTTAAGATGTTGATTATTTATTGAAAATAATAGTTTGGTTTGATGTTACCATTATGGTGATAAGTGTTTGATTTAGTTGGGCTATTGACTTTTTAACATCAGTTCTTCTCTGCTCAGTTGTATCAGATTGTTATGTTGAGAACAGCAAGACAACTGCTGCAGTTTGTCCTTCTTTTTACCCTTAGCTTTGGTAAATTCGTCGTGCTCTTTATTGTGTCGCGTCTTCAAATGTTTGATTAAGTGGCTGGTGTTGAAATTTGCAACACTCGTGCCACCCCTCGAAATTGCTTCTTTGCATATGTTGCATGTCGCCTTCTTACTGGTGGGAACATCCACTGTAAAGTACTGCCAAACCGCCGACATGATGCACTAACGTTAGCTCCTGGAGGTGTCAGATGATCAATTCTTCTTTGCCCCTCTAAAACCGCAGCTGCCGATGACAGCACTGCGCAACTGTTTTAAGAGCGGCGAAGAAGAACTGTGTCAGACTCAGAGCTAACGGAGCTAACCAGTAAATAGATTCATATTTCTTCTAAATTACGTGGTATCGGATCGGTGCCTGGACTCCGAAACAAACATTTTCGAAACAAACTGAGGTTTCTACCAATATTTCATGATTTTTCATGTTTATTGCTATTTCAAAATAAAGGCCTAAACACTCCTAATTAATATGAAATATTCTTGTTGCAAATTGATAAATCCTATGTAATTTATTTTAGAAAACCCACAGTGCTTCTGTGAACACAGTAAACCAGAATAAAAGTGTATATAGTAAATAGGCCTACTCAAATGAACAAAACTAAAGTGCAAAAAATAGTTCACGCTTTAGGGTCTGTTTACACGACATCATCTTCAACTGAAAACTGAAAACTTTTCATGCGTTTTGGTCGTTCATTTACACGAAAATGCCATTTGGGGGGCCTGAAAATGCAAGCTTTTGAAAACGAGTTTCAAAGTGCAAGGTTTTGAAAACGATGCATTTACCATCTGCATGTAAACCACAAAAACATGAATTTGTGAAAATTGTACTTCATGCATGTGTATAACATGTTCACGTATGCGTATTGCGGGTGTAGCGAGCGACATCAACTACTGGCCTGGCTTGCATAATACAGCCTTTTTAGTGTTTATAGGGTTTGTTTGAAAACAATTAGTTGTATTTAACAATATTTTACATTTTACAAGCAGTTTTAACTGATATGTGTAGTGTATTACTTTAGTTTGAAAATTACTTAAAAGATCTTTTTAACTGTTTATCATAGTAATAATAGATCAAAATTCTGAGTGTAAGTTAACAGGTTAGTCAGGTTCAGGTATCTCTAATATAAACTCAATGGCCCTCATTTATCATTCTTGCGTAGAAACGGGCGTATATGTTGGCGTTAGATTATGCTTACACTCCTCTCACCGCCTGATTTATGAAGCTGTGCGTACCTTTGAAATCCAGGTGTACACAATGCCTGTCCTTGATAAATCCCGCGGCTGAAAACGATCGTCATTAGAATAGCATGCCCCTATATATTCAAGTCTCCGCTTCCCCCACGCCCTTATTTTACGCCATGGACACACGGAAGACGGCAAAGAAGAGAAACTTCTCTGACGTGGAGCCGAAATGACCTATCACAATGCATTATTTTACAGCACGTCTTTTGAATTAGCATCTTACAGTCTATGATTAGCATTCAATTTCGAATCACGTCACATGTAGGTGTACAATAGTGATGATGATGATGTGATGTGGAGTACCATTCATTCACATTAATAATTGCATGACAATTTGTAATATTGTTCTTATTATTACCATTTACCATTATCATTTATGATTTTTATCATTAATGACGCTTATTGTTATTTAGAAGAAGAATGGCGTTATTATTATTATTATTTAAAAGAAGAAGAATGTAATTTTTATTATTTTGTCAGTCTGAATAATTTTTTGGTCATTGAAAGTCTTTCATTACCGAACCCAGTCCGTGCGCACCTGCCGGGGATAACCCTGAAACGTCAGGGCAAAGCGCACAGGCTCGCAAATGAAGGAATACGCTTACAAATCAAATGCTTTGGTAAAGTCACACAAATTAAAAATTGAAGTCCATGTTGCACAAAAATAAACACTGAAGTTTATAATTACTATGTTGTTGTTGTTTTTTTACTGTGGGTCATAATATATCATATCTTTTAGTTTGTCAGTGCGTTTTGTGGTGTTAGGGATTGTTTTTCTGCGCATTTCGAGATATATCCAGCTGCAGACCCGCAGCACCACCAGTTTCAGAACCCCAGTGCCAGAACCCCAGCGCCAGAACCGGAAGTGAGGGAGGGGCGGAATTATTTAGAAATGACACAAGCATTATTTTTGCAAGTATTTAGCAAATATTTAAAAATATTTAAAATTGTTGCACCTTTTAATATTTAGGGTATGTTTTTATTACACAGTGAGTCACTGCTCGTTGTATGAACTATAACTGGTATGTGACAAATAAAGAGCAAGACAGCGCTCGTGTTGTTTGAAGACGTGAGAGTGCGCGCGCGCGCGGCCAGGGCTCTCTCTCTCTCTCTGCTCGTTAAGCGCCCTGTCATGCGCAGCAGTCATTCTATTTCTACATCACTCACCGATCAAAATAGGCTTTGGCGGGACAAAAATTTGCTTTGGCGGGACAAAAATTTGCTTTGGCGACCGCCAAAAAGCGGACGATCTGACGGGTTTTAGAAGATTAAACCCGAAACTAAAAAACAGACCCGACCTCTATTTGAGACCGGCCTTATATTTACCCAGACCTGCAGCCACACCAGGCGTGTAAAGAGACAATCGTCTATTTGGGACTCGGCTATTATTTGAAGTTTTACGGTACATTTTTATTGTTTCTTTTAAAACAATGCCGAATTTTCTCTCTCTTTTTAGATTTTTGACATTATTTTACATAAAGAAAAATGCATGCTGCACATGTTCTTGTGAAATAAAGTATATTTTATATAAAATGCCCATAAGTTTCAAGCATTATTTTTCACCGTCGTGATCAGGAAGTAACTCTCATAATACAATGAAACGGGTAACTATATAGAATTATATTACACAAAATCAATGTTTTAAAATGCTTATTGTACTATAGCTTAATGTATCATTATAATACGTATAAAGTATGATTTTTCGTGTGTAATAAGGCCGTTTCGTGTCTAAGCAAATTACGCTCCAAAACGTTAGGTGGCGTTACTCGGTTTAGAACGTAAGCTCCGCCCCTCACTTCCGGTTCTGGCGCTGGTGTTAGAACGTAAGCTCCGCCCTTACTTCCGGTTCTGGCGCTGGGGTTCTGAAACTGGTGTGCTGCGGGTCTGCAGCTGGATACTATTGGGCATTTCCGTACTAACTCAAAACGTGCGTACACCACCTCCTGAGCTGGCGTAGGATTTGAGCGTGCCGTACGCCAACGTCCATATTGATAAATCTCAAAGTCACCGTGGTTTTGAGTGTACGCCAGGTGTACGCTGGAAATTTGGTGTACGCACTTTTGATAAATGAGGGCCATTGTATTTTAACACTGGCACTTTAGTTGAAACAACTGAAGATTTTAAATACAACAATCAACATAAAACTGAGTTTTGGCCTTCAAAATGTTTTTAAAGTGTATTTTTATGGTAATAACCCCAGACAGCAACATAGTGTTGGGCCAGATCCGGCTCACATCCGGGTATGGTGACCACCATCAAACAACCCAAATGTGGGACGATTATAAGTTTGTGTGGGACAATGTGGGACATGTTACCAACATTAAAACATAACCTGAAATGGCTATATAATGTCTATCTAACTTAATAAAAACATTTGTATTCCTTTCAGCTGATAAAAAAATACTTCTTATTTTTCTTTATAGTTCTTTAGTCCCTTCTAGGAAACACCATCACATTGTAACATAACATGCCTTTATTTTACATGCCATTTAGATTAATAATCACTGAGCGCAGCAGGTATTATGCAGATAACTATTTTTTAAAACAGTTAAGTCCAACTAAAATCCAACAAATTAAATAATGAACAAATAAAATATAAAACAACATGAATTTAGTTAATTGACAGTCTTATATTAAGAATATATTAAACCAAAATATTTGTTTAGAAAGAATGTGATTTAAAACTTTAAATAAAAAAAAATAAAAAAAAATTGTAATAAATAAGATTCTTTTAAATAAAAGAATGTGATTGTAAAATTTTAATTTACCGAATTATCCATTTGTTTTATGATAGGGAACACATGGAACGAATCACCGCTCCACATTTTGATTGACAGCTGTCACAACCTACCACTGACCGTGTTTACTCCTTTCCTTACAACCATTGGATAGGATTTAAAAAACCGCTGATGCATTTGTACTTCTGACGACGCGCTGTTAAATATAGGTGAAAAACTATGCCGCAAAAAGAGTAAATAAAATGCTTTCGTAAAAAGGCAAAAGAACGAACGCACGTTTTCTTAATATGATAATTAAAAACCAACAGACTGATGACAATGCGGGACATTTTCTCAATATGCGACGTGCGGGACAAGGGGTGAAAATGCTGTGCGGTACAACACAAAGCAGGACGGGTTGTGTGGATTCCAGGTGTACCAGATGTGGGGCGGATCTGGGCCGATATAGCTGTCTGGGACTGGTGTTTTAGTGTTATTATGAACATTGCCATTATATTCAGAGATAGTCTGAATGTGAAATATTGCTATAATGTTAGCAGTTTAAGCAGCAATAGGCATGAGCGTGAAAGTGATTTTGCTAAACAAAAACCCTATTCGCATGGGTAATAAGTATTACCTGGTGACCTCTAGCCATTTGTAATAATTGCGGAGTTTGTCTGAGATCTTAATCCCGTGCGAATCGGCCATGTCTGTGTAACTTGTAAAGTAAAAGTTCCCTCGCAAATGACCATATTTCACCGAACACCGAGGTCCTGTGATAATATTAGTCCCGTGAGAATCGGCATCTCTGTGATTTGGCGGAGTCGAATATAATTTTTTTAAACCCATAACGACAAGACATTTCCAAGCAATAGCCTATTGATGTCATATCCGGGAGATAAGTCAGTAAATAGAGTGCCGAAGTGATGACGTCACTTTGTAGGACAACTCGGAAGCTAGCGGCGCATGGGTTCCCTCGATCGAAAAGCTATGCATTTTCCCCATAGACTTTTGGAAAATCGCAAAAAATAAGATATGTGTTTAACAAAGAGTTGTGACCCTTACACGTTTTGTCTATCAAGATAATCTTTACAAGTTAATCTAAAATTTATACATTTTGAAGCCTATATAAAGTTTTTAAAAAACACAAGCAGACACAATAAAGTTTAAAAAACCACAAGCGGGTTATAACTGTGTGTTCTATGTCATAGATCAAAACGTGAAAATATTTAGAGGCTTCGTTCACCACAGACCTTATTTCAGGCGATTTAGCAAAAACCCATTAAAAAAACCCATAGACTTTAGAGCGAGGGAACCGGGAGTGCTAAAATGCTAACTCACTTCCGCGTTTTGGCCTACAGAGTGACGTTGTAACTTCGGCACTCTATTAGAAGGAAAATTCGAGGCTTCGCTTATCCTGTGCGAAGCTACATGAAATTCAGACGTGGGGGGAGTAATTTCTAAATCACACGAGGTCCCCAGATAATATTAATCCAGTGCGAATAAGCTAATACTCACCTATCTCTGAATGTAATGACAATGTTGACAAAAAATTTTCAAAATATAGCGCCATCCTGCTGCTAACAAAATCACTGGAGTTTTTTTTTATTCATTATTCTTTGCAAGTATTCATATACAGGTCCTTCTCAAAAAAATAGCATATTGTGATAAAGTTCATTATTTTCCATAATGTAATGATCAAAATTAAACTTTCATATATTTTAGATTCATTGCACACCAACTGAAATATTTCAGGTCTTTTATTGTTTTAATACTGATGATTTTGGCATAAAGCTCATGAAAACCCCAAATTCCTATCTCAAAGAATTAGCATATCATGAAAAGGGTCTTTAAACGAGCTATTGACCTAATCATCTGAATCAACTAATTAACTCTAAATACCTGCAAAAGATTCCTGAGGCTTTTAAAAACTCCCAGCCTGTTTCATTACTCAAAACCGCAATCATGGGTAAGACTGCCAACCTGACTGCTGTCCAGAAGGCCATCATTGACACCCTCAAGCAAGAGGGTAAGACACAGAAAGAAATCTCTGAACAAATAGGCTGTTCCCAGAGTGCTGTATCAAGGCACCTCAGTGGGAAGTCTGTGGGAAGGAAAAAGTGTGGCAAAAAACGCTGCACAACGAGAAGAGGTGACCGGACCCTGAGGAAGATTGTGGAGAAGGACCGATTCCAGACCTTGGGGGACCTGCGGAAGCAGTGGACTGAGTCTGGAGTAGAAACATCCAGAGCCACCGTGCACAGGCGTGTGCAGGAAATGGGCTACAGGTGCCGCATTCCCCAGGTCAAGCCACTTTTGAACCAGAAACAGCGGCAGAAGCGCCTGACCTGGGCTACAGAGAAGCAGCACTGGATTGTTGCTCAGTTTTGCATGTCATTCGGAAATCAAGGTGCCAGAGTCTGGAGGAAGACTGGGGAGAAGGAAATGCCAAAATGCCTGAAGTCCAGTGTCAAGTACCCACAGTCAGTGATGGTCTGGGGTGCCATGTCAGCTGCTGGTGTTGGTGCACTGTGTTTTATCAAGGGCAGGGTCAATGCAGCTAGCTATCAGGAGATTTTGGAGCACTTCATGCTTCCATCTGCTGAAAAGCTTTATGGAGATGAAGATTTAATTTTTCAGCACGACCTGGCACCTGCTCACAGTGCCAAAACCACTGGTAAATGGTTTACTGACCATGGTATTACTGTGCTCAATTGGCCTGCCAACTCTCCTGACCTGAACCCCATAGAGAATCTGTGGGATATTGTGAAGAGAAAGTTGAGAGACGCAAGACCCAACACTCTGGATGAGCTTAAGGCCGCTATCGAAGCATCCTGGGCCTCCATAACACCTCAGCAGTGCCACAGGCTGATTGCCTCCATGCCACGCCGCATTGAAGCAGTCATTTCTGCAAAAGGATTCCCGACCAAGTATTGAGTGCATAACTGAACATAATTATTTGAAGGTTGACTTTTTTTTTGTATTAAAAACACTTCTTTTATTGGTCGGATGAAATATGCTAATTTTTTTAGATAGGAATTTTGGGTTTTCATGAGCTGTATGCCAAAATCATCCGTATTAAAACAATAAAAGACCTGAAATATTTCAGTTGGTGTGCAATGAATCTAAAATATATGAAAGTTTAATTTTTATCATTACATTATGGAAAATAATTAACTTTATCACAATATGCTATTTTTTTGAGAAGGACCTGTACAATATACACAATGATCTAGACTCTAGATAAATAAAATGCAACCGCAGCAGTAAGTCAGGGGAATGCTTTTATTTCTTCCTTAAGTTTCAATTTTGAACATGTTGCAGTTCTTTTTAAAAATGTATACATTTTAATACAATTATAAAATGATATAACAGTTGATACTGTATATTAGCAGTAACTACACATTTTTCACTTTAGCAACAAAGTGGAGATCCTCTTTTCTATAATGAAAGACCAATCTTATGGGTTGTGGCTCTCATACATTGGCCAATATCAGTAAAAAAAGAAAAAAGAAAGAAAATGTTTCCCTTAAGTCAGTGCAACATAACAGTTGATTAGGTATTGTATAATGAATACAAATGTATAAACCATAACTTTTTCCATACTTTCCCCTTCACTTTTTTTTAGGCAATTACAATTTTAAAATTCCCTGATATTTGCAGCTTTTCCACGTCTGAAACCCTGAAGATATCTGGATATATTGAGACTTAAATTAGTGATTTAATGTTAATTAATCTCAGCAGACAATATGGGATAGGATTAATTTGACAGATTTGATTAATCTTAAATTAATAAACTTTCTAACTACTTGTTTATTGATCTGTTGTATAACAGCAACATGAGAGTGAATGTCCAATCACAGATCAACAGCACTCTTACTCATGCGAGTTAAATACTGGAAACATGATGACTGTAAAAGATGAACGCATGTCAATCCAGACCTACAGGTGTAACTTTTACTGACTTTTGACCGGTAAGATCCTTAGAGAGGAAGAACAACAGAAGACTGGAAGGAGTGTGTCAGTGAAGGTGGTTGTGAATGTGTGTAGATGTGTGTTAGTTACAGGATCAGAGAATGACACCGTTCCTCTGTCATAGTCCAGATCAACTCTCACACGCTCAAGATCCTGTTCAACAGGAAAACCAGACCCAGACAGTCCGTACCGCACACTCCAGACATCAGTGTTACAGAAATCACCTCCCTTCCTCTGGTTTGATGCTGTAGTTACTCCAAGACTCCAGTATCGACTCTCTTTGACCTCCATATCCCAGCTGTGTGTTCCTGAGTTAAAACCCTCTGAACCCAGAACACAGTAATGCTCATCAAATCTCTCCGGATTATCAGGAAGAGGTTGTTCGTTCCAGCTGTTTCTCACACTGGTCAGATCATCAGACAGAACGAGAAGTGGATTTGCAGTGTTTGGATCCAGAATCACAGGAGCTGATGAGACACAATCAACAGATGCTTTTATTCTGATCTTCATATAATGATCAAGAGTGAAACAAACACAGATTATTATGAATTATGACACTCGTCCTATTGATCAAACACATCAGACATTTTCCTCTGATCACTGTCAGTGTTTTTAGTGTCACACTCATTTTTATTATCAGTGTTTAATGGCATCAGCGACAAACATTAAATGTGTGATTCAAATATTTGTGTATCATCAAGTTAAAATCACAATCAAACAATCAGAGCTGTTGAGATGAAAAACTGTATCTGTAAAGTCTTAATGTGTGTGTATTGTTTCTGAAACATGGAAAATCAAGATGAAGCAGCACTTCTTCTAGAAACACTTTCAAAATGGATTCAGGATTCATGAAAATCTTCTGCCAAATGAACCAGGCATATCTGTGAAAAACTTTTATATAAGGTCAATTGAGGTAAAAAAAAAAAAATGTATATTTAGTATGTACTGTAAAGTATGATGATGAATATGTTAGTATTTTATAAACTAAAATTTAGAGTAAAATGTAGTTTTACCACAAACCAACTGTCCCATGTATGTGAACGTTGTGCAACAGTGGAGTCAGATTGCATAAAGTCTGATTTCTGTAACATGCTAGTATATCTGTTCTATGTTAGATGTTATGAATTGTCTTATATTGTAATAAAACAGACATTTAATACATATATCAACATAAATAACCATTCAAAATGACATATTACGGCATTAAAAGGCAACTCTACACATACTGTAAGATTATGTGTATTTTCAGTTAACTATAGTCAGATGCATTTACATTGTTACTGTGCCTCAGATGTAATCAACTCTTATCTGTGTCTGTAAAGGTGTGAACCAAATGGCCCATACACATGTATGGCCTATAGAAACTGAATGGCCCATAGGTGTATGGCCCACAGAAACTGATTGGTTTGAATGACAAAGAAACAGAATTGCTCAGAGTAGATTGCAGGGTAGATCGATCTCCTGTGGGAGGCCCTAACAGTTTTCTATTGTTTGTAGCCCATTTGTCTTCATGTATAAAGTTCTGTCTTAAAAACAGAACTTTGGGTTAAAATTGTTGAAGGGCGACATGCTAACATGCTAACAAAAGCTAGATGTATTATATCACAGTGCTATACGTTTTGCTACCAATGCCCCATTTAGTACTCATCATCAGGGCCGTCGCTAGTGGGGTGAAAGGTGGTGACAATTATAGGGGCCCCCGCTGCCCAGGGGGCCCCACAAAATCCAGCAGTTATACTATTTAGGCCCCTGTAGTATGAATAATTCTAATATTTATATTAGTTGTATGCCTGAGATTTAAATGAAAACCACAAAAACGTGCAATTTGGGTAAATATTTTTCCAAATATCTGCTTCTCTTACCTCCATAAAAATGGTTTAGTCCGACCTAAAGTATGTATTAATTATTCAGTCAGAGTCAGTGACAAACATCAGATGGACCCAATAAAATTGTAAGTCCCGCCCCAGCTCGTGAACAGAACCAATCAGAGTTGAGGCGGCGGCCTGAAGATAACGATGAACTTGGTGGAAGAGCAGGAGACTGACTGACTGAAAAATGTCGGGGAAAAGAAAACATTAATCAGGGAACCAGAAATGCCAGGAAAAGACGGAGAGGGAGGCAAGGAGAGTGGTTGTATCCCAGTCGATCAAGACGTTCTTAAAGACCGGTTATATATTGTTATTTTGCTGGGAATTAGAAAACGTCCGTCTACAGTCTGCCGTGTACAGTCATTTTTTATTATCGGTGCGCGCCACAATCGACCGAATGATTACGTGGTCTAAATTCCTGTCTTTTTACACTATTGTAACTAGAGTTTTAAAAAAATTGCACGAGTCACGACGCATTGCATTATGCATCTGACCTGCCGGCTGATGATATTTAAAACATCGAGAAAACACGAATACAACACACTGCACTTGGATGAATAAATGTATTCACTTTATTTAATAATATTACCAGTTCCATATTATCTTTATTAAAAAATAAGACAATGAATGGTTTTATTTTTTGAATTAGACTGCATTCTTGTCAATTTTTTTAATGTTTACTTTTTGATTTATGAATTATAACAGACTGATGGGGAAATTTTTTTATTACTTTTTAAAAATTGGTTTTATTATTATTTAACAATTTCTTGCTTTTTTATTAGTTGTAATTTTTATATAAACATTTAACTTTTAAAATAAAGGTTTTACAACAACATCACCATCTTCTGTTATGTGGGCCTCCATGTTCATCTATTGTACAGTATATGATATTGGTGGAGGGTGGTGGGGGCCCACATCAATATTTTTTCAGGGGGCCCCGAATCCTCTAGCTACGGCCCTGCTCATCATTGTAAACTTTATACACTCATTGGTTGGCCCTCACTTCACATCCGACGACAAAGACACTGGTTTTATTTAATTTATAAAATTATCTTAGGTAAAGGTCCTACCTACTTGAGAAACCTCATTTCGGTAGCTTCTCCCTCTCGTAATCTGCGATCAAGCAGGTTTATTTTATTAACTACTACCAATGTCCGCACTTCCTTTGGCCGTCTTTCTTTTCAGTTTTCTTCTGCCAATGACTGGAACGAACTCCAAAAATCATTAAGGCTTGAAACACTTGTACCATTATCTGCTTTCAAACGACTGATATCTAATCTATTGACACACCATTGCTTATGTTAGCATTACCATTTTCTCCTCTGTGCAAATTAGTGTAATTACTTACTGTCTTTTTGTCTGCATTGTTATTCGTCAATAACGTATATTGCACTTTACCTTTCACACAGTTCAATTACTTACTATGTTTTTTATTATTGTCCCATTAGGAAAACTGTCTAGCTATTGTACTTCGACCTACTTATGTACGATGCTCCACTTGACTGAATAACTGTTTGTAATCTGCATTACACTGTCTTGTCCTTTATGTGTAACTTTATGTGTCTGCATCTTGACGCTTTATCTTGGCCAGGTCGCCGTTTTTAATGAGAATGAGTCCTCTATGTGCCAACCTGGTTAAATAAAGGTAAAATAAAATAGCTGCTGAAGGACTGCTACACTACAAACCTTCAATAAATTCTTCTCCCCACAAGAACTCTGGTCAAGCTTAATTATTTTATATATTGGAGAAATCTAATACATTGGCGAGCCACCCAAACCACTGCTCGGCCAAATACAGTAAAATCGAACACATACAAGACAAATTTCAAGCACTCCAGAATAATAGAGAATATCCCAGAGGACAGAGGAAGTGACAGTGGTGATGAGGAGTATGTGCCAGTAAATCTAACAATATATTTTATAATATAAAGTTCCCTTTCAAGGGAACTTCGAGCTGCGTCAAACGCTGTGGGAACGCCCCTGCGTTGTGCGTCATGAAGCACGTATGGAATCAGCCCAATGGAGAGACGGAACGTCATAGGCGGGTGACGTCATCGACCAGGAAACTATAAAGCACCCCAAAAACACAAGCGCATCAGCTTCTGTGCCTTCAGTCGCGCTATATGTGAATCTGTCTGAGTGTAAACACTGTGTCAGTCTTTAGTATTTGCTAGGCAGGAGTTATCACATTTACACCACACAAACAATTTTGCATGAGAGACTATGGCGAGCGAACGGCATTTAAGAAGTGTGTTCCTCCCTGTTCGCGCTATCTAACGGGCGGGGATACACACGTTCTTTGTGTTGTTTGTTTGGGAGTGCAGCATGCCCAGTCAGCTCTCGAGGGGGCTGGCTGCGAGCATTACGAGCGTCTGCCTTTATGGACGCTCCGCTCCCGCCGGGCGCTCTTTGAGGAGAGTGCTCGGTGCGCGCTCCCCGCGGTTAGAGTCCCGCTTCTGCCGAGCGGCGACGCTTATCGTGGGGATCGCAAATGGATCTTTCAGCGGGGTTAGAGACGGGCTCTGCCTTATCTCTGCCTTTACCTGTTAGATCCAGTGTCTCAGCCCGGTTTGGAAGCACGCTCTGCGGTTTCTTCCGCCCGGGCTGAGGCACCAGTACTGCAACTATCTAACGTTAGTTATAAAAACTAGGAGATAAAAATAGCAGTATTGACGAGGGAGATGTGGAGGACTCGCCACCTAACACTCCCGAAAGCGAAGAGCTCATGGAGGTTCTCACTCGAGCTGTATTAAAACTAAGCATTGAGTGGCCAGTGGCTAGGCAGGAGTCTGTTATTAAATCTAAGTTAGATGAAAGATTTCTCCCTTCCCGTGTGCAACCTCCATGCCGGTGCTTGCCGTTTTTTCATGATCTCCATACTGAGGTGTCGAGATTATGAAAGAAGCAGGCTTCTGAGTTCTGATATAATTTTAGCCCCCAATCATTCACATATTCAGATTTAGCGGGGGCTAGGTTTTTGAAAAGAAAAGACGGCGCTTTGCCGCGGGTAGAAGAGACGCTTGCGAGCTATCTCTCTTCCGAGGCTGCATTGTCATTTAAAGCACCGGCATTACCTTCCAAGCCATTATGAAATATTTCGGCTTTGTAAAGTGTATTTGGCGGCAGGTCAGGCTGCGTCGTGTCTGCATACATTGTCTATATTGCAGGCATACCAGGCTGATTTGCTAAAGGACGTGAGCGTGAGTGAGGAGGCAGTACTGACGTGGTTCGAGAACTGCGTCAGGCTGCCGATTTGTGGTAAAATGATTTTTTCCAACATGAAACAGAAAGAGAAAGCTTTCTTTTAGATGATCCTCTCTCCCCTGCGGGGTTATTCAGTGACTTAGTTAATACTGTCATTGATAATTTCAGGAAGAAAAGAAGCAGGCAGCAGCTTTTAAAAGGTTTCTTCCATTAAAAGTTCACGTCCACGGGGCTGCTGGGCGGGAGCAGCCCCGGCCGTCCACGAGCTCATCGCATAGGCGCAGCAAAGCAGAGTATCGCGTCTCGCGCTCCCCCTGCTGGACAGTGGGACCAGACGCGGCACTCTCAGCCAAAGCTTTTTGAAAAATAAATATAATATAATATATATATATATATATATATATCTATATATAAAAAAAGCAATAGAACTGTTTTGAAGACAGTTATATTGGCTATGCTGAGGGCGGTCCCCACCGAGGGAGAAAGGTGTTCACCTCTTTTTACGGTGCCCATTCTTCCTCGGTGCCCTCAGGGGCCCGTTCTGCCAACCCCGCCTTCATGCCGGGGCGCAGACGGTCCCGCGAGCGCTTTCCCGAGGGACGCTCGCCTCCTCTGACACTGAGGGTGGTCCCCATCGAGGGAGAAAGGTGTTCACCTCTTTTTACGGTGCCCATTCTTCCTCGGTGCCCTCAGGGGCCCGTTCTGCCAACCTCGCCTTCATGCCGGGGCACAGACGGTCCCGGCGAGCGCTTTCCCGAGGGACGCTCGCCGCCTCTGACACTGAGGGTGGTCCCCATCGAGGGAGAAAGGTGTACACCTCTTTTTACGGTGCCCATTCTTCCTCGGTGCCCTCAGGGGCCCGTTCTGCCAACCCCGCCTTCATGCCGGGGCGTAGACGGTCCCAGCGAGTGCTTTCCCGAGGGACGCTCGCTCCCTCTGAGGAGGGTCTCAGAGCGGTCAAACCAGTTGTTCCCTGCCGGTGCGCCGTTACAGGGCGCTGTGTTTGCTGCTCAAATTACACCAGAGACCAGTCTCGAGAGACTGGTACCCTTAGTAGAATTTGTTTGGCAGAGTGGAAAAGCCTTCCAAGAATATCTCAGTGGGTCCTGCAGACAGTAGTAAGAGGTTATGCGATCCAATAAATGTGTCGTCCGCCGAAACTCAGAGGGGTTCTGCCCATAGTGTGGGCCCCGAGCAGGCTCTGGTAATGGAACATGAGGTGAAAATGCTCCTTCAAAAGGGGGCTATAGAACGGGTTCCTCCTCCCAGTTTGGAGCTAGGTTATTACAGCCGATATTTCATCGTTCCAAAGTAGGATGGGGGGTTGCGTCCAATTTTAGATTTGCGCCTATAAAATCGCTCGGTAGGGAAGCTCAATTCAAGATGCTCACTATCAAGCAGGTCGTGTCACAAATCAGGTCCGAGGGCTGGTTTGTCACGATAGATCTAAAGGACGCTTACTTCCACATTTCCATACTTCCACAACACAGGAAGTTCCTGAGGTTTGCCTTCGGGGGCGAGGCATTCCAATATAGGGTTCTTCCGTTCGGTCTAGCTATCTCCCCGTACTTTACGGAGCAGATGGCGGTTCGACATCGAGATGTCGTCCTCGCGCATATCAGGAAGTTGGGGTTGAGGCTGAATGCGAAGAAAAGTGTTTATCTCCTTCCCTGGAGACCACTTTTCTGGGCGTTGTTTGGGATTAGGTCACCCGCATCGCTTTGATTCTTCAGCCTTGAAACAGTAAAGCTAGGCCAGCTACTCACTGTAAAGCAGTTTCAGAAACTGTTGGGTTTGATGGCAGCAGTGTCCAACGTTATACCTTGGCCTGTTGTACATGAGACCGCTGCAGTGGTGGCTCAGGACCAAGGGATTCTCCCCGAGGGGAAATCCACTCCGCACGATCAAAGTCATGCGGCGCTGCCTTCGTGCTCTGGTCTTGTGGAAAGAAACTTGGTTCCTATCCAAAGATCCTGTGCTGGGGGCTCTTTGTCGTCGCGTAAAGCTAACGACGGATGCTTCCCTCACAGGGTGGGGGGCGGTCATGAGTGGTCGTCCAGCCCAAGGTCTGTGGCAGGACCATCATCTATCATGGCATATAAATTGTCTAGAGATGTTGGCAGTGTTTCAGGCTCTGAAACACTTCCTAGCAGACCTGAGAGGTCATCATGTGCTAGTTCAGTCAGACAACACGTCGGTGGTCTCTTATATAAATCGTCAGGGGGGCCTGCGGTCTCGCCGGCTTTACAAGTTGGCCCGTCAGGTCCTCCTGTGGTCCCTAGGGAAGTTACTATCACTGAGAGCAATGTATCTTCCTGGGTATTTGAATGTGGTAGCGGACTCTCTGTCGAGGCAGGGGCCGAGTCCGGGGGAATGGAGACTCCACCCCCGAGGTGGTGGAGCTCCTTTGGTTGAGTTTCGGTCGCGCCGAGGCGGACCTATTCGCTTCCAAGGAGATATTGCACTGTCGTCTGTGGTTCTCCATCAGTCATCCAGCCCCTCTGGGGTTGGACGCTATGGTGCAGCCGTGGCCGAGGTCACGTCTGTACGCTTTTCCCCCAATTGCTCTGCTACCAGGAGTTCTGGAGAGGGTTCGCCGGGACGGGGTCAGCCTACTATTAGTAGCCCCGTTCTGGCCGGCCCGAGTATGGTTTGCGGACCTGGTTTCTCTCCTGGACGGCTCTCCTTTGGAGCTCCCGGTCAGGAGGGATCTACTCTCTCAGGCGGGTGGCATGATATTTCACCCCCGCCCAGAGTTATGGAAACTGTGGGCTTGGCCTCTGAGGGGGCCCAGCTCTTAGATTCCGGTCTCTCAACCGAGGTTGTTGAGACCATCCTTCACTCCAGAGCTCCATCCACGAGGAAGCTATATGCCTTTGAAGTGAAAACTTTTCACTTCTTGGTATGGAGAACACCTGTAGGACCCAGTTAACTGCCCAGTGGGTGCAGTGCTGGTATTCCTGCAGGAGCGTTTCTCCACAGGGTTATCCCCCTCCACACTAAAGGTGTATGTGGCGGCACTGGCTGCTTACCATGTCCCTTTCAGTGGAGTTTTTCTTGGGAGACACCCGCTTATAACTCGTTTCCTTCGTGGCACTTTGAGGCTGAGGCCAGCAGTTCGTGCCTGGAATTTTCACCTGGTATGGTTAAGGCTTTTCTATACCCTAGGCCAGGTTATGTTCCTAAGGTCCCTACTAATGTTGTTAGACCTACAGTTCTGCAGGCTTTCTGTCCTCCTCCATTTCTGTCGTCAGACCAGGAGAAACTTAATTTGCTCTGCCCAGTGAGGGCGTTAGACGCTTATGTCCACAGAGCTGCCCTGTGGAGGAAATCAGAACATTTATTTGTATGTTTCGGGCCACCCAGGAAAGGGTGTCCTGCGTCTAAAAAGAGAATGAGCAAGTGGGTGGTCGAGGCTATCTCACTTGCTTATGAGTCGGCTGGTCAGCCTTCACCTTTGGCTGTACGAGCCCGCTCTACTAGGAGTATGGCTGGATCCAAAGCTTTATTGTCAGGAGTTTCCCTGAGTGAGGTTTGTGATGCGACTGGATGGTCTTCACCGTGCAGGTGCTCTCGTCCGCTGTGCGCTAGATCTCACATGACGGTCTCTTGCTCCTATGGCGACGTGGGTATTCGCCTTCCCACAGCGTTTGACGCAGCTCGAAGTTCCCTTGAAAGGGAACGTCTCGGTTACGTATGTAACCCTAGTTCCCTGATAGGGAACGAGACGCTGCGTCGTTCTGCCATACTCCCGGCATTCCCGTTAAGCGCTCCTTCAGGCCTATCAGAAGCTGATGCGCTTGTGTTTTTGGGGTGCTTTATAGTTTCCTGGTCGATGACGTCACCCGCCTATGACGTTCCGTCTCTCCATTGGGCTGATTCCATACGTGCTTCATGACGCACAACGCAGGGGCGTTCCCACAGCGTTTGACGCAGCGTCTCGTTCCCTATCATGGAACTAGGGTTACATACATAACCGAGACGATATGATTTTTAAGATAATTATTTTCAACATTTTTAATTCGTCTTAAGTTTTGTTTTTAGAACAATCTTTAAAAAACAGTTATTCTCAATGTTGTGAATCTGGCCGCATATTTCTGAAGAGATTATTAAATTAATAATGTTCTTCATGAACTTGAGAGACTGTCAATAGTTCCTCTAGTAACACATTATAATGAAAAGTTTTTGAGGATCTTGAAATACATCTTGAAGTTCTTGAGTTCACAATATTATATTTGAGCTTCAGTGTTTTTAATCTGAAGAATCACAAATGAAGCCTCAAGTATCTTTTCACTCTTACTTTGTTCAGTTTGTTCTGGACATGAGTAAATTAAGAAAAGAGAAATATTCTCAAAAAATAGTTTATACTGTTAATTATATACCAGGAACTAGTATGATCTTCATTTGCTCAGACTGAAATAATCTAGTACGTTTGCGTCATGATAAACCCAGGCCTGATTTCCAGTGTGTAACAGCACAGATTTTCTGCAGACTCACTGTTTTGGACGATGTCCTGCATGTTCTTCCAGACTCTGAACGCCAGGTTGCCCAAGTATCGTGGCACATGAATCAAAGCTCCAGAAGCCATCTGTGGATCCGGCTGTGAGATCTGGACTCTGGAGGAACATTCAGGAGTCAGAACTGCAGTGGATCAGAACCAGAGAGACCAGAGACACCAGCAGATCACTCACCTTTCCATTGAGACTGGAAACTCCTGCAGAACAAACACACCATTTATCATCAAGAACTCGATCAATCAATCAATCAATCAATCAATGATGTGAAATCAGACCTTCAGAAAGCAGACGTCACTGGCTTTCATCATCTCCTCCTAGTGATGTGACATTTGAACCCAGGCATCGGAGCTTGTGTCGAGAAAAAATGGGCGTGCCAGATGAAGCCGCGATTCGAGGCTTGTGTTGTTAACGTGAAAATCACGTGACTGATGACAAACGAGGCCTCGGTTTGTGTGGATACGTCATCGGTTCGGTCTGAGTGTCGCTTCTGGATAAAGGGGGTTCGAAACTCGCGCCACCTTGTGGAAGTTGCAGGAGTAGTAAGCACTTGTAGCGTGTCAGAGAGTCAGAGTTAGAGAACTCTCATTGTCGTTATTGTGTCATATTTGTGTTAGGGCTGTATATTATTACATTATATCAGGTTAGAATAGTTATTAATAATAATGAATAATTGTTATTATTAATTATAGTAGCTATATTATAGTCTTGTTATATTAATTAGATAAGATTATTTGGATTGCTTTGGATTTTTGGTAGCTTAGATTTTTGGATCTGGACTGGACTGCTTTTTAATTTGGATTGCCCTTTTGGATTTGTTTGCTTTTTATGACATCTTCCTTTTTCATGGTAATGGAGCCAGGAAGAAAGAGGAAATCCTCCCCTGTCTGGGCTCAACAGAAGCATCAATATCTTCATTTATACCCGCTGGCACTGACATTTTATGTTCCCCTGCATCCTCTGTTCCTTGTGAAAGGATATTTTTCCAAGGCTGGTGAGGTTTTGTCCAAGAAGAGGAATTGTCTAAACCCTGACACACTTCAAAAAATTCATTTTCTCAATAAAAATCTATTGCAATCCTTCCATCATCCACCCCAAACTGTGGTGTTTACTGCAGTTTACTTTATTACACTTCCTCGAGTCCCTCCACCATAAGCACTGCACTCAACACAGTCACTTTTGTTGTTCATACTGTCCCTATCCAATATTTTTTGGAATAATTAATTAACTGTGTGTGTGACAGTTGTCTCTGTACAAGTAAATGCAGACAGAGAAATATAGGCCTACACGTTTTATTTCATACCCAGGCAATGGACAAATGTCTGCACAGATTTATTATTGCAAATGAAAGGTTACAGAGACATTAACTCATATTTAGAAGAAGATAAATAAATAAAACATTGCGGGAGGGGGGCGGGTCATTGGTTCAGAATGAATGAATTTGCCTGCAATTTCTTTGTACAGTAGCTAGGTGTCACTAGTGAGCAATGCTGAATGAAGCTTCGAGTAATGAACCTTTGGTTGAAGCAATGGGCTGCGAGGTCTCAGTGGTTCAGGAAGCCTCATCTTGCCATCACTATCTCCTCCATGTCTTTGATTCTGTGTGAAAGATCTGAGATGTGTGTGTTCATCTCCTCCAGCTTCTCCTTCATCATCTGCTTCTTCTGCTCCTCTTCCTCCCTCAGTGCAGTGATTGTAGCTTCTTCTTCATCTCTGAGAAACTGAAACTGAACTGTGTGCTCAGCTTGAGACTGAAATCAAAATAACATACACTTCAATCATCTCAAAGACGCAACTGATTCTGGAGCAGCGTGAAGAGTGAGTGGGCAAATGTGAGTTAATTAACTATAGGCTACAACTTTAACTTTCTGAAGTACTAGTTCTGTAGTAATAGATGTTCTGTGTCTGTAGTGTGAAAATACACATGAAACTCAGTCTCTCTTCACAAAACAACACTATTTTAAATGGTGTTTTAGGAAGATTCATTCATATGTTATATCATTTGAAAGTATAGTAACTAAACTTAAGATGTCAATTAATTATTTGAACAGAACATAACATTTTCATTTTAAGACAAATTTCCATAAAAGACCTTACACAGCAAACCCCCCAGTTTTAAATGAACAGGCCTGGTTTCACAGACAGGGTTTAGATTAAGCCAGGATTAGTCCGTAGTTTAATTAAGTAATTTAAGTAGCTTTTATAAACATGCATTAGAAAAAAACATTACTGATGTTCATCTTGAGAATGGCAAGTTGCATTCAATTAAAACAGCTCAAACATGGACTTCAGTCTGGAACTATCTTAAGTCTTGCCTGTGAAGCCAGGGGTCATTTTTTATACTGTAAAACCCAAACTCAGAGTGTTGAAGTAACACTGAAGCAGTGTTAAATTTAATAAGATATAAAGTGATTAACTGAGTAATGAATGAGCATTAGTGATAATATTGTTATATATTGTTTGATTTCATCATTATGGTGATCAGTGTTTGCTATAGTTCAGTGTGTTTTAAGTCACATTTGTTATGCCAAAAAGCCAAGAGAAAATGTGTCTGGGTTTTATTAATTATTTTTTTTAAAGAATAATCGTCATGTAGAGATGCATTAACGGGTTTTTGGGTTCATGAATATTAATCACATTGTCTGTGTTCGTCTAAATTAAAATGTGGAAGGTGAGCGTTAGCCAATAGGATTAGTGCTGGTGCATTAGCCCCGCCCACTGCTAAATAACCAGCTGACACTGCGCTTGATCAACATACTCAAACAGCTCTGTGTGTCCGTGTCCGTGTTTGTTTGTTGTGTGTGTGGTAGGGGTGTAACGGTACACAAAAATCACGGTTCGGTACGTACCTCGGTTTTAAAGTCACGGTTCGGTTATTTTTCGGTACAGTGAGGGAAAGAAATGCAAACATTAAACTGCTGGTTGTTTAGTTTACTATAAACTTTATTTTAACAATTTGTTTACACTTTTTTAACAATTTGTTTAAACTTTTTTAAACACACTTTTTAATTAAATATAATAAATAAAATATATATAAAACAAAAAAAGAATAAGAAATAAAATATTGCTGCAAAATTCTCCACTAAATAAAATCCTCTCAAACTAATATCACATAATAAAATAAAATGAAAAAAATAAATAACTATGGATAACAGTGGAGCATTACCAATCCCAGCTTTTAGGCCTGCTCATATGAAAAAAAAATATATATATAAATTTTACAAAGTGTAAAGTGCAGCATCAACAGTTTCAGTTTTTTAGACCTGCTCAGATTCATTCAAATTTCATGTTTTTTGTCAAAAAAATTAACTTGTCCACATTGTCTGCAGAAAGGGAAGATCTACTGGCAGTTACAATGTCTCCAGCTGTAGAAAATACCCTCTCGCTAGGGACTGAGGTAGCAGGTACAGCAAGGTAGTGCTTTGCTAACTTGGCAATATGAGGATATGTGGGCTCATTGGTCCTCCACCATTCAAGTGGGTTGGAATCCAGTGAAATGCAGTCCACAGACTTGTATAAGGTAACCTCTTCCTTCACTAGCTGCAAAGTAGGCTTGTTTTGAAGAGTTCACCAAACAGTTCAGCCATGGCT
Organism: Rhinichthys osculus; assembly: GCA_029959095.1. Taxonomy (NCBI): domain Eukaryota; kingdom Metazoa; phylum Chordata; class Actinopteri; order Cypriniformes; family Leuciscidae; genus Rhinichthys; species Rhinichthys osculus. The sequence goes on from JARWKJ010000002.1 coordinate 51,760,947, forward strand.
GACTTCTTGACAGGAGGAGATGATGCCTCTGAGTGTCCTGTCACTGGAGATGAACTAACTGCTGTGGCCTCCTCACTCTGCAAAATAAAATGACAAAACTAACTTCAATAAATTACTACTATTGGCACTGTAGCAGCAAAGTATTTCAAATTATACAATGTCAATGAAGATATTTTACACACAAGCAAATTAACACAATACCTGTTCTTCCATGGTTACAATTTCTGTGATGAGGTTGTTGTAGATTCTGTCACGACAGGCATCATCCACATGAGGAAGGGCCTTGAACCTCGGATCAAGAGCTGTGCATTTGTGGAGGAAGTCATGACAAGCAGAGTATCTGTTCTTCAGGTTTTCTGTGATGGCAGCCTTGATTTCTCTCACAGTTGGACTGTCTTCCTCATTGGGTGCCATAGAGTTGAGGACTGTGGTTTTTAGGGGGAGGATCATTGATACTGAAGGTGTGGATTCAGTGCTCATCAGTGTTGTGATGGTTTTTAGTGGTTTAAGAACCTCAAGTACCTCCTCTGCCATTTTCACATCCTGGTCAGACAACGTGCTTATTTCTTTATTCTTCTTGAGGGCCTTTTCTGTCAGTGCAGAGTACACAGCTGCTTGCTGTTCAAGGTACCTCTCAAGCATATCATAACTGGAGTTCCAGCGGGTGGTGACATCATGAATAAGGGTGTGTTTTGGAATATTAAGCATTTCCTGTTTGCTCTCCAATATATGTGCTGCTGTTGGGCTACGGTGAAAAAAAGACACAACCCTTCTGACTCTACCTAGCACTCTGGACACCTGGTTGAGACCTGTTCCTTTCTGTGATGCTAAATTAATTGTGTGTGCAAAACATCCAATTTGAGGGCCCAGTCCAGCTTCACTGACTGCATTGACAATATTCCTTGCATTGTCTGTTGTGACAGGAATTGTAGTTCCTGGCCTCTCCAACTTCCACTCAAACACTGTCTCCTTAAGTCCCTCTGCCAGATTTGTGCTTGTGTGTTGTTCATAAATGGGGTTGGTTTGCAGAACATGGCTTACCATGTTCCACTCTGGAGTAATGTGATGGGCAGTCACTGTTAAGTAGCTCTCAGTAGCTCTAGATGTCCATCCATCAGTTGTGAGTGCTACAGCAGATGCCTTGGACAGCTCGTGGACAACAGTAGTTTTAACCTGTTCATAAAGGGCGGGTATAACTTTTTGGCTGAAATGTGGACGAGATGGAATTTCATACCTGGGCTCAGTCACCTTCATCATGTGCTTAAAACCAGTGTTCTCCACAACCGAGTATGGGCGTAGATCAGCTGCTATGAAAACACCAATTGCATTTGTTATTGCTTTGGCCCGATCGGAATTACCAGCAACGGTCTGTTTAAATGCCAACGGGAGCTGCGTTTGAACTATGCTCGTTTTTTTCCTCGTAGTAGTAATGTTCACATTCGCGTGATGCCTTTTCAAGTGCGTTAACAAGTTTGATGTGTTTCCAGCTACATACCCGATCGTTACTGAGCAATGTCGGCACACTGCTTTCGTCTTATCGACTAGTCTTTGTCCGTCTACGTATTTCACTGGGAAACCGAAGTGTTCCCAGACAGGAGACCTTAATGATATGGGTGGTTCTTCAAGCTCTGGCTTGTCTGCATTGGCCATGACGCTAGCGAGAGGCTGGGCTAAAGCGCGCCGTGTATGTACCGCAAGTGCAGCGCGGAGACATCCGACACTTAATATGTCCGTGTGGAAACTCAGATTTGACGGAAGTGCGCACCGAACCGAAAGTCCTGTACCGAAACGGTCCGGTACGAATACACGTACCGTTACACCCCTAGTGTGTGGGTGTTGTTCAGGTAACCTATGTTGTGGGAAACAAAATGTCCCCACAAAGATGGCAATATCCGAAATCCTTGTGGGACATTTTTTGGTCCCTGTGTGGAAAACAGCTTATAAATCATACAAAGTGATGTTTCTTGAAAATGCAGAAAGTTTTCTGTTATCGGTACGTTTAGGGGTACAGTTTGTTAATTATGAAAACTACTATTTCTAAGTCCCCATAAAACATGAGAACCCAATGTGTATGAGTGTGTATGTGTGTGTGTTCCAGTCAATAATGGAAAATGTAATTATGTCAGACAAATCAATTCAGCTGTTCTAAACAAACTTGTAAATATGTCAAAAGAATCAATCCTCACCTTGATGTGTCGAACTGTTTTCTCAAACTCTCCTTTAATGTTTTCTTTGTGTTCCAGTTTCTCTTGTAAGGACCTCAGTGCTGTATTGAGCTCCTCCTAGAATTCAAAGTGAAAATCTTTAAGATACCAGACAGTTCTGTAATATGATTAAATGATTACACAGAGATTTTTATGTAATACATAAGCTTAAAGCTTAAAGGAGAACTCCGGTCAATTTTAACATTGAGCTCATTTTTTTGTACATTTGGAGTGCTGTCAGTACAGACAAAAACGACAAAAATCGGTGTTGCCTACACCGTGTTATCCTCTTTTTAAAATTCGCACCCTGTTGACTTCAATGGGGCAAGTTCTAAACCTGCTTTTAGCCTTAATTAACATTAACAACCTTAATGTGTCATTACAAGTGCACAGCCATGTGAGTGGTGTTATTAAGAGTGACCACGGTCAATCTGACTGCAGTAGATGTGAAAGATATTAATAAAAATCATGTTAATTCAGCCAGCTCACATACCTGTATTTACTTCCTGTTGTCGTTCGAAGTCCACAGTAGTCGATTGTCGAGTTCGCGCGCGCGATCATTAGTTATATTAGTTACCAATGATCGCGCGTGCGAACTCGACAATTGACTACTGTGGACTTCGAATGACAACAGGAAGTAAATACAGGTATGTGAGCTGGCTGTTTAGGCCTTTATTAACATAAAAATTCATCAACTTACACATCAGTTGTGGTAAACGGAAGTTAAAGCATGTTTGCTTGACATGCGAGAACCAGGTTCATTCTCGGGTTACGCAGCACGTTTGAGCTTCTGCAAGAGTTTTTTCTTGCGCATTAAGCCGATTTGGTTGAGCGAATGTTTATGTTCGCTGATCAATGTTTATATGTGAATAAAAGCCTAAATGAAATCTGTACATCATATAAAGTGATCGAGAACCATTAAATTCATATGGATTAGTTTTAGGATCTCTATGAACTTTTTTGAAGCAAGTATTGCATATCTGTCAATGGAGGAACAGAAATCTCTCAGATTTCATCAAAAAGATCTACATTTGTGTTACGAAGATGAATGAAAGTCTTACGGGTTTGAAACGACATGAGTGTGAGTAATTAATAACAGAATTGTAATTCTTGTGTGAACTAACCCTTTAGTGTTTATCCTTATATTAAAATCCGTCTTACCTTATATGATGAAACCACTTCACCGATGGGTCTGAATTTATGATTGTCATGTTTCTGTGAATTAACACACACTAAACACACAGGCTGTTTGTCCTCCAGACAGAAAAGTTTGAGTTTCTCACTGTGTAAACTGCAGATCTCCTCAGATCCCGATGGACGCCTCTCATTTCTCTCCTCCAGGAACGACTCACACAAGTTTTTTAACACAAGATTATTTGAAGGCTCATGTCTTGACAATTTTCTACAGACAGGACACTGTTGAGTTTTCTTGATTCTCCAGAACTGTTGAATACACTCTTTACAGAAACTGTGACTACATGACAGAAGAACAGGAGTCTTGAAGATTTCTTGACACACGGGACAAGAAAAATCCTCTTCAGATAGTGAAGCCATTGTCTCTGTTTGAGATCCAGCAATCTTAACTTTACTCTCACTTTCTGAATCAAGGTTTCAAAACTGAAAAACCACAAGAGTCACAAAAATCTGTTCAGAAACGAATGTTTCCAATCCTTCTTGAACGTTTTTTCTTAGTTCTTCATCGATTGGTGATTCTTCATTCCTTTTGTCAAGACGTTAAAGCCAGTATGACAGGAGAAACAACAAGTCAGTCTCTTCCTGGTGTAACGGATGCGCCTTGTCTCCAACAGTTTTATGTTAAGTTGGATGCACGTCCGTTAACCCTTGTATATTCTGCGTTGTGTTCTTGTTGTGCTGAATGAAGAAAAGACCCGGACCACGACCATCTGCTGGTTTCTCTTTTAATGAAGGCAGAACAGCGGAGTTGTCTGTACAAATCAAAAATACACAAGGCTCTGTCACATGCAGTCTTCCCCACACCGCATACAGATCTCAAGCTCCTGTTAGATAACAATACAGAAAGATACAGGTCGCATATTTTAAACACTTATTTCGGTTTTGTTTTGGATGATGCAAACTTTGTTTTACGCATGGTTAAATGTTAGTTTTGAGGTTATTACATGCAGTTAATGTGTCCATAGAATATAAACCTTGTAAACGGACTTTTTGCAAGCTTTAAAGTAGACATGTTTCCACGTGCTAGTCTACAGAGGCTGCGTTTACACTTGGCATTAACACAGAGCCTGCAACCTCTTAAAGTGACAGTACAGGTATTAACACCATGGTCTGAATACAACATACAGGCATAAATATTGGCAATAAAACACATCTTAAACATATAGAAAACAATGTTCATCAGAATATGGTGACATTTCAACCGTAAAAGTAAAGATATAATTTCAACCTGGTTACACTGTTACGTGTTGTAAGAGGGTGGAGTTCCTGATCACGGGAGTGTTGTTTTATGATCTTTCCCTCACACACTGTGGCCTCAAAGCTTATCCTTTGTCAGGTAAACCACACCCCCTCATTTGCATATGGATAACGAAATGTATAAGTGTGAAAATAAACAAATGTTTTGATTTATAAAGGCATAAATATATAAATATGTTCATAATCTGTAAATGTTTATTCTGACTAAACCCAAAGGTGATCTTATCTTTTATAGTATTTTCATATTTTTTATAATTGTATTCTTATAATTTGTATGTTTCTTGTTGTATTTGTATATGTGCACTGGAAGTTTCAGCACCAAGGACAATTCCTTGTGTGTGCAAGCACACTTGGCAATAAAGCTATTTCTGATTAAGATAAATAAATGGAAATACAAAAATAAAATATAAATGGGGGGGGGGGGGGGGGGGATACCATTATACATTACTACGTAAAAAAAAGTATAAATACATTTTTCAACAGTCATTTGTATATTAATCTATTTGATATTATATAAAGTTCAGCTCCAGCCCTAAATCAAACACACATGAACCAGCAAATCAAAGTCTTCAGATTAACTAGAAAGCTTCAGTGGCGCTCCAGGACCAAAGCTGCCCATCTCTGTGTACTGATAATAATAAAAGACTCAAGACACCTTGTGTTTTATTGCACTTTATTTGTTGGTGAGTGCGAGTGTGTTTGAAGCTCACAGAGTTTCTCCAGCGTCTGTCATAAACAAATCTTTATCAAAATGATTCATTCCATGTTGAAGTTCTGCTTATGGTGCCGATCTTCAGTGTTTGGAGACTCGAGCATCACTTACAGAGACGCCAAACCAGTTTCTGTCTCTTCATCTGTTCTGCTCCATCCTGCAGGTCAACAGAAATAAATGCATGAAATATTCTGCAGTGAGCATATGAAATCTAGAAGCATGAAACTGCACTGAAGCTTTATAATGAAACTGTAGCAGGATCTGAAGCATCTCAGCTCTCATGAGGACAGAGAGAAGAGGACAGAGACCCTGCAGTGCTGTCGCACACATCCTACACCCCACAATGCACAGAGAGCAGCGCAGGGCTCTAGTGTGTGCACAAACCAGCGCGCAAAGGGTTAAATCATGCTAATCACGACACTATGCTGATAGTGTGATGTCTATTAACATTCATGCAAGTCCGAGGATTTTATAAAAGTTCAAAAAAAGCAAAAATAGCACACAGTCAGAAATTACCTACAGAAAGTCTGAAAAGGGAAAGGTTTTCATTATAAATGAATCATAGGTTATTAGTATTTTTTTCCTCACTGACTCTGCCATGTCCTCGTGGTAAACACGTGGTAACTGCGCTTTTGTCTCGTAACCAAGCGGCTCTAACTCTGCACAGTTTTACGATTTTACAGTATGATCTTGGTAAAATACATCATTAATATAATCTGAATACCTTAAAACAATCACTTTAATCGAGAAAATCCAACGCTGCGCGACCAGTGCGCGAAACGTGTTTTCTGCTCCTGTGTTCAGTCCTGCTGTTCCTACGGAATGAATGTCGGTGGTCGGACTCAGACGAGCGAAGAGACATGCGCAGAAAAGCTGAGCTCATTAATATTAATTACGTGACAATCACCCAGTAGGAAGGCGCATGAAAGGCGGGCGTTTGGAGTTTTGGGTGTTGGTTAGCAGGCGATTCCTATTTATTTTTATCTTCAAACTAAGTGCTTTAGGTGCCCATTTTACACATAGCTAACATTCCCACCGGACAAATACCAAAAAGACAAATAAGAAGCAGAATAAAAAACGCCAGTAATGGCAATAAAAGAGACAAACACTTGTTATTAAAGTAAAAGATATATTTTTTTGAGACGCTCTTAAATCATGTAATTTTTTTAGATTATAGTTTTTACTGAAATGCTGAAATGTTTGGAGTTGGTCATATAATTATAATTTAGAAGCATTACAGTATCTCAGACAATCGTTCATGGGTTTGATAGTGAATATGTAAGTGTGAATTTTCACAACTGGATATTTGGATCCGTCCATATGTGGAATATGAGCCATAACCACCATAAGTAATATTATAATATTACATTTGGTTTTTTTTTTTTTTTTTCAGAAAGAAATAAGGAATGTGTCCTCACCTCTGTGCTAAACATCATGGGACAGTGGGACTGGCAGTGTTTTTACTTATTTCAACAAAAACTCCTTTTGAATCATGAATGTTTTCGTTATTTAGGGTTAATGCAAAATAAAAAGTGATCATTTTAAATTGCTTTTAGTATTTTTATATGCAAGAACAGTCGAAAAACAAATGCTTCCTGCTTGGGTCATTTTGGGACTTTTATTCTGACAGTTTGTGGTCAGAGCATCTGATGGTGGTGTTTGTGTTTTGCTCTGCTCATGTTCAGACTCCGCAGCGATGCGCTTCACCCGCACCTGTTTATATTCCTGAAACCCATCGCTCATATTATTGTGATTAATCTATCAATATCTGTTTTTGTCTTAATATGACGAGCGCTTACACCAGACCTTCAGCTGAAGGGGCCACAGGTTTGATATTATATTATTCGCTTTCATTTTTCTGTTTACATCTCTATAAAATGATATAACTTTTATGACAGATATGCCTGTCGTTTTAATATGTATGTGTCTGAGGTTAAATGATTGCTTCGGATACATGTATCGAGCCTCATTGTCATGTTTTAACAGCAGGTTCATTTACAGTTTAAGCAAAAACAAGAGCAGTGAAGAAACACAAAATGACAAAATTGTAATAATTATATTATTATTAATAATATTATGTTTAGGGCTGTGCAACAATTAATCGCATCCAAAATAAAATTGTGTTTGCATAATATATGTGTGTACTATGTATAATTATTTTGTATATAAATACACACACATGCATGTACACTTAAGAATTTTTTTTTTTATACATAATATAAATTATATATACAACATGCAAATATTTCTCAAATATATACATGCATGTCATGTGTGTGTATTTATAAATACAAAATAATTATACACAGTACAAACATATTATTTAAACACAAACTTTTATTTTGGATCCGATTAATCGTTGCACAGCCCTACTATATTTATATAAGATATTAAAAATATATATTTATTTATATGGTTACCCATTTGTTGTTGTTGTTTTAACAGCAAATGACCCGTTGCACTGTGTGTGTTCCTCAGAGAAGGACCGGCTGCTGAGTCCCGTGATGGGATACGGCTCCGGCGACCTGAACGGCGGGTGTCACCGCAGCCCCCCCTCCCTGGACGTGTGTGTGACGGGCCCTCGGGGGCCGGAGGTGGAAGAGGAGGAGGCCCTGAGGAGGAAGCTGAAGTACTTCTTCATGAGCCCCTGTGATAAATACCACGCGAAAGGCCGCAAACCCTTCAAGCTGGTCCTTCAGCTGCTGAAGATAGTCTTAGTCACTGTACAGGTACAACATTAACCCTTTCTGCTCCATCATTCATATGTCAAGTATACAGCAGCAGCCTCAAATATCATTAAGACATTGTAGTCACACTTAAAAAGGTCTGAAACTCGTTGCATTTGATAATAAAAACATCAAAGCATGTGGTCATTTAATGCGCTCACATGCAGAGATTTTTAAAGGTGTGCTCAGTCATTCCCCTCCCCCCCTCATTAAAACGTTTTTTTTTATGATCATAGGTTTTTTATTGAAATAATCATGTAATATTTTTTAATAATTATTATAAATAATATTGTTTGCATTATTTTACGCATATTGTATTATGCTGTTTATTGTGATAAAATATCACGATTTGTTTAAAATCACATCCATTCACTGTAGATTTATTCATATTAGGAGGCTAGTTAAAGTTATTGTATTTTGCATGTAGCCGGTCTCATGAATGCAGTTTTGCTGCATTTGCTTCTATTGTTCTCATTTATTAGGATAAAAGCTTTGGATAAAAGCGTTTCAAATGATTAAATATAAATCAGTTAAATGCCACTCAATCTCTTTAACCCTGTGGAATTGGACACTTTTGCTTTTTACTTTTGTTGACTGGTTATATTCGTGATATTAATTACATTATTCCTCATTTAGCACTTATTCAAAGTGACATGTCACTACAAATAGTTTCTGTGCTACTGTAAAACCATGATGCATTAATATTTGACCGCTTTAAAACAGCGAAAGAGTCATTTAGGATACGTTTACAGGACAACAATGTACTAAAACCGGAAAAGTTTGACCTTTTTCAATATTTCTGCGTACAGACGACAACGTTGTCAAAACGATCCTCTTTCACATGGATCCGCGAAAACGATTAAAAACAAACGCTGTATTATTCATGTTGGCCAGTAGTTGTCACTGTTTTCACAAATTCACGTTTTTGTTGTTTACAGATACGATAATGGTATCGTTTTTCACGCATTTGCATTCCCATTTTCAAAAAAAAAAAAATTTCAGGACCCTAAAATGCCATTGTCATGTAAATGAACAGGCAAAATACATACACATTTTTCAGTTTTAATAACAGTGTTGTGTAAACGGCCCCTTAGTTTATTAACACCACGTTGCTAGTTTTACTGTAGCAAAAATACCTAATTATTATGTTTTGGGGCAGAAAGTGGAGTATTTTTACACTGACAACAGTGAGTGTAAACTGCAGCATCAGCACACGGTTGATATTTGTCGTAACGTGTGTGTTTGCACCTGTGTGTGTGTGTGTGTGTCAGCTGGTGCTGTTTGGTCTCAGTAATCAGATGGTGGTGGCGTTTAAGGAGGAGAACACCGACTCCTTCAAGCATCTGTTCCTCAGAGACTATCGGGACGGGTCTGAGGAGCCGCTGTGCATCCACACGCAGAAGAGCGTCCACGATCACATCAACTACACCATAGAGAAGGTACAGACGCGCAAGTGTGTGTGTGTCAGTGTGTGTGTCAGCTGATTTCATGAGGGACATGCTTGCTTTTAGCAGCTGAGACTGACAGCAGCACATGCTTAAAGATTTCTGTAATTCTCTGTGCAATAAAGATAGATAGATAGATAGATAGATAGATAGATAGATAGATAGATAGATAGATAGATAGATAGATAGATAGATAGATAGGATGAGAAATAGATAGATAGATAGATAGATAGATAGATAGATAGATAGATAGATAGATAGATAGATAGATAGATAGATGATAGACAGATGAAAGATAGATGATAGATAGATAGATAGACAGACAGACATATAGATAGATAGATAGATAGATAGATGGATAGATAGATAGATGATAGACAGATGAAAGATAGATGATAGATAGATAGATAGATAGACAGACAGACAGATGATAGATAGATAGACAGACAGACATATAGATAGATAGATAGATAGATAGATAGATAGATAGACAGACAGACAGACATATAGATAGATAGATAGATGGATAGATGGATAGATAGATAGATAGATAGATAGATAGATAGATAGATAGATAGATAGATAGATAGATAGACATATAGAAAGTTAGATAGATAGACAGACAGACATATAGATAGATAGATAGATGGATAGATAGATAGATAGATAGATAGATAGATAGATAGATAGATAGACATATAGAAAGTTAGATAGATAGACAGACAGACATATAGATAGATAGATGGATAGATAGATAGATAGATAGATAGATAGATAGATAGATAGATAGATAGATAGATAGATAGATAGATAGATAGATAGATAGATAGATAGATAGATAGACATATAGAAAGTTAGATAGATAGACAGACAGACATATAGATAGATAGATAGATGGATAGATAGATAGATAGATAGATAGATAGATAGATAGATAGATAGATAGATAGATAGATAGATAGATAGATAGATAGATAGATAGATAGACATATAGATAGATAGATAGACATAGAAAGTTAGATAGATAGACAGACAGACATATAGATAGATAGATAGATGGATAGATAGATAGATAGATAGATAGATAGATAGATAGATAGATAGATAGATAGATAGATGGATAGATAGATAGATAGATAGATAGATAGATAGATAGATAGATAGATAGATAGATAGATAGATAGATAGAAAGATAGATAGATAGATAGATAGATAGATAGATAGATAGATAGATAGATAGATAGATAGATAGATAGATAGATAGGATGAGAAATAGATAGATAGATAGATAGATAGATAGATAGATAGATAGATAGATAGATAGATAGATAGATAGATAGATAGATAGATAGATAGATAGATAGATAGATAGATCTAAATGAATCGAAATGAATCGAATCGAAAACAGAATTGATTACTTTTGGTCCCTCTGACCTCGATAACACAGTTGAAAGCAAGCTGGGATCTCTGAGCCAGTTTAGAAAACATCATGTAAAAAATCTGGGGGTGATTTGTGATAGTGCACTTAAGTTTGACAAGCAGATAAATGAAATCGTTAGAACGAGTTTTTTTAAACTGAGGATGATTTCAAAAATTAAGCCTTTTTTATCTCACAAAGATTTGGAAAAAATAATTCATGCATTTATCACCTCAAGATTAGACTATTGCAATTCATTATACTATGGTGCCCACAATAAAGTTGTAGATAGATTACAGATGGTCCAAAATGCGGCGGCAAGATTGTTGACAAGCACTCGCAAATTCGATCATATTACTCCGGTGTTAAAAGCATTACATTGGTTGCCTGTCACTTTTAGGATTCATTTTAAAATTTTGCTATTTGTATTTAAATCTCTACATGGGTTAGCCCCCTCTTATATTGCTGATCTAATCCAGGAACAAAAGTCAACGAGATCGCTGCGATCACAATTTCAGAAACGTCTTGCTGTTCCTAGGTCAAAGATGAAGTCTAGAGGGGATCGGGCATTTGCGGTCGCAGCCCCTAAACTATGGAACAGTTTACCTTTATATATTAGGGACCTTCCTACACTCAGTCAGTTTAAAAGCCATCTGAAAACTTATTTTTTTATGATAGCGTTTGATCAAGATAAGTGTGAAGGGTGCTAGTGTTATTTATTTCCTTATATAAATATATGTTGTTGAATGTTTTAATGAAGTTTACTGTTTAGATATATAGATATACATATTTCTTTTATTTGTTTGCTTTCTGCCAACTGTTTTACTGCTTGTACAGCACTATGGTCAACTGTGTTGTTTTATTCAGTGCTTTATAAATAAATTTGAATTTGAATTTGAATTTGAATAGATAGATAGATAGATAGATAGATAGATAGATAGATAGATAGATAGATAGATAGATAGATAGATAGATAGATAGATAGATAGATAGATAGATAGATAGATAGATAGATAGATAGATAGATAGATAGACAGAATATTTTTGATAAGCATTAAAAAGTTTTACAGAGCCCAAGGTTTTGAACGGTAGTGTGAATGAAATGAAACTATTGTAAGTAACAGAAGAGCTTGCTGTCGATGCAGAGGCTGTTGATCAATCTGTAGTTTCAGAGACCGTTAGCTAAACAGGAAGTTAGCAACATTAGCACATCAGACGAGTGTTGAAACACTGAGCTTCATGTCAAAACATCTGAACGATCTGTCTGAATATAACCTTTGACCTCTGACTCTCTGACCTCTGTCAGTATCTGTCTGAATATAACCTTTGACCTCTGACTCTCTGTCTGTCTGTCTGTCTGTATATGTCTGAATATAACCTTTGACCTCTGACTCTCTCTCTCTATGTCTGTCTGAATATAACCTTTGACCTCTGACTCTCTCTCTGTCTGTCTGAATATAACCTTTGACCTCTGACTCTCTGTCTGTCTGAATATAACCTTTGACCCCTGACTCTCTCTGTCTGTCTGAATATAACCTTTGACCTCAGACTCTCTCTGTCTGTCTGAATATAACCTTTGACCTCTGTCTGCCTGTCTGAATATAACCTTTGACCTCTGATTCTCTGTCTGTCTGAATATAACCTTTGACCCCTGACTCTCTCTGTCTGTCTGAATATAACCTTTGACCCCTGACTCTCTCTGTCTGTCTGAATATAACCTTTGACCTCTGACCTCTGTCTGTCAGTATCTGTCTGAATATAACCTTTGACCTTTGACTCTCTGACCTCTGTCTCTCTCAGTATCTGTCTGAATATAACCTTTGACCTCTGACCTCTGTCTGTCTGTCTGTCTGTCAGTATCTGTCTGAATATAACCTTTGACCTCTGACTCTCTCTCTGTCTGTCTGAATATAACCTTTGACCCCTGACTCTCTCTGTCTGTCTGAATATAACCTTTGACCTCTGACCTCTGTCTGTCAGTATCTGTCTGAATATAACCTTTGACCTTTGACTCTCTGACCTCTGTCTGTCTCTCAGTATCTGTCTGAATATAACCTTTGACCTCTGACCTCTGTCTGTCTGTCTGTCAGTATCTGTCTGAATATAACCTTTGACCTCTGACTCTCTCTCTGTCTGTCTGAATATAACCTTTGACCCCTGACTCTCTCTGTCCGTCTGAATATAACTTTTGACCTCGGACTCTCTCTGTCTGTCTGAATATAACCTTTGACCTCTGTCTGTCTGCCTGCCTGTCTGAAAATAACCTTTGACCTCTGATTCTCTCTCTGTCTGTCTGAATATAACCTTTGACCTCGGACTCTCTCTGTCTGAATATAACCTTTGACCTCTGATTCTCTCTCTGTCTGTCTGAATATAACCTTTGACCTCTGACCTCTGTCTGTCAGTATCTGTCTGAATATAACCTTTGACCTCTGACTCTGACCTCTGTCTGTCAGTATCTGTCTGAATATAACCTTTGACCCCTGACTCTCTCTCTGTCTGTCTGTCTGTCTGTCTGTCTGAATATAACCTTTGACCTCAGACTCTCTCTGTCTGTCTGAATATAACCTTTGACCTCTGACTCTCTGTCTGTCTGAATATAACCTTTGACCTCTGACTCTCTCTGTGTCTGTCTGAATATAACCTTTGACCTCTGACTCTCTCTGTGTCTGTCTGAATATAACATTTGACCTCTGTCTGAATATAACCTTTGACCTCTGTCTGTCTGAATATAACCTTTGACCTCTGACTCTCTCTCTGTCTGTCTGAATATAACCTTTGACCTCTGACCTCTGTCTGTCAGTATCTGTCTGAATATAACCTTTGACCTCTGACTCTCTGACCTCTGTCTGTCAGTATCTGTCTGAATATAACCTTTGACCTCTGACTCTCTCTCTCTGTCTGTCTGAATATAACCTTTGACCCCTGACTCTCTCTGTCTGTCTGAATATAACCTTTGACCTCGGACTCTCTCTGTCTGTCTGAATATAACCTTTGACCTCTGACTCTCTGTCTGTCTGAATATAACCTTTGACCTCTGTCTGAATATAACCTTTGACCTCTGTCTGTCTGAATATAACCTTTGACATCTGACTCTCTCTCTCTGTCTGTCTGAATATAACCTTTGACCTCTGACTCTCTCTCTGTCTGTCTGAATATAACCTTTGACCTCTGACTCTCTGTCTGTCTGAATATAACCTTTGACCTCTGTCTGTCTGTCAGTATCTGTCTGAATATAACCTTTGACCTCTGACCTCTGTCTGTCTCTGTCTGTCTGAATATAACCTTTGACCTCTGACCTCTGTCTGTCAGTATCTGTCTGAATATAACCTTTGACCTCTGTCTTTCTGTCAGTATCTGTCTGAATATAACCTTTGACCTTTGACCTCTTTCTGTCTGTCAGTATCTGTCTCTGCCGCAGACATCAGTGGGAAGGTACGCGTATGTCCGCGGTGCGGGTGTGAACGACAGCGCCCTCTACCTGTGCCAGCGCTACTACAGGAAGGGCAGCATCGACCCGGTCAACGACACGTTTGACATCGACCCGCATGTTGTCACGGGTGCGCAGGAAATCACATCATCACACTAATACGAATACACAGCTCTGATTTTGAAAACTTTGTCTCGCTGTCTGATGTTTTTAACTCTCTGGTGCTCTTCGCGTGTCGGTCAAAAATGTATTTTTATTTTTTGTCAATGAAATAAATACTATATTTTAGTTTGATAATGTTTTGATGTTTTGTATTTTTAGGGGATTTTTTATACTAAATTATATTTACGCTGTGTATCTATAATCCATTTATTCACTTTTTGAGCATAGACCTGAATATTACATTTCCAACGTAAACTGTGGTAAATCTGAATGCACAGACTCAAGTTTGATCTCTCTTCGAAGACGACACTTGGCAGATTATTGCTGAAGTGGAAAAAAAGTTTAAAAAAGTAACAGATTTTTACGTTTATTGTTATGAAAAATGCACAAAAATACTTTCCATTTTTTATATGAAAGATATATTTTCAAAATCACGTTTTACTCTAAAACTGCGAGGAAATCAAAACCATAAATCTAGTTGAGTAGCTTAAAACTAGAAAAAATGTCAGTGTAAGTAAGAAAAATAACTTAATTTAAAAGAAAATATATTATTTTTCCTTTTCTTCTTATTGAAAATAAATATTACTTTTATTATTTTTTAATATTGTTGTACTTTTTTTATTACCAATATTTTTAGTTATTTTTTGCACTTCATTTTTATTTTTATTAAAAAGTCATTTTCTTACCCAATTTCCTTCTCAAATAAGTACTTTTTGATTTAACAATTATAATAAAATCATACTGAAAACAAGACATTCTAAGTCAGGGAAAAAAAATAAAAAAATCAGTGTGCAGTGCTAATTTTTTACAATCCAGTCAACAACCAATGGATAAAAAGTTTCAAAACCGTTTCGCTCAGAAAACCGTTGCGATACTGTAGTAAAGTCTCGTGCCAGCTTTAGCAAATATTGCGTCCTGATTTTGCACCTCATTGCAGTGCATTCTGGGATTGCCTTCTCCACAAAGGATACATATATACATGTGGCGTAATAATTTGTCCGAGAGAGCAGAACAGGGAGGGTGGCGATGCTCCCTATGAAGGCGGCGTCCCACTAGTGTTCAGAGCAGAGCAGAAGTGGAACAAGCTGGAGTTCTAAATATTCGGAATTCCACGGAATCTCAGTTCTGTTTTCCTCTGTTGCCTAGCAACACAAACCTGCTGTCCGTCTGAATGACCAGTGATGCTAAACGAGCCGCGTTCACTTTAACCCTGTGTGTTTCTGTTGTGGTTCTAGAGTGTGTCGGAGTGGATCCACCGCCAGACCCTTCAGCTCCACGGCAAAACCACTACAAGACCTTAAACCTCAATTTCCAAAAGTGAGACAGAAACATGAGAACATACTAAATGCTTCTATTGTTTATGTATGAAATCTAATAATCACAGACCAGCACAAACAGAACATTATTTACATTTTTATCAGTGGTTTTTAACGTCCCCGAAGGGAGGTTTAGCTCAACTTTGTGGACAGTAACTGTAGCTCAGTAAACACACACACACACTCAGATGTGTGTAAGAGCCGTTAGTCTTGTGAAACGGTTGCTCAAGTTCCTCTCTGAACACTCTTCTCTCCACACACAGGCTGATCAATGTGACCGTCCAGTTCCAGCTGAAGGCCATAAACATCCAGACCATTATTAATAACGAGATTCCCGACTGCTACACCTTCTCCATCACTGTACGCACAGATTA
The DNA here is from genome assembly GCA_029959095.1 of Rhinichthys osculus. Taxonomy (NCBI): domain Eukaryota; kingdom Metazoa; phylum Chordata; class Actinopteri; order Cypriniformes; family Leuciscidae; genus Rhinichthys; species Rhinichthys osculus. The sequence continues at coordinate 51,777,184 of JARWKJ010000002.1, forward strand.
CACTTTTACAGCAGCTAATAATGTCTCACGAAGATTTATTATATGATATTATATTACATTACATTGTCATTTAAAGGTTTGGAATCTTTGTTTTTCTAAAGAGATCTCTTATGTTCATTTATTTGATCAAAAATACAGTCAACATTCGATCGAAGATTTTACAATCTTACGCCAAACCTTTGAACATTAATGTATCATGCTTTCAACACTGATAATAATAATGTTTCTTGAGCAGAAAATCATCATATGAGAGTGATTTCTGAAGGATCATGTGACATTCTGTGTCATGATGTGAATGATGCTGAAAATTCAGCTTTGATCACAGGAATAAACTACATTTTAAAATATATTCACACAGAAAATAGTTATTTAATATATTAATAATAATATTTCAAATTTTTTACTGTATTTTTTATATCTTGGTGAACAGAAGAGACTTTTTTATAAAATATGAAAAAATCCTCAAAATTGTTAAATTATTATTTAAAAATGTTTTTATTATATAATATGTAAAACCTTTCTAAGCACATGATGCTGTGTGTGTGTGTGTGTGTGTGTGTGTGTGTGTTTCAGATCCTGTTTGATAACAAGGCTCACAGCGGTAAAGTGAAGCTCAGTTTGCTGAACGAGGCGTCCATTAAAGAGTGCCGAGACCCTAACGTGTCTGGACACGGTGAGCCGACACAAAGCGCTCTCAGTGTGTGTGTGTGTGTGTGTCCTGCTGCTGCTGAACCCGTGTGTCTCTGTGTCCAGCGGACAGTTACGCGCGCGTGGCGTTCGACGTGCTGGTGGCGGTGGTGTGCGGCCTGTCTCTGGTGTTGTGCGGCCGCTCCATCCTCAGAGGAATCATCCTGCAACACGTGAGTGGACAAAGACCCAATCTTTCACTCACATCCGACACGGATCGGCATTTAATGCACACGTGTAAACACAAGAATTCACACGAGATCTGATTTTTCCGCATCCGTCAGATTCATGAGTCATGAGATCTTGTCCATGCTGGGAAATGATCATGACCACTTGACATGAATTATAAATAATTTTAGCACGGTCATTTAAAACCAGGGTCTAGCATGTGCGCAGTAAAACAATCACAGAAATCATTTTTGGGTGGAAATTAATGTAAACACAGATCTATCAGATACTAGGGGTGTAACAATAAATCGTGGCACATTATTTCGCAATACAAAAATTCAACAATCGTGGATAGTGACAATATGTATTGTGTATAATTCACCCAAAATGAGTTTTAGTGTCAGTACTACAGTAAACTACTGTATATAATGTTGAATATAATGTATAATAATGCAATGGGGGAATATTTATGTGTCCTGATAATGCCAAATGTCTGATGTTACCAGTAAAAAGTGGCCTATATTATTTGACATATATCTAGTCAGTGAAAGAGTGCAAAATAATTCAGTATTTTCAGCTTGAGAATCATTAATATTGTTATTCTGGTGTCTCTATTGTCCTGTGCTTTGGGTTTCCAGCACAAGCCTATTCATTTACACACACAATGTAACACCAAATTTAGCATTTTAATCAACAGCTCATTTTGTGTTAACCTTTATCATACGTCTTGGAGTATCACAATAATATGGTATTGTGAGTTCAGTATCGTGATATGTATCGGATCGTGAGATCAGGGTATCGTTACACCCCTGTCAGATACCAGTCCTGTCTAAAGTGAGTGTAAACAGTCCGGCGATATGGTCAAAAGATCAGATCTGTGTATGAAGACTCGCTGTGTAAATGCAGTTAAACTGTGTGTGATTTCCTAATGCGTGCTAACTCGCGGCTCCCCTGCGCCGGCAGGAGTTTGTGTGTTATTTCCGCCAGTCTCTGGGCCGTCCGGTGTGTTGGGCCGACCGGCTGGAGTTCATCAACGGCTGGTACCTCCTGCTCATCATCAGCGACGTGCTCACCATCATCGCCTCCTTCATCAAGATCGCCATCGAGACCAAGGTCGCACGCTTTCCCGAGAGGTACGGCAGTGTTCGAGAAGCGCTCTGGTCTGACTGGTGCTCGTGTTTGTGTCGCAGAACCTGTCGTCGTATGACGTCTGCAGTATTCTGATGGGAACCTCCACCCTGATGGTTTGGGTCGGGGTGTTACGATACTTCAGCTTCTTCCAGAAATACAACGTGAGTTACACTGCATTCCTGACGCATGTTCTACAGTCAAACCTAAAATCATTCAGACACCAGATATCATTTTTGATATATTTTTACTAGTGTGTGCAGGACACTATAGTTCATTTATGTAAGTGAGGAGAGCAAAATAAAGTAAACTGTGACATATTATACCCAAAAACTCTTCATACAGTGACTACCAGTAACATTTATACAAATTTGGGACCAAAAATTCTTCAGACACTTTGACCTGATCATGTTTTGCTGAAGTGTTTTCTCTTTAATTGCTATTGCACCTTTTTACACACAGACTGAACAACATGAAGCATTGCTTGGTCACCGGTTGAGCTAAACTTTGACATTTTTTGACAGGCATTGTGAGCTTCACATTTCCTCTTTCTTTCTTATTTTCTTTCTATTTTTGAATAAATTGGACTCTTTAATTGGCCATAAAACGGTAAAACTAGTAAAAAATCCATTTAGTTTTCTTTTGATTTTGTCTTGAAATACGACCCTGGAATTTTTTCCTTTGTGAGCTTTCTTTCCTTTTTTTTCTTTTCTGTTTTCTGTTAAATCTGACACTGCAAATATTAGTCAAAACCGTGAGACAGTGAATTGAACGAGTGAATCTCCTGCTCCGTGTTCAGATCCTGATCGTGACTCTGCGGGCCGCGTTCCCCAGCGTGATCCGGTTCTGCTGCTGCGCGGCTGCCATCTACATGGGCTACTGCTTCTGCGGGTGGATCGTCCTGGGACCCTACCACGCCAAAGTACGTCACACTTCAGTAACACTCTGCCCGGATGAAGAAAACAAAGATCACTGTTCGGATTTAAATAGGCAAATGCTTAAGAGTCTGTGATTGGATCATTATTGCAGTGATTATTATGTTTCTATCATGTTATGTGTTTGGCATCAGTTTTTCTAACCCTAATTGAAGGAGTATGTAGCTTTTCATTTCTTACACAATCATGTAGGAAACACATCATGGTCATATTCCAGGATGACAATGTCAAGATTCATCAGGCTCAAACTGTGAAGGAAAGGCTCATGGTCTAAAGCGCACGCCGCAAGTGGACTTATTAATATTTTTTTGTCGTGAAAGCTTATTTTATTTCATTTTATACATTTTTTTCTATTTTTTAATGCAATTTTTGAGGATTTTTGTGTTATTAAATTACTAGATTTGATCAATAAATAATCAATAAATAGTCATTTAAGCACAATCCTCACATTCTTTCAACTTAAATTCAAAATAACTCACAATTTCATGCATAACCCTTTTAATTCAGCTCAAAATATCTTACACTGGGTGTCTTTGTCGACCTCTTCTGGAAAAATAATAATATAACGTGATATTCCATGACTCTTGCCACTAGATGGCCTTATAGCTCTATATGAAGAAAATGAGCTGTTTCCTCTCGGTCCTAAAGTCAGTTTCCCTTCAGTTTGCATTCAGATACACATGTGGACATTATAAAATAATTTTTTTGGTAAAGTTTTAGCATTTTTAGTTAGTATTTTGAGCATTTTTTGGTTTTTCTATGTGTACTGAAGCATTCCTTGCATTACATTAATTCCTATGGGGGGGGAGGCGTGGCAAATTGAGCCGTGAGGGACGGATGAAGAAACAACGTGGCGCAGGACATAAAAATAAAAACTGCATCGGACTGAATCTAGCATTGCGCCGGGTTTATGATACGGCCAATGAAGTCCAGATCTTAAGTCCACTGAGAGTCTTTGGGATGTGCTGGAGGAGACTTTACAGAGTGCTGGACTCTTGCATTCACAATACCACATCTTGAGCTAAAATTGATGGAAATAACATCACAGCATTTATTGTTTATCAAGAGGAGCATACATTTTTGGTCAATATCTTGTATACAGCTTATTTGGTCGTAATGTTTTGGCTCACCGGTGTAAATCACCACACTAAAACATCCATCGTTTTCTGAATCCCGTTGATTGTCGTTAAGCATCCAAACATGTCCTGGTCTGTGTCTCTCCACCAGTTCCGCTCTCTCTCTACGGTGTCCGAGTGCCTGTTTTCCCTCATCAACGGAGACGACATGTTCGCCACGTTCTCGGACATGGAGCAGAGCGGGGCGCTGGTGTGGGTCTTCAGTCAGGTGTACCTCTACACCTTCATCTCGCTCTTCATCTACATGGTGCTGTCGCTCTTCATCGCGCTCATCACCGGAGCCTACGACACCATCACCGTGAGTAAACACAGACCTCAGTAACACAGTTACTGAAACTCAATCTGAAGAAAAATGACATATTTACACAAAATAACAAAAACTTAAAGGGGTGATTGATTATGAATTCACTTTTTTAACTTTAGTTAGTGTGTAATGTTGCTGTTTGAGCATAAACAACATCTGCAAAGTTACAACACTCAAAGTTCAAGGCAAAGGGAGATATTTGCTTTTACAGAAATTGTTTTTTGAGAACTGCTACAAACGTCTGGTAGGGACTACACGAGCTTCTCCACGGGTATCTTCTCCACTTATTATCACAATAACCATAAACCCCGCCCCCGGGAACGATTATCATGACAGAATATGCTGATCAATGACTAGAAGATAGTTAACTCCACATAAGCGACATAAATTCATCAACTAACTGTTCAGAAACGCCCTGTTGCTTCTACATGTTGTCACTTCTTCTTGAGTCTCTCCATCTTTGTCTGACTCCGGTTTGAACATAAAAGGCAGAACAGTTTCTGACATTTCAGTGTGTGTCAGTGTGAGGTAATCAGAGCTGCTAACACACACACACACACACACACACACACACCAGCTGTTGTAGCTCCGCCCTCTGTGCCGGCTGCAACAGCTCATTTGCATTTAAAGGGACACACACAATAATGGCGCGTTTTTGCTCACCCTCAAAAAGTGACCATTTTAACATGATGTAAATATATCTGTGGGGTATTTTGAGCTAAAACTTCACATACACACTCTGGGGACAACAGAGACTTATTTTACATCTTGTTAAAAGGGGCTTTATACCACCTTTAAATATAATATCCCTTTTTTTGGAGTGACTGAGCTTTGTAAGGTTTCTGTGCTCAAACAGCAACATTACACACTAACTACAGTTGAAGAAGTGGAAAGCAGAATAGGACCCCTTTAAAGGGATACTCCATTTTTTTTTGGAAATAGGCTCATTTTACAACTCCCCCAGAGTTAAACTGTTGAGTTTTACCGTTTTTTAATCCATTCAGCCGATCTCCGGTTCTGGCGGTACCACTTTTAGCATAGCTTAGCATACATCATTGAAGTGGACAAGACCATTAGCATTTCTAAAAAAAAATGACCAACGAGTTTCGATATTTTTCCTATTTAAAACTTGACTCTTCTGTGGTTACATCGTGCACTAAGACCGACGGAAAATGTGAAGTTGTGATTTTCTAGGCTGATATGGCAAGGAACTATACTCTCATTCCTGCGTAATAATCAAGAAACTTTACTGCCGTACCATGAGTGCAGCAGGCGTAATGATATGACACAGCGCCTGAAAATAGTCCCCAGCTCGGTAACTTCCAACGTGACCGGGACTAAGTGCCTGCGCCTGCTGCACTCATGGTACGGCAGTGAAGTTTCTTGATTATTACGCAGGAATGAGAGTATAGTTCCTAGCCATATCAGCCTAGAAAATCACAACTTCACATTTTCCGTCGGTCTTAGTGCACGATGTAACCACAGAAGAGTCAAGTTTTAAATAGGAAAAATATCGAAACTCTTTGGTCATTTTTTTTTTTTGAGAAATGGTCTTGTCCACTTCAATGATGTATGCTAAGCTATGCTAAAAGTGGTACCGCCAGAACCGGAGATCGGCTGAATGGATTCAAAAACGGTAAAACTCAACAGTTTAACTCTGGGGGAGTTGTAAAATGAGCCTATTTCCAAAAAAGTGGAGTATCCCTTTAAAAGCGCCTGTCTGAAATGTGTAAAATCGGCTGTGTGTGTGTGTGTGTGTGTGTGTTCCAGCAACAAACGCAGGAGGTGCCGCAAGGGTCTGAACTGCACCGGTTCATCGCCGAATGCACCGACACGCCGACCTCCGGAAACTTCCACTGTCCCGAGCCGTCGACCTGCTCACTCTTCTGCTGCTTCAGCTAGAGTGTGTGTGTGTGTGTGTGTGTTTCTGGGTAATGCTTCATTCATCTCACACACACACGGGATGGACTCGCACTCCTATGTTTGTTCGTTCAGAGATAAACTTGTTTTAATTCTGTTATTTTATATGTAAATCCGTTATGATGAACGAGCAGAGACTGTGTTTGCATATTCATGAGCATCTTGTGGCCAGAACAGGTGAAGTGATCTGAGGAGAGACAGCACTCACACACACACACCAACACTGAGGCACACAGAGGACCTTCAGGTGTTTCGCAGCCACAGCAAACATGTCCAGGTCAGATTTCAGAAAGAAAGATCGAAAGAAAAAATTATTTTGGGATAAAAAAAAAAAAAAGTAAGCCGTTTTTAGGACCATTATGATGTTTTGCTTTGTGAGATTATTTTCATGACTTTTAAAATAAAAGTATTTTTTATTACTTTTTATGCATCAATTTAAGATTTTAAGACTCAAATGGAAAGTACAACAAATGCGTGACACAAATACTATTGAGATATTTTGTCATGAAAATAATGTCATAATGCAAAAACATAGACGTGTTTTCTGACACGCAAAGACATAGTTCTTGTTTCTCCTTGATTTCCGGTTGAAATACGAGCTTTCTTGCACACAGAAGAACAACTGTATATTTCAGGTGTTTCGGTGAATCTCGTGATCAAATGTCCAGGTCACATTTCACCCTAAAAAAAAAATTAAGGAGTTATATTATGCTTTAAAAAAATAGGCCTTTTTTGGGACCATTATGATTTTTTTTTAATTTAATTAATTTAATTTAACATAATTGATGGAATTACTTTTTTCTATTTTAAATCTTTTAATCTGCATAAATATATATTCAAATACAAAATGCATACAAATAATTTGAGAGAAAATTAAACACATTTTTTATGTATGTCACAATGCAACAAATATTAATCGCCTTTGATTTCTTATATGCAAAACTATGTTTATTTTAAATAAGCATCAGTTTAATAATACAATACCATGACATTCTGCTTAAAAAAATAAAATAAAGTTAGTAATTTATTTGAACAGGGTCAATCTAATTTAAAATGGTTGATTATTCGTGTAATGAAAGTCATTTTTAGGTTGAAATACGACCTGCACATTTCCGTCAGATTCACCTGATCATTTCAACTCCGTCCATATGCTTTCATATTGCCCACATCTGATTTTATGCTTTTTGTAAGTCATTTTCAGAAAATACATTTTTAAATGTGTTTTGTGGATATATAGATATTATAATGCTTATGTTTCATAAGCACAGTAGGATATTTGTGGTTTATTGGCATCATATGGATGATAATGCCACATTCTGACGCTCTTCGGTGCTTTGTTTCAGATTTCTCTAGTGTGTGTGTGTGTGTGTGTGTGTGTGTGTGTGTGTGTGTGTGTGTGTGTGTGTGTGTGAATGTGGTTTACAGGAAGCATAGCTTGCAGGTTTGTCATGAATATTAATGTGGTTGGTGTATTGTATCTGTCTCCAGTGCATTTCCTCCTTCAGCGCGTCACACACACACACACACACACACACACACACACACACACACACACCCTGGGCATCTAGAGAGGTTTTTCCCTGTGTTCTTGACACACACGGGTCAGTCCATCAGGGAATCACTGGAGCGCTGAAGCTTCGAGTGTGTTTGTGCTCAGTAGCGGCATGATAATATCGGCTGGAAATGACTTTTGTGTGTTTATAATGCTTAATTAGATTCATAACTAGTAATGGAGAAAGCATAAGCAGTGTTCGTGAATGAGGGACCAGGACACTACAGGACAGAAAGGGAACAAAAACTCATGATTATGATCATTGTAGGTTATTTATGAGCTCTCAGTATAGCATATTTATGATATTAGTCATGCACTTTTCTACGCTAATAATCATCTTCAGCTTTTGGCAGTTTAATATCAGATCCGTTCAGATTTATTAGACGCTGGTTTTGCCTTGATGTTATTGTTTCTGTTGGTGTAGTTTTATGATTATTGTGACATGTTTACTGCTGTTTTAATGAGATCTAGATTATTTAAAATGCTGTATTTTGTTTTAATTTTTTACATTTATTGTATGTGACTGTAAGCTGAGATGCTTTTGGGCACATCTTTTATTTAAAGCCTCAGATAGTGACACTCATTTTTAACAAAGGGAATATTTGTGTTACTTTGTTTTTTTTTACAATGCAGTTTTGCACATACTTTTTGTTTGTAATTTATTTGGAGAGATTGAATAATTAATGGTTGATTCATACACACAGATTTGATGTCTCTCTCTGTTTTCACACACATTGTAACACTTAACAACACATCTGTGAATGTCAACATCAAACATCTGCAGGTTTATGGATTAAATCTCTGAAGCTCCTTCTGTTCGTGTCAATGTGTGTTTCGCTCTTCGGTTATACTTAGACTTTCTTAAAATACATATTTCGATCCAGTTAAACACCCTGACATGCATAAGTAATCATAATTGAGATAATATAAGGCAATTAGACATTTTATTGTTGTTTTCAGTGTTGTTTATTGTTAATATTATTTTCAGTTTCTATGACCTCATTAATAGATAATTATTTCGTTTTTTCAACAACAACAAAAAATTCTAATGAATGAAACTGTTCATAGTGAATGTGTCTGGGTTTTTTGTTTTTCATATGGACTATTTTCTGGTGCTTTTAGGGTGTTTTTGTCTTTTTGAAGTTTGACAGATCAATATTTTTCAATATTTCCCCTTTGGTGTTTCATCTGAAAAAGAAGACGGGTGAGCATATTATTTCATATTTTTTCACACACACACACACACACACACACACACACACACACACACACACACATATACAGTATACATATATATATATATATATATATATATATATATATATATATATATATATATATATAAATAATATAAAATATTAATTAATGAATTAAAAGATATTAAATTCATTTTGTCATTACAGAAGATTCAAGACATTTCTGGACTCATGTCAAGACTTATAACAATAGTTTTTAGTATAATATAATTTAAATAATTTTAGTCATAGTAGTGGTAGTAATAGTCATTCTGTATGCTATATTAATAATAATTCTGTGGCCCAAAGGTTACTTTTTTATTTAAATATATATAATTTCATAATTTTAGTAATAATATTCGGTAGTCTGGACTTGTATGGACTTGGCGTTTCAACATTCAGCTTTTCATATTTTCATTTTAAAAAAAAATCTACAATTATAAAACTAAACTTTGTATTATAATACCTTTTCATCAAATCACACAATACTAGTTTACGATTTTGTCTTCTGAGATTCTGATTTCTTTCTTCTGTTGAAGACAAAAGAAGATATTTTAAAGAGTGTCAGTAACCAAACATAGTATTATTAGTATTATACTGTTAGTCAATCAACTGTTTAATAACCAACATTCTTCAAAATATCCTCTTTTGTGTTCAGCAGAAGAAAGAAACCGGTTTGGAACAACAGTACATGATAACAGGATTTTCATTTTTAGGTGCACTGTCCCTTTAAGAGCAGGTGTGTGGTGTTGATGAAGTGTGTGTCCAGCAGGTGGAGCAGTGAACATCACACACACCAGCGCTTCAGTTCATTTACTAACCGTCAGGAGAAAGAAAGAAAGAAAGGAGACTACAGAGGGAGGAGTGGCTGTGAATGTAGAGCCAGACGACTGAAGAAAACAGACACAATAAAAATGACATTGATAAATGAAAGCTGGCGAACCTCTAGAATGCCTCTACGCTTCAGTCACAGAACACAGATCCACGTTTCACACAGAGGCCGAGTGTTTTCACAAGGCAAAGCCAGTCATGAAGATGTCAGTTGGTGTAGCTCCTCTCAGTTTGAGAAGATAAGCACACACACAGTCTCATATCCTGGGAGAAATTACCTTTTAGACGCAGTAGACGCGTGATTTGATCAGACGTGTGCTCTGGTTCTCTTAACACTGACATGCATTATTGAGTGCAGGAAGAGGCTCAATCGGCCCTCGGGTCCCAGGAGAGCAGAGCCTCGCTCTTCAGTGTCCTGCAGTAAATGAGGCCTGTTACCTGTCAGCCGGACACCTGACGCATGAATATTTCATGCACACGCTGTTTGTTCCAGCGCTTTACTGTGCTGGCGATGCTGGAGAGGGTTTAAATGCAGGAGACGGACCTTGACTGGAACCTTTGAGTCTTTTGGGCTTTTCTCACTGTCCTTGGGCCTAAAAGCGGAGCAAAAGGTCATGCATTGCTAAAGATGTGAAGAAGAAGAGCTTCCACACATTAGGCTAATGCAGAGAGGATGCAGACTGCTAATGCAATTTAATAGTGTGTGTGTGTGTGTGTGTGTGTGTGTGTGTGTGTGTGTGTGTGTGTGTGTGTGTGTGTGTGTGTGTGTGTGTGTGTGTGTGTGTGTGTGTGTGTGTGAGTGAGTGAATCCGCTGACCTGAAATTTAAAAAGTGCAACACACGTCATTCTAGTCCATGCACGTAAGAATAATATCCATTCAGTTTTTACCCTTTTATTGCTAGTCACACTATTCATTCCTATGGGACGTTCAGTAATTAACTAAGTATGATTTATGAGGTGAAGAATTACTAGTTTGGGATTTTTTTTCTTTCTATCTATAAATCAAAATTTGTAGGAATATCCAAGTTTTAACAATTTTAAAAAATGCAAAGAGATTATATAATTGTTTATATATATATATATAGTGTATATATATAATTATTGTATATGCTTATTTGATAAATAATAATAATATATTTGATAATAATAATTTTTTGTTACTTTGCCATTAAAATAGCCTTTGCTCCCAAAATGCAATAAATAAATACATAAACACGACAATTTATGTACTGTAAATACACAAGGACACCATTAAGTTCTGTAAGCTCTGCTGGTTCCTGTTGCTCACTCGGAAACAAAAGGCTTGAGAAGGCAAAAGTAACCAAGAGAGTTTAGTCAAAGGTCACCCTGTGTATTTAACATCCAGTTACATAAACTTTCTCATAATTTACATTCATTAGGCTATATCTAATGGCTAATATACCGAGACCTCCTAATGTAATTAAAGCAGCGGTATAATGTTATTTACTCATCATATTTCCTTTCTCGTAATGTTGTCGGGGGGTGTCGCGCGCACGATGCGTGCTCGAGCGTGTGCTTCATTAGCGTTCAGAAGCTGAATGTTAATCAGGTGCAGTGCCGGCATGTTCGTGTCTCCAGGGTAACCGTGCTGCAGCTTGTGTGTGCAAACCGTGTGTGTGTGTGTGTGTGTGTGTGTGTGTGTGTGTGTGTCTGTCTGAACGCACCATTTGCATGCGCTGCCTTATCCATCCGTGCAGAATGCCGACACACTCCCAGTCCATCTGCGTGTTTGCTTGGAGAGTGTTTCTGGTGAGATACGCGTTGTGTGTAAGAAAGGTGATTCTTAATGTTTTACTTGTTAAATACATATGCATGCCTGTATATTAGTGGATGATAAGTATGTTAAATCCTAATTAATCCAATCCAACTTCAAATCATTAAGGTACAGTAAGCTATTTCTAAAAAATTCTAATGAAAGGGAATCTAAAGAAGCACCACAACAAACTTGTAGCCAATCAGCAGTAGGGGGCGTGTCCACTCATGATGGGGGAGGAGTGAGTGAGCCAATCAGCAGTAGGGGGCGTGTCCACTCATGATGGGGGAGGAGTGAGTGAGCCAATCAGCAGTAGGGGGCGTGTCCACTCATGATGGGGAAGAAGACTAGGCCAATCAGCAGTATGGGGGGTGTGTCCATTCATGATGCGGGAGGAGTGAGTGAGCCAATCAGCAGTAGGGGCGTGTCCACTCATGATGGAGGAGAAGAGAGAGTAAGCCAATCAGCATTAGGGAGCGCGTCCATTCATGATGCGGGAGGAGTGAGTGAGCCAATCAGCAGTAGGGGCGTGTCCACTCATGAAGGGGATAAGAGAGAGTGAGCCAATCAGCATTAGGGGCGTGTCCACTCATGATGGGGGAGAAGAGAGAGTGAGCCAATCAGCATTAGGGAGCGTGTCAATTCATGATGCGGGAGGAGTGAGTGAGCCAATCAGCAGTAGGGGCGTGTCCACTCATGATGGGGGAGGAGTGAGAGCCAATCAGCAGTATGGGGGGCGTGTCCACTCATGATGGGGGAGAAGAGAGAGTGAGCCAATCAGCAGTAGGGGGCGTGTCCACTCATGATGGGGGAGGAGTGAGTGAGCCAATCAGCAGTATGGGGGGTGTGTCCACTCATGTAGAGGTCTGCTACCCGACCCGAGCCCGACGGGTCCCGAAAAATGTGCGGGTTTCGGGTCGGGTTCGGGTTAATGTTTAATGAACAGCCTCGGGTTCGGGTTTAACTAAGAAAAACTAAAGACCGGCACGCGCGAGAGAGAAAGTACATACGTGCGCAGATGTGCAATATGTGCATACACACAGACACACAGGCTCTCTCTCTCAAATATAATGATAATGATATATATATAATCGCGATTAATCGCATCCAGGGCCGTAGCTAGAGGATTCGGGGCCCCCTGAAAAAATATTGATGTGGGCCCCCACCACCCTCCACCAATATCATATACTGTACAATAGATGAACATGGAGGCCCACATATAACAGAAGATGGTGATGCTGTTGTAAAACCTTTATTTTAAAAGTTAAATGTTTATATAAAAATTACAACTAATAAAAAATAACAAAAAGCAAGAAATTGTAAAAAATAATAATAAAACCAATTTTTAAAAAGTAATATTTTTTTTCCCCCATCAGTCTGTTATAATTCATAAATCAAAAAGTAAACATTTAGAAATTGACAAGAATGCAGTCTAATTAAAAAAATAAAACCATTTATTGCCTTATTTTTTAATAAAGATAATATGGAACTGGTAATATTATTAAATAAAGCGAATACATTTATTCGTCCAAGTGCAGTGTGTTGTATTCATGTTTTTCGATGTTTTAAATATCATCAGCCGGCAGGTCAGATGCATAATGCAATGCGTCGTGACTCGTGTAATTTTTGTAAAACTCTTTTTACAATAGTGTAAAAAGACAGGAATTTAGAACACGTAATCATTCGGTCGATTGTGGCGCGCACCGATAATAAAAAATGACTGTACACGGCAGACTGTAGACGGAAGTTTTCTAATTCCCAGCGAAATAACAATATATAACCGGTCTTTAAGAACGTCTTGATCGACTGGGATACAACCACTCTCCTTGCCTCCCTCTCCGTCTTTTCCTGGCATTTCTGGTACCTGATTTATGTTTTCTTTTCCCCGACATTTTTCAGTCAGTCAGTCTCCTGCTCTTCCACCAAGTTCATCGTTAACTTCCAATAGCAGGCTGCCGCCTCAACTCTGATTGGTTCTGTTCACGAGCTGGGGCGGGACTTACAATTTTATTTGGTCCATCTGATGTTTGTCACTGACTCTGACTGAATAATTAATAAATACTTTAGGTCGGACTAAACCATTTTTATGGAGGTAAGAGAAGCAGATATTTGGAAAAATATTTACCCAAATTGTACGTTTTTGTGGTTTTCATTTAAAACTCAGGCATACAACTAATATAAATATTAGAATTATTCATACAACAGGGGCCTAAATGTATAACTGCTGGATTTTGTGGGGCCCCCTGGGCAGCGGGGGCCCCTATAATTGTCACCACCTTTCACCCCACTAGCGACGGCCCTGATCGCATCCACAATAAAAGTTTGTGTTTACATAATATATGTGGGTGCACTGTGTTTAATTATTTTGTATATATATAAATACACACACATGCATGTATATTTAAGAAGAAAATATTATTTATGTATAAAATATTTATATTTATATATAATAAAAATTATATATAAATCTATATACAGTATATACATTAAAATATTCCTTGAATATATACAAGCATGTGTGTGTATTTATATAAATAAAATAATTATACACAGAGCACCCACATATATTATGTAAACACAAACTTTTATTTTGGATGCGATTAATCACGATTAATCATTTGACAGCCCTAATATATATATAATTTTTGTTTTATTTTAAAATATGATTTGCGCATGTACCGCTCTCGCGCGCTATTTCAGTCACAATACAGACAGACAGCAGACGCGAAAAAATGGTATTTGCTGTGAGAAACAGAATGGACCTCGGGTTCGGGCTTAATATGTAAATGTAATTGTCGGGTCGGGTCGGGTCGGGTTAAATGATCGTGGGTACGGGCCGGGTTCGGGCTTCAGTTTAAAGCCCGTGCAGACCTCTACACTCATGATGGGGGAGGAGTGAGTGAGCCAATCAGCAGTAGGGGCGTATCCACTCATGATGGGGGAGGAGTGAGTGAGCCAATCAGCAGTAGGGGTGTATCCACTCATGATGGGGGAGGAGTGAGTGAGCCAATCAGCTGTAGGGGTGTATCCACTCATGATGGGGGAGGAGTGAGTGAGCCAATCAGCAGTATGGGGGGCGTGTCCACTCATGATGGGGGAGGAGTGAGTGAGCCAATCAGCAGTATGGAATCTTTTCTAAGGGGTCTATATTCGGTTCTGGCGCCTGTACCGAACTGTGATGGGCAACATCGCGACCAGAAGAAACAGATACGTTTACAGGTCGTTTACATGTCTTCGGTCCGTGCTGCGTTCATATTTCAGTCGAACCGCACCAGAGCTCATCTGAAAGTGGACCCTAGACTCATCTTGTTTGGTGGCACCAGGGTTCGGATGGCAGCGTTCACACTTATTCAAACGATCCGCACTAACACTGCACTACCAGAGTTCGTTTTAATCCAACCAAACACGCCAAGTGTGAACAAACTGGCTGAGAGACATTACAAAAGAGAAAAGCTCAAAGGAATATCACTTTATAAAGAAGGGTGATGATCAGGCAAGAGCGTCAGGAACTGCATTAATATTAGACAAGCTTTTCAATCCTGGAGAGACTGAAGCGGGAAGGCCTGACAACGGACGCCGAGGTTGTGTTGTTTCTGCTCCATATGTCTGTATTTTTCACAAAGCTTCATTTTGCTTCTGCTATGATAAAGAGACATCCATTCTTGCACTGCGTTTTCATGCATTTTGGGGGCGGAGCAATGAAGGGAGGGGTGTGTTTGTTTGGGTTGATATCAAATATTAACAGTGTTCAATAATGTTTCTCAGAAATCGCTTACTAATGTGTTTTATATTCCAAACACAACTTTCGCATTGAGAAGCTGAGAAAAGGTGGCTTCATGCTGTCGTAATTACCGTAATTAGAAAAGATTCCGACTTGTAAAAATCGCTCAAATCCTCGTAGAACTCGTGATTACAGCTTGTAAAGTGAATCTTCTGAGAGCTCCTGACTGCTGCAGATTCACATTGGTGTTGTTGGTGTTTATGAAGAAACAGCTAATTTCGCAGCTCAGAGTAGATGTAGAGTAGCCACGGGTTGTCGTCTCATAATTATGGTAATTATGACATGCCAAAAAAATGCAGCAAAAGCCACTACAATAATGTTCACAAGTGGCCTAAAATTGCCATGTTTGTCTTGAATGATGGCATATGTACAGCTGACATATTATATCCAAAGACCTTTAAATATTCAGTCTCTTGCACTGACCAGTTCATAATACCCAAGAAGAACATAAACATAAGCCACTGCACAAGGTGTTTTTTTAATCCTATTGAGAAAACGGTCAGATTAGAGATTTACACGCTCATTTTTTCCCTATTGATCGTATTATTCCAGGTCTACGCATCCCTTCATTGGTATCGAGCTCAGTCAGATGGATTTGAGACGTTTACATGAAGCCTTTTCAGTCCCATCGAGACATCAATCCAAACAGATTTGGTTGCATGTAAATGTGGTTAGTGAGACACTTTCTGTGCCTTCGGCTTCAGAAGGAAACCTGTTTTCCTATAGTTCTGAGTCATGAACCAAACCAACCTCAGAGACGAATCACTGAACACAAGAGAACAGAAATAGAAAAGAGAACAAAATTAGAAGTAAAAAGGTGTTTGAAAATCATAAGTTCTTATATGAAACATTGTAAATGGCGTTACTGAAAGAAAATATGTAAAAAAAACTGTTTGACTTAAGGTCCATTCACACCTAGAACAATATTATCTTAATAATGGACGATGACGTAGATAACACATTTTTTCGTCTGTCGCTTTAAATGCTCAAGCTCTTTAAAGTCTGGTGGATTCTGATTGGCTGCCAATGTTTTTAATCGTTCCTCTTATAGTTGCGTGGACTTCCAATATATTCTCAGAAAATTAGACTTTTAGTTGTATCGTTCATTCTAAGTGAATGGGCTTTTACAGCCATTGATATGTTTTTAATTTGCTGTGAATGAATTTGATGGCCGGTCGGCTAAAATGTAAATACATTGACTTTGACGTCAGAAGAAAGTATCACATAATTTCATTAATATGTTATTTACGTGCTAAAATCGGTTTGTCGGAGTAGAAAACGAACAGGATTTTACTTCTGGAATTGGATTGTTCTGCTCTGAAGTTTCTGAATCCAGGTTTTCTGTTTTCTGGGAGTGTTTGTTCCCGTCTGCTTTGACGGCATGTTTGCTAGCTGGGGCTTGTGTTTTTGTGCGAGTGTGTGTTTGACACGGTGCCAGTGTTCTTGAGCTGTGTTGCCCAGCTGCAGGGCCCATCGCCGGCATTGGGGGAAAAACAATCAGATAAATAGCATAGGAAGTGAGTGGCGGCTCAAAGGCCCCGCCCCTTCCTGCCGGTTCGGCACCGTCCCCTACCGCAAGGGTCAGGATATTTCCTCCCTTTGTGTGCTCCCAAAATGTCCATCACCAACACACTGGGGTAAGAGCGCACTCTCTAAAATGTCACCCTTTATTTCGCCTGGGCGCTGCTGCGCTGTTGCTAAGGATGAGGTCATAAGTGCACTGTGATGTCATAGTTCCGTTGATATCCAACAAATCAACTACAGATGGACAACCTTGACAACTACACAAAATAAAATGTCAGATATACAGTCAAACCAAAAATCATTCAGACACCAGATATCATTTTTTATGTTTTTACTAGTGTGTGCAGGACACTATTGTTCATTTATGTAAGTGAGGAGAGCAAAATAAAGTAAACTGTGACATATTATACCCCAAAAATTCTTCATACAGTAAAATTTATAAAACTTTGGGACCAAAAAGTATTCCGACACTTTGACCTGACCATGTTTTGCTGAAGTGTTTTTTCTTAATTGCTATTGCACCTTTTTACACACAGACTGAACAGCATGAAGCATTGCTTGGTCACTGGTTGAGCTAAACTGGAATTATATATAATTGTGAAGTTAAATTTAACAGCTGACAGATATTCATCATAATTCATCTATAGAGAGTCTAACAGAAGGACGGACAAAACCAGTGAAATATCAACTGATCTGATAACTCTGAGTTCTGCTCATATTTTATTACCGTTTTGTAAACTACAGCAAATAAACTGTGATATTGTGAGAAATGTTGAAGGTGTCTGAACACATTTGGGTTTGACTGTATACGTAACTTATTCAAATGAAATTCATCCTGACTCATGTGACCTGGCAGAACCCACAGAGAATAAACCCAACAGAAACGCCTCAGCTTCTGCTGGAGGAACATTTACACGCAGCTTTGTTTGTCAGACAAGCAGAGCATCGCGAGACGGAGAGGCAGACAGACGAAAGCCCTCCCTGTGTCTCGCCAGAGAAAGCAAGACAAAGACTTGTGTGAGAGCAGCGGCAGTCTGAAGCAAACCACATGCAGATATTAGGACTAATGTGTGTTTTGATCCCCCAATGGACATGGAAGCGAGTGAGAACAGGTGTCTGTTAGCCAAATAAATCCAAACAGAGATGTCCTTTACTCTTAATGCTGCCCCAACATGTCTTTGTTTTGCCATTTTATCCCCAAATCTATTGAGCTTTCATATTTTATCTGGATCAAAAATGCGTCGCCCACGGAGAGCATGAGACACGTGTAAATAATAAAATATTACTAACAATACATCCCATGTGGAGTTATGATGGCAAAGTAAACAGGTGTGGCAGATTTTAAAAGGGAGGTGAAAATGCTGCCCGAATCCCATCAATGGTCAGATTTCCTGTTCAGCTGGATTCATTTTAATAATTTTGTATAGACTTGGGCCATATTTTGCATTGGGTCACAATCTGATGCAGAAAAACAGAAGCTCATTGTAAAAAAAAAGAAAAAAAGAGAAGTTATGACAACAACATATGTTTTTAGATTGCTTAAACTCATCAAAATGTTAAGCCATTTTTCAAGTAAGTTATATACAAGATTCAACTTGTTTTTTAAGTCAGTTTAATGTAGCCTAATTTAAGTTGAAATGATAAATTTTAGGCAGCAACTTTTTTACAGTGTGTCTAAACTCAGTGTTATTTTAGTATCATTAATATAGTATTATAGATTTTGTTAATATGTTGATATAAAGTGTTAGTAAATGTGTGTTTTGTCATTTTTTATTAGTTTTTTTATTGCTTTTAAGTTTTATTTACTGATATGAACCAAGCCCTGTGTGAGTGTGTGTGTGTGTGTCTCTCTCTTGTGTGCACAAGTGAAAGTGTAAAGAAACGGCGGGAACGCGGGGATGGGGGGCAGGGGCTCGCATTGGGGTCCGGGGCCAAAGAAAAGAAGAGGGATATGGCGCGTAAAGAACGGGAGAAAGAAAGAACGCGGGGTGGCCTGTGCGATGACATCATCCCTCATTTGCATAAATCTCAGTCTGAGCGCTGATTGGTCACTGGCGGGAGAAACCGAAGCCGCTTGCGCTTTTCATCCTTTTTCAATGCTTTCTATCTCTCGCCCGGTACCGTGTGCGCGTGCGTGCGCGGATCGCCAAGCGTCGTTTCATTCTCTGCTGCCAGGAGGAGACGCGCGCATCTCTTTCTAGCCGGTAGACAGTCAGTCAGTCAGTCAGTGAGCTTCACACAGTCTCCGTCAGAGCTTCACTCTACTGGTTTATATCTCAACATTTGTTGCCGGTTTCGTCTCGATTCACATCGCTGACCACCGGCGTCCCGCTCGGAAAGAAACGGGAGGACACGCGAGTACCGACTGGGCGTTGCTGGAGGAAAAGCGCTTTCAAATTCGGTAAGATTCCACCCTAGAAACAAGCGGTGGTTCATTAAAAGCGTTTTTCACTGTGCCAGAACGAATTAATAAATGTCAGTGTCAATTTAACAGACGCATTTCATTCAACAGCATGATTTACGACTGAATGCATTGATATGTAAATGAATATTTATGAGTTCTTGTTCACATCGGTCATTATAATGGAAGTGCCGGCGGAATCGCCTAAATGAGATCATCAGATGCAAATGCCACTGAAGCGATCAGGTTTCACACCGGTTTGATTTATAGGGTTAAATCTATCGCACGCAACCTATTTGGTTGATTTAGCTGTTTTATTGCGTGCTAAACGGCATATATTGCCTTCTTTTATTCACTGTTGCCTTGTCCATCCATTCAGCCCGTTTAAATGGTGGATGTCTGGGCGGTGACGCCAAACCCACTCGTGCTGTGGCCGAATTTAATCACGGACAGTCCTTCAGAAAACACATATAGGGCTGACAGATGATGATGAAGAAATTATAATACAGTTTTCATAAGTGTTATGTTTTTTTGGTGTGTAACAGATGCAGTGAAACTTTCCGCTCGTCCGTTTGCTCGAGCTCTTTTGTTCTACGCCTCCTCCACCCGCCCGCTCCTCATACAATACATTCACACACCCGCTTCATACACAATATATTCACACACACCCGGTACATACTATATGAGCCGGTCTATTCTTCGGTCTATAGGCGTATAATTAAGTATAAAAACCGTAGGCTACCAGTCCATTTACAATGTAATACAGAGACTGAATGTGCCGGTATATGAAGGCTTTATTATACTGGATCGTATCAGAATGTAAATATATATTCACATATTTAATCCATACAAGTATAGGCCTATGTGTAAAACAAAACTCAATGTAATTACCTCATGCAGGCTTAAAAATAAAGGTTCCAATGGGGAGTTTTCGCAGTGATTCCATAGAACCTTTTTTAGTTCCCCAAAGAACATTGCATAGCCTATAAAATAACCATTCTTTTCTTAGTTTGAGGAACATTTTTAACATCTAACGAATCCTTTTCCACTATAAAGAGCCTTTTGTGCAGTGGAAAGATCCCATGGATGTTAAAGGTGTTTCATGGAACCATCATGAGTGTAATGATACCGCAGGAATTAATTACCCAACCTTCCAAAATACACGCCCGCTGGTGCAGTTTATCTGTCTACACCCTGTTCATTTATACGAGATACAGACCACAGTTAACAACCAGTAGCTCGATATCATCCAATCGCCTACTGTGAAGTATTGATATTTCTGCATAATAAAAAACAACCAGGAGCGATTAATCTGACTGCGTTCTTTTTTTTCGAAATGTACTTTGAGTTTAGAGAGGATGCCGGATGAACTCTTTGCACAGGCCAGGGGTATTTTTTCGCTCTATGTTGGTATTTTCATTGTTTAGGGCCAGTGAAAATCAACAGGGTGGTTTCTTGGTGTTGCTTTCTTCTCATTTCCCTACGCAACTCGAGTCAAAATGAAGCGTTTCGCAGCAGGTGCAGGTTGGTTTGGCTTCTTCATGCTGCTAAATCTTGGCTTTGTAAGTCAGTTCATCCTATTGTCTTGCTTAATAGTTCCCTTCTCTCCTCTCTGCAAACAAAAGGTTTAAGACGGATGCCCCGGCCCCCTGTGGCCTTCATCTCACGGCTCCAGATCTATCTCTTCTGCTTTTGTTTGGGATATTGTATATAATTTTAGGGAGGATTCAACTATTCTAGTAATACAGACTATTTTAAGATGTCAGTGTATATGAATTCAGAATATGCAAGGTCAAATCTCTAATTATTTCAGATCCATTTTTGTTCCAGTGTCATTGTTCTGTCATATTATGATCCCGATACAATGCTGTGGCTGTCTAACTCCGGCCTACAGGGATTAGGCTCTTGGGGGGGTCGGCATTGCCAGCAATTACAAATGTGTCATGGCATGATGGGTAGTGTGACTGTATGAGGAACGGGGGGGGGGGGATTGCTAGAGAACAATTTACAGCAAATGACATCAGAAAGGTCAGATCCTTGTTTAAGAATATCTAAAGTGACATAAGATAATGTGACTAATATGCGTTATCTGGCCCACCAACATTTGCTTGCTCACTGTACACTTAAAAATAAAGGTTCTTATTGGCAACGTTGGTTCCCTGAAGAACCTTTAAGGTTCCACTGATGTGCCTTGGAACGTGCAGCTTTGTATGATGCGTTGACGTTTTCCACTGAAAAAGGAAGCTGAGGCGGGACATATTGAATGGCCCCTCCCCCTTTTCAAATAGCCAACAGCGTTCAGTTTACCTCACAGACTGCAAGTCCTACTTCACGGCACCATGGAAGCGAATCAGAGCGCTGATGATACGTTGGATTCAATAGTAGAGGTGTGAATAAATTCTAGCCATTTCATTCTTAACCAGTTGGAAAACGAAGTAAAACTCATGCGTTTGAGCAAACATACTCACCTCTCCAAACCATGTTGCTCTGTGACATGTCAACAGTCGTTTTGGCCAGGTGGTATTTATAGCATAGGGGGTGGAGCTTTAGGACACACCTAGCCAACATTCGGGGAACGTTTTTAAGCGACGGTCGGCTTAGTTTTTCGTTGTGTTCCGCACTGTTGGCTCTAGTCGGACGCCATCTTGGTTTTTTTTGTTCCGATTCGAAAGTGATGAAAGCGAGCAAAGGAGTGAAGACGGTACAGACAGAAGGCATCTTCTGCCTTTATCATCTTACCAGAGCATTCGAATGCTTCGTAATAACATGAGCCAACTGGAATGAAGTGATCAGCGGGATTGATATTCAAAATAAGCAAACGCTGCTTTGTTTAGGGTTTGTATATCTGCAGTCCTAGTTTCGCTTTTCCTTTTTGAATGACGCAAATATACTATTGATACCTGCTGATATAGACAGTTATTTTCGCACATGCTAGCCTAGTTGACAGTCGCCTTTAGTCCTTTTGACGTGTTCAAGCGCAGCTTTTTGGCCGAGACACAGCCGGCGAGAGGCGACAACACAACCAGCTTTCGTCACCGCTAGTTCTTGGACGTCGTCTTGGTGTGTCCGGGGCTTAACATCCATGGAACAATCCGAAGGTTCTATATGGTTCTTTAGATTCTTAACGTTCTGTTCTTTTAGGAACCAAAAATGGTTCGGTTACACTTTGTTTTAAGGTGACGTAGTCACATTGTACTTACTCAAATAAGTACTGAGTAGTATTATTAATAAACTACATTAACTTTCTATAGAGTAAACAATATAATATTTTACTGTTTACATAATTTACTGTTATTACTATACTAAGTGCATGTAGTAACGTTTAACTATGCCACCTTAAAATTTCTAATGGTTCATCTATTGCATACGAAAACACTCTTTTGGAGCCTTTATATTTTAAAGTGTAGTGAACACTTACTGTTGTCCCAAGAGGAAGTCACAGTGGTTTTCCTGTGTCATCTGTCGTTTTCTGATAATTCTCCCTCCTCCGGTAAAGATAGCACTGGGGCTGAGCAGTTGTCAGAGGACAGTTGGCTCAGTTTGGATGGGATATTGTGTTGCAGCTATGGTATTCTGCAGGGTTCGGAGTGCTTTTTTGGGGGGTGTTTTGTGGTAACGGTTCAGCTTTCTGTAAACATGTCTGCTGTGCAGTTGTAGCACTTTTGCTGTGTTAATCTCTGTCTGAGGCAACACTATATCAGAGCAGACATGCAGTCCTGTCTTGATGCATTTGGTTCAATATCCTTTGTTCTGGTCTTGGCAGATGTCACTCAGTAAATGGCGTCTTTAAGAGCGTCACAGATTTCATGGGGTGCGGCAATTTACTAATGGATGTATTGACCCCGCTGCATTTATAAAGGTTATAGTTCACATGCAGTGTCTGAAAGTACATATTAAAATAATCCTGAAAACTAGGTGTCTTGATGCCGTTGGCCTCCATGCAGTGGAAAATGTCAACCTAGTTTATAAGGTATGAGGCTTATTTTCATTCAGCATCCAGCTTAAAGTGTTCATAACATCTAACTTGGTTGTATCCGAGTAAAAATAAACTTGAGTTTTATGAACAACGCTTTGCAAGCATTGTGTGTTTTGGGTGGTTGCATCTCAATTTTCTGTAATATTCTGGTCTTCAATATATGTCTGCTTTTTTTATATCAATCTATGTTATTGCAGTTATTTGAGGAAAAATAGTCCAGTAATCTCATAGGCTTCTCTAGAGTTTCAGAAGGGATCTCAATGTCTCAAATTGTGCTCAAGATGCCAAAGCATTATGAACTCAAACGTTTCTCATCAAATTATTTCAAGATCATGATCTGAGCAGCTGTCCACGTGATTCTTGGTAAGATTTTACAATAAGGTCCCATTAGTGCATTAACTAATATTAAATTACCAAGTAACACATTTGTTGCAGTATTTATTAATCTTTGTTAATAAATACACAACTGTCCATTGTTATTTATACTAGTTACTTTTGTTTGTCAATTGAAATCAAAATGAACTAAAATTAGTAAATGGTTTTTTTCTAATGTAGTAAACTAATGTTAACAATGGAACCATATTTTAGTGAAATATTGTAATTATAGTATTTTATTTCTAATAGTATGAGAGACATCTGAGAGGTTGATAGTTGCATGAAACAACCAGAGGAATTACATTTATATATATATTATTATTTAGAAGAGTTTTATCCTAAGCAGCTTACAACGTATTGTAGCACAAAAACAGTCTGTTTCGAGCAACCAGGGGGTGAATATTTTTGCTCAAAGCCACAACAGTAAAAGGAGAATCGCTTTTGCAGGATTTTGTACCAGCAACCTTTAGATTTACCAGCTGAGATCAATGTTTGGTTGTATACAGCTTCATGAAGATTTGCATTTCTCCAACGGGCATGTTATAAAGTTTTATTTGTTGAGTCAGAACAGAGGCTCAGAGTCCACCTGGAAGGTGCCGGTCAGCTGTGAACAGAAGGATAATCCTCTTATAGGTACAGTCATTTCCTGTGGTGTGAGTGTCACTTCCTCCTGTTTGCTGAAGGGCACGTTTATTGTCCAGTGCAGATGACGTTTGTGGCCATGCTGTCCCAAACAAACACACACTATCAGATGCCATTGATCGAACCCCCCACCAGCTGGACTTTATCAGCTCTTATGTAATTTGGCTCTTTAGCTTTTTTTTTTTGCGCTCACAGAAGATAATAGAATCGAGCAGCTCCTCAAATTACAAATTAGTTAAAAGGCCCCCTTGCGCCCAAACCTCCCAATTTCAGTATGTCCACATGTTCTGCTAATGCACTTCCCATCTGTGCTGGGACCACTGCACTTTCTCTTTCTGATCAATATCCTTCTCATCTCATCTCATCTCATAATTTCTCCTCTAATTCTCTTCGCCAGGTGGCATGGTACACATGCTGGGGCACATATCTGGCCCGTGTCCTGTGTGCATCCCGTTGTGCGGGTGTCCATCGGAGGATCGCACTGGATTAGCATCATGCTTTGTCCCAAGTTAACAAGCTCTGTCATGTGTTAATCTCCCTGTCCCCAGGGGACCGAGTTGGTCCGCCGCTGGTTGCGATGTTTCCCGCTGCGGTGGACAGCGGTGCAGGTCATGTGAACCTTCTCTGGCGTTGTGTGTCAGACGGATGCACAATTTCCAGAATTTTTTATTTGAACAGTTTTATTGCATTTCTGCAAATTACAGTGTTGTTTTAAGGGCCTTTTACAACCGATGCGTTCATGTTCACAAGCCACAAGACAGACTGAAACAACATACAGTAGAACAGAAAAGTTATTAATTTGCTATGCCATCTTAAAAGCTTGACTTTTATGGTACGAGATGCATGACATGACTTGATTTAAAAAAAAAAAAAAATCACTGATTTTGTGGCGGTAAATGCCAGAATTTTGTAGAATGCCTTATTATTTATGATGCTAGCTATACAATTGGAAAAAAAACTATATGTAGATAGAATGTCTATTTTGTCTTTCGCAATTTTTTTTTACTTTTTGCATTTAAAGACTATTTTTAAAATCAAACATAATTTTTTTTTATTCATGTATGTTTCTTTATCACACTGTGTAAATAACTTTAAGTAATACTGCATTTTTGCAATTATATAGAGGTTAAATGGTGAATTACGCAGGAACCCCAAAAAATTCAACATTTTGATTTTGCATTGTTCTGTATTCACAAATCACTAAAAGCTGGTTGGTGGTGTACATTGAACCTACAGTCAAAACTAAGGGCACATGGTGATGGAAAAATATGAGATTGTATTCCAATGCTCTTGAGTTCGCTCGCAAATGTTTTGCGCTCCACCAATAAACTTTTTGTTTGCTTGCAAAGAATACTAATGTTTTGCAAGTTAACGTACAATTTCTTGGGGGAAGGGAAAAGTTTTGCAAAAGAACGCAAAGTTTCTTGGGGAAAGGCAAACAGTTTGCGAGAAAACAAAGTTTCTTGCGTGAAGGCAAAAGTTTTGCGCACAAACTGTTTCTTGGGGGAAGTCAAACTTTTGCGCGCAAACTCAAAGTTTCTTGGGGGAAGTCAAAGTTTTGTAATAGAGCACAATAGTTTGGGCGAGCAAACACAATAGCTTTTTCCATCACAATGTCCCCTCTAGGGATTTTGAAAGGGAGAGAAACGCAAAGTTTCTTGGGGTTCTTTTAGGTTTTGCAAGTTAACGTACAATTTCTTGGGGAAAGGCAAAATTTTGCGTGCAAACACAAAGTTTCTTGGCGGTAATGAAAAAGATTAGTAAGAGAGTGCAAAGTTTCATGGGGGGAGGGGGGCAAACACAATAGCTTTTTCCATCACAATGTCTCCTTTAGGGTCTCAGTACAAAACAGACAGAACGCAAGCACACATCCAGCGCAAACGGCCTATAAGTGTCCCTTTGTAGGTTACTAATCTGTTGCATCTCAGACAATCGTGGAGTGTCTCACTCCCAGGCATAGCACATGTTCCAGAAACCTTACGTAAATCTTCCTAACAGTACAGGGATTACCTCTCCGTCACCTGGATGCTGTCCAGGTGTCTGCCACAGGAGTAATTGGTGCCTCAGGCAGGAAAAGCTTCTTCAATCACAGCTAGTTTAGTCTCGGTTAACCATTGGTTTTGTTTCCATCAAGTCCCCTGAGGGTAATGGTCTCAAAGTGGTTTCTTACAGCCTGACGTCACTACCTTCCTTTCCTCGGTCTGATTGCGGATTGTACCATTGAATGGGCAGATCTGTTTGTTTTTGTGTGTTGGACAGAGCGGCTTCCCAACCTTTGGCCAAGGGTGTTTTGGGAATGCGCTGGCCGCGATCGCAATCTCCACAGCGGGGGCAGTATAGTGGCTTTTGTCAGCTTGGACAGCAGCGGTCCTGTCATGCGCCTCCTTGTGTTTCTATCCTCTTTTCACTCCTCCGCGAGGGCCACCACCCCAACAATCCCTTCTTTGGTGACTTGTTTCATTGCAATGCACCTCGGGCCGTCCAACTTCATCTCGGCGTGTGTGCTGTATAATGGGCTCAGTCAGTGAGTCATGTGATTGGCATATAGAGAGGGAACCAGTATCTCCACACAGATGCGTCTAAGACGCCGTCCGCTCTTGAGTGCTATTATGTAATTGTGTTTGTGTTATGGACACCAACGTCCAATAGACTATTCATGGACTATTCATGGACTCATGAAAGCGGTTCTGTGACACAGGCCTCAGTCACACCTTGAGTCAGTCTTTAGCTTGTGCCGCTGTAGAGAAGGCTAGCATTATATGATGAATGAGGGATTGAAGTACTGTTTAGTGAATAATGTTAGCAATGAACGTTTTATTGCCAAAAAAATGGTGAATATATATATTTTTTCTGGCCATTGATTGAATTTTCTGATATTCGAAAAATTAAACAAAAATTTTAAACCTGGCTTTCAATGATTTCTGTTTTGGTAAATGTATGCAAATTAGTGCATATTTAATTAGATAATGCCTCATTTGCATACTTCAATGTAACGTTTCAGAAAAATTGTAATACTAAACAAATTTTTTTGTTGTTGTTTAATTTAATTGAATAACTCTTTAATTTAGACTGGGGTCATATGATTATAAAAGATTATTAAATGGAGAAAGAATGTTCGTAAAAAAATTAAGGAGGAAACAAAAACCTCGTCAATAACTAACAGTGAGGATAGCTATCAATTTACATAGAAATTGTCATACATTTGATTTTTTTACCACTAATGTGCCCTGTAAATCAATTTATAGAGTTACTGTATACGGTTTCTCTCTGCTGTGGCTTTACATGGATTTGATTAGCATATGAGATTTGAGGTGATGTTTTATTCTTGCTTTATTCTGAATGCTCAGAAGATGGCTGATAAATTTGATTACAGATTCTCACTCAAAACCCTTTGACCTTTTAGTCTTCAGACTAGCGTGTTTCTTAACCAGCAAACTGCCCTTTTCCCGCCCCGCCCCGACGAGGAGCCCCGGTGCCCCTGTTTGTGGAGGTCCTTTCTGAATAGAGCCAGTGTTCCCTTGTATTATAGACAGAGGTTGAGGGACACTTCTGCAACCTCCGGAGGGCACGCGGTGGGGGGTTGGACGGACGGGGTGGGGGGTGCATAAAGATGCTGTTCTCAAAATAAAAATACTTAGGCCTAAATATAAGATTTAATTTGAATTTCATATTAAAAAATCCATCCATTTTCATTACATGTTTTTAACAAAACAAACTAATAATCTAAATGTGATGCATTGTCAGTCACATTTCTGCACTTAAAAAATCATAGCATATTTGCGTCGGAGAAATTGTACGTTTCGATATATATTATCACATTAAGTTTAAAAGTTAGTTTTATTAGTTATAAGATCATTTATTAGTTAAAACTGTGTGTGCCAAATATATGGAAAATATATATGGAATTCAAATGCATGAAAAACCTTACACATTTTTAAGTGTGTATTATCTGAGCGGAGGCACAATGGAGAATTGGCCGGACAGATTTGATATGTGAAATCCTAAACTGTGGCAAATGACAAATTAGTCAGCCCTCTGAGTATACGCCAAATCAGAGGCCCGCCGCCAGCAACGATGTCCCCAGTGCATGCAAACGGGCCGGGAGAAGCCATGCGATTCATGCAGCATCTCGGCGGTGTGCAAATTTGTGCTTCATCTCTCACAATCTCTCCATTGATTGCGATTCAAGGGGGGTAAAAACATTTCCTATTGTGAGCTATTCAGATTTTTTGCAGTATTCTTGGTCTTCAGTTTTTAGACATGTGGGTTTGGCCCGGAGTGGCTAAAGCTAAGATGGCATTAGCCTGTTAGCACCTGCTGTGCCGCAGTGGTTAGCTGATTGTGAGAAGCGAGATTTGCACACAGGGGACTTTTTAAGGCACAATGCAGTACTTAGAAATGCTTTTATGCATGCATGCATGCACATGGCTGTGTTGTGGATTGCCCTCAGATAAAGAGGCCAAAGTGCATTTCGCCGTTACAATGCGGCGATGACCCGATTTGCATGAGAGTGATCTGCGGTTCAGCGGCGGGACAAATAAAAGACTGATGTGCCGTCGCTGGAGACCTGCCAAAAACACTGCTTCTAGAAGGTATGCAACGTGTATGTGTATGCAGTGTTTGTTTACATCATATGTGTGTCTATAGGGGATGAGTGCTTCTCGCCCGGCTGCTGTTAAGAGTGGAGTCATCCCTTCAGGAGCATTAGGATCCTGCACAGGGATTGGTTACGATAATTGGATGAGGCATTAAGCACGAGGCGTGTGCAGGTTCGTCCCTGAGAGTGACGGAGTGTCGGTAAGAGGGTTTGTGCGTAAGACGGTTTGTAGGTACGATGGGTCTTATGTTTGTAAGGTCACAAAGCCACCATATTTACCTTTTCTGGTCGTTTTCTCTCCATCTTGTGCTCCCTAGAGCTGGGTTTAATATTAAATGACATTGTGTTTATCACAAAGATTTTGTAGCACATAATTATTTTTACTCAAAGGCCCCCCATTTTCAATATTCAACACAATATTCGAAGGCCTCCACCTATTTATTTAATACACCTATAGACTTTTTTATGAAAAAGCTCCTTGTTTTTAAATTTATTAACACAATCTGGGAGCGCTGACACATTAACCACGATTAATTTTGGGATTTCAGAAGTTTCAAGAACTGTATGTTCTTCAATAAAAAATGAGCTATTGAGGGATGATCAAAATAAATATGATTTTTTTTTTTTATTCAGATAAGAGATTAAACTTTTACTTTTTATCAGTCTAATTTTTTCATACTTGCCTGTCGAAATCAGCCACTTTGTAGGTCATCAGAAGTCAGAAGAGGTCCGATCCTCCCCCCATAATTAGATGGACAGCATAGGCTTCTGACCCCCCGGGTCACTATTGTTTACATGTAGAGGAAGCTGTCTATATCCCTCAGCAGGATCATTAAGGTCGTAAGGCCATGTGATGGTGAGTGTGTTTTCCTCTCGGAAGGAGGCGGTTTCACTCCTCTAACCTCTTCAGCTCTCCACCACCTGACGTTCTCACATCTGATTCTCATCTATCATTCCTAACTGGATCAATAGCAAGAGAAAAACAGTCAGAAGGGGTAGAGCGGATGCAACAAAGCCTGTATTTATAAGCAATATTAAAATAGAGAGATGTGATCTAGAGGAGGTGTTTTTCATCAGGGAAAACAGCCCTTAAGCTCTCTGAGGTGGAAGCGATGTTGCATGTGGTTGAGTTTGTTTATAAAGCTAAAATCTTTGATGTTCTTCATTACAAACTAAAGCATTATTTAATCCGCCCATATAGTTACTTTTTGTGATTGCGTAGTTGGGTTCATTTAGGCATCTAATAACATGGCAATTGCACTCGGATCCGTACCAAAATAATCAGTCCGAGATTGCCTGAACAAGGTCGTCCCGGCCTGATTGAAAATGAACACTGTAGTGGTTCACTTTTGGTGAGAAAGCACACCAACCCCCAACGGACCAAACTATCATAATGGGAAATTTGGTGTGTAAAAAGCAGCACTGTCTGATTCTGAGCATGTTAGTTATTGCAGTTGAAAACCGAATCAAACCAAGAAGAATGTGTCATTGTAACAATTTAAGTCCCTGTTTTGGAACAAAGTGAACAATCTGCAGGTCTGAAAAATTGTCTCTATTGTTCATTTGCCATGTGAACAGTTGTTTTCAAGTCAATGTGGTCATTGTTAATGTCATCAAGTGCACAATTCCTATCAGTAACCGATGGCCATAGATAGATCTCTGTCTAAGACATAATATATCTTTTCATGTCTATTTTCTCATATCTGGCAGCATATATGAATTGGGTTCTTTCCCCGGGGCTTTCTCTCTCTTTTCCATTACTGTCTCTGTCCCCCTCCCCCAAGTTTCTCTCATTTGGGATGCTCAGCTGCCTGGACCATCTGTGTGAGGACTAACTGAGGAGATTTTGTAATGGGCAGAATGAGTCTGAGGGGTGGAGGAATGAATGTCGACCTCAGAAAAAAACTGGAAGATTCTGGAATATAATGAGGGCGAGGTGTCCGGTGACACTGATGTCCGCCTTATGAGTGTGCGTTTTCAGTGTTACTCTTACTCAGTTATTTTTTTCCCATGCTCATTTGAGCCAAGCCACTTCCTCTCGTTGGCCTCTTCCACTGGATGAACTTTGCTGTGGAGCTGCTGCTCTTAAATCATGCAAACAACATCTGCGTCAGTGAGGCATTGTGGGTAATGCATCTGGCATTGCTGCTGCTAGTAGTTAGCAATTAGAAATCCCCCCACCCAGATATTTTTTACACGAGAAATTGCACCAAAATAATCTTATGATGGATGTCTTGCCAAATGTAAAACTATATTAATGAAAGCTGTAATCTTATGCCAACCATCACTCCTAATAGCTGGAGACATCATCTTGTGTGGCTTTAGTTCAGTTCGGTTACAGTTTAAACAGATCCACAAGCTCTGAATCAGCTGTTGTTTTCCCTCGGCACAGCAGGCTATTTACCTCATTCCTAATCTCTTTCTTAAGCGTTTCTTCAAGCATTTGCATGCTAACCAAACCTGACTCTTTATCTGATTGTTCTCTTAGGTCCGTCCGCCAGTGAGAGGGGGTACAGATTTCTGTCTTGCCCAGACTTGTTTTTTTATTGTCTGAAGTCTCAAATCCGACTATAACTCTTTTGTTGCTTTTGTTTTCAGGTCAATCTTAGGCCGACTGATAGCAGTAGACTCCAACTAGTGCACTGAGTCCTGGGTTCCTGATTTCTCTCCTGCTGAGACGGACCTCCAGGACTAGGACAAGATGAAACCGGATGGTGTTGACACAGCAACAATGGAGCCAATGGAAGCATTAAATGCTGGTCCTGCGATCGAGGTGGCGCCAGTGGGTGAAGCTCAGGACCAGGCTTTGCCCACAATGCAAACAGAAGGTGAACCACAGCCAACAGAGGCACTTTCCGCAACCAATAAGACTGGAAAGGACAAGCCTGCAGACCCCCAAGCTAAGACGAAGGCTCCTGCCAAAGCAAAGGCACCCACCGCTGGTATCAAGGCATCCACGACCAGCTCCCGTCCCACCACTGCTCAAAGCCGTCTAACAAACGGGGCACAGAAGTCGCAAGCTAATGGTGTCACCAAAAAGACCCCAACAGGAGGCCTGGAGAAGAAAACCTCTACCACTTCTGCTTCTAAAAAACCAGTTGGCTCCACTACTGCACCCACAACCAAGACCCCTACCAAGGTGGCTGAGAAGAAGCCAGTGGGGACGGCGAGACCTGCCAGTACTCCAGCCAATGGCGTGAAGACAACAGGGACAGCGCAGCCCATCAAGAAAGCCCCTGCTGCACCAGCTAATGGCCTGAAGTCTAAACCAAAAACTACAGGTAAGTCAGAAGAATCATCTGAGCTTCTTGATTCTTGAAGTTCAGTGAAGGCCAGGTGTCTCCAACCCTTCTCCTGGAGAGCTGGGCTGTGTCCAAAATCACCCCCTATACCCTTAAAGGATTAGTTCACTTTAAAAAAAACTTTTGCTGATAATTTACTCACCCCCATGTCATCCAAGATGTCCATGTCTTTCTTTCTTCAGTCAAAAAGAAATTAAGGTTTTTGATGAAAACATTCCAGGATTTTTCTACATATAATGGACTTCCATGGGAACCAGACGGTTCAAGGTCCAAAAGACAGTTTCAGTGCAGCTTCAAAGGGCTTTAAACGACACCAGACGATGAATAAGGGTCTTATCTAGCGAAACGATCGGCCATTTAAAAAATAAATAGAAAAGTTGAAGTTTAAAAAGCACAAATGATACACGTTCGTGACTCTCCTGTTCGAACTCGTTCATCAAAATGAACAAATCTTTTTTCGAGTCATTTCCTTCATTCAACTAACGAAATGAACGAAATGACTCGAAAAAAGATTCGTTCATTTTGATGAGATAATACCCATAATGCACTGTGAGGCATTATGATAATACCCATAATGCACCCATAATGCATCTAGATAATACCCATAATGCACTGTGAGGGTTGTGCCAAATTAATTCCTACGTCTTGAATCATACATCCATCCATTTTCCAAACCGCTGGTCCAATGTGGGTACAGCTAAATATCGTATAAATTCAGCCATAATATAATTGACTATTAAATTGTTTAATTAAGGCTTATACATGCTTGTTTCCATGACAGAGTTCAAGATAAATATTTTCATCTTACTACTAGAGCTGCCAGCTTGCTAAGTTTCAAATCATTATTAAACAGCAAGCACAAACTATGCAAAAGCGGCACACTCAGTTTCTCAATTGACTCACTCATTTTCATTCACTCCTTCAAGTGGACTATATTAGTGGAGTAATGTTGGGAATAGTGAATCAGGGTATAGGGTGTGATTTCGAACTAGCTCTGGAGTCCTGCAGATTTCCAGCCCTGCTCCAACACACCTGTCTGTAATTTCCAAGTAACCTTGAAAACCTTGATTAGCTGGTTCAGGTGTTTTTGGACTGTAGCTCTCCAGAAGTTTGGTTGGAGACCCCTGATGTAGGATTTTTTTTTTTTTTCATGAAAGCAATTATGGTATGTACAGTATGTATGTATTCTGGTCTGTATTTGTCTTGTTGTTCAATGCTCTTAAACATCCTTCACTCTAGCTCCAGCTTCAAGGCCCGCCACTGCATCCACCACCAAGACCGGCACCACTGGCTCTCCCAAACCTGATAGGCCACCCGTCGCCAAGACAACCAGGTAGGCGTCTCATTGGTTGAGCTCCCAGCCCATGTTTTGTAGATTAGAATTCCGCAATGTGGGCCATTGCAGTAGTTCATTCTCTTCCAAAGTCCTTCAGGCATTACTCATTCAGCTCACGTTGCAGCCCACATCTCTCACAATCACTACTCTTCATTCACTGAATACTTAAAGTATTAGGCATCAAATCTAAGCCTGAACAGGAAAGAATTTTATTTGCTTGGAAATTAACTGGCATAGTCCTCAAATTCCTGATTACAAAAAACTGTGAGGGGGAACTCTTTCACGATTGAGAGAAAGTTTAGACTAGTCTCGACAGTTTCACACAACGAGATGCTGATATAATGCAGATCTCCCTATATCCAGGACAGATGCAGAGAGATGTTAGGATGGTTATTATCATGCAGGGATACAATCTTAGTCATGCTGGGAATCATAACATTGAGCTCACTGGAGCCGTTTTGAGATGCCTGCAGACAGCCATGAACAGTGAAGGAGTTTTTTGTTACTTGTTTATAGAGGCAATGAGGGACATCCTGAGGCCTGTAAAGGAGCTCAGACTCATGATGTTATGTGTGGGTGGGGTAAAAATGTTTGTGTGAATTTTGTAACATGTGAACTCTTGTAATGTGATATACATACATTTTCGCAGATCTCCTTAGATTTTGACAGACATTGATTACCTTCTTTTCCTTAAAGAGGTTTGTAGTGTTTTTCCTCCAGTGCTTTTAAAGTAAGGAAAAAGGACAAAAGTGGGTCTGTCAAAGTTCTCTTCTGGAGGGGTTTAGGTTCTTGTTCCAAGCAGCTCTATAATTAATTGCTGTTTTAGTTAGTTAGTAGCCTTGAATCATTAAAAAAAAGAAAAGAATTATGAGTAACCTAGCAAAGATGACAACTAAAGACAGTAAAAAGTTGCTTAAGATGTTATTGATATTCATGCTATAAAAAGTCAAAAACAGAGCTCTGCCATGACTCATCATACAGCTGAACAGGACGTTTATTTCAAGATAGAGAAAGAAAGCTGCTGTCTCAAACACAGATTGCATCACATGCTGCTTGAAAAGGAAAGACCGTGTAAATGACACTATTAGCACTGCAGTATATTCCAGCACTGGGTTTAGGAAAGATAATCTGGGGAATCCACCCTGAGCCTTTGTTTTCTGTCTCTGCCTCATTATGACTGTAAGCTCAAACACTAAATGGCAGCAAAAAGGCCTCTGTTGTCCAATTAATGCAGGAGTTTGTGTTTGTATCGTTATTTTGACCCTGTGGGCATCTTCGATCTAACAGGTATTTAATTCTACCTCAGGCCAAGGAAGATGAAATTTGTGCAGTTGAGCAGCATAGCAAAACTTTTTTTTGAGGGCAGTGGCTTTATATTAATTTAACATTTGCTTCACAGTCCAGTAATATATTACTCAGTTTTGGGGCGCAGCACAATTTTTTTTGCATTTGTGTGTGTGTGTGTGTGAAGAATGTTTGTGTAGTGTGCATATACGCCTTCAGCAGTAGAGGTTGTACAGGGAATTCTGCATCTACTGTACCTACTGGATTTTAAATAAATAAAATATGCCGTTGGCATTAATGGTGTATGCTTGCCACCTAAAACTTTTACATTGCTACATAAAATATGTAGGATTGCAGTTTCTACAACAACAACAACAAAAAAAACTGTTTCCAAACCATTCTTCAATGTTGAAGTTGGACTGCTGAACTAAATAGTGCTACAATATTCTACACTTTTCAGGCTGAGATAAAGGGAGCAAGTATTAAGAAAACATGAAGAAAAAACAGCAGTTTGAAGGGGTCGTGTTCGAACAGCGTTGAACGAATGCAAGTCATGCTAGTTGCACAAGTGTAGTGCAGACATGAAAGAACTGGCCAGGAATATGAATCAGTTTTGAGTTATGTCGTAACTCAACCTTAATGGATGAGCTCTTTCCTGATGATGATGTCATACTGATGTAAGAGCTATGGGCTAGTCGGTAAAGGGTGCGTCTGTTGCTAAACCATTTCTCATAAATTAATTTCTCTCGTTCTTTTTCCGTCTGGCTCTCGTTCATTGGAGTTTAGTTCTCCCGAGAGATGTTTTATTGCAGCCACTGCACCTAATCTCCAAATGGAGCGTGCGTGTCTCTGAGTGCCCAACAGCCAACTTGATGGATGCTTTACAACACTTCAGTGATTCTGAGTTTGCTGCAGCGCTGTACGTGTTCTTCGCTTGTCTGATTTCAGCATCTTTCTAGGCTGTGCCGTTCACTGGTGTCCTGCTCCTGCAGTTTGACATGGCTGTTTTCTGGACATGCACATTTGTCTTCACTATTCAGTCTAGCTGTCCCACCAACATGAAATATTAATTCACTTAATTTCACGTCATTTCAAATCTGTATGACTTTATTTCAAGGGACACAAAAGGAAGAATGTTGTAGAATGGTGTTTAATGAAACTGAATGGAAGCATTATAAAATATTCTATTATAAGATATTCTTCAAATAGCTACTTTTTGTTTTCCACAGAAGAAAGTCACATGGTCTTTTCAGTAGGGCACAGTCTGAAAGACACTTAGGCCCTGTCCCATTTCTCCCCCCTTAAAACTTCCACTTGGTTTTGAGTGCCCTCGACAGTAAAGTCCCCTCAACGAGGGAAGTGGGGGTGAAGATCTTTCCCTATGAAATGGGACACCACTATATGCAAATTAGCGTAGCAAACGTGCTCACCTACATCACGTGCAGTGTCGACGTGTCTACCAGTAGTAGCCTACTACTATTTACATTCAGTCATTTTGCCATATTTTTGTGTGTATTTGATCGTTTAGACGCACATGAAACCCAAAGTATGGTTTGCTTGTCTAGTTGCAGTCCGTTTCCAAACGCGCACCGCTATGGGAACAGGGGCAACGTCTCTTGCGCGGATCATTGTGCTTTTAATTGCTCTTTTGAGATGACAGCGCGCTGTGAAGGGAAAAATGATGCGCTAGACGAACGTGGCTAGTTTTTAATAGTTTTACCTCATTTATCATCTTTTTATAATCCTTGGAAGCCAAAATCCAAATCGAAAATAAAATTAGATTAACTACCCAGATCAGATGTATATTTGATGGGGAGACTCTCTCGAAGCACTCGGCAGATATCATGAACATCGTCAGATAGCTTTGTGAAATATTTTGAAACACTAGTGTTCAAAACTTAACAGTCTATATTGGATGTGCATCAAACTAACATATTCCAACCTATTTCGAAATTTTAACATGCTTATTTGCGAAAATATACTTAATTCAATTGTTCCTATCCAGCGGTGTCCGCCATCTTGTTTGAAAAATTTGGCCGGCTCACAAGGTATCCTGGGTAATTTCATCTCCCACTTAGTTTTAAGCCTGGATCGGACCTCACTATGTTTTGAGGGTTGATTTTAAGGGAAGAATAGCACTCCCCCTTGTTCCCTAAAGTTTTGGGACACCCTACCCCTACACGAGAACGCGCAAAAACGATGGTTAGGGCAAAAATCTAGGGGAAGGGGCAAAAACAAAATGGCTCCGTGTGCTGTCTACTTAGTGCAGGAGTTTGTGTTTACAGGCATCTTTGATTTGATGCATATTTGCTGCCGCAGGCCAAGAAATCACTGCAGATGTGCACATTACGATCTATGACTCAGACCAGTTTTGCTGTTGGGGTAAAATACATAAATCAAATTTTATTCAGATGAACGACTATTGGCCTTTATCAAGCTAACACAGCAAACTGACACGCAGGTGAGTTCCAGCAGGTAGACGCAGTTTCATCAAACGCTGCTGAATCACAGCTTCACTAATGCACCGGGATTCACCCTGAAGGGACGTGAACCTCTTTATTGAGGTTAAAGAGTCCCTTCAGGCCAGAGTGCCTTATTAAAATCTCATCAGCCATAGTCTGCCAGTCACTGGCTCAGGAGGAGGTCGTCTTCCTCATTGCCGCTGTGGCTTCAGGGGAAGTTTTGTCACTCACAAATATAACAGCAAGTTAAACAGTGGTTATAAACCAATAAGACTCCAGGCTTCCCCCGTCGCTCACAAATCATTAAAGTGCTATCTATAAAATGCTTGAATGGCGCGCCATTAGCTCGAAGCAATTCACGCAAATGCATGTGTGTCAATGTGCTTGGATTGTTTTTAAGCTTCGGTGCATTTTTGGGTTTTAATGTGCATTGTATTTGCCCCCAACCATGACACAGATCTGACGGCAAATTACACTCAAGTGAGCATTATAACATGGGAAATAATGGCCTTTTCTATTAGGGAAACAGTTTACTCAAAGATGATAATCAATGACATTATTTACTCACCCTAATGTTCCTCCAAACCCGTATGACTTTCTACATTTTGCAGAAAATTAAATGATTAGCTTGCAGATTGTCAACAGAGTGCATGTAAACGAACAATGTTCTTCACTCTTTCTCAATATTACCTGCACCAATATTATAAGCACTGTTTATTTGTCAGCAAATGTCTTGTGACAGCTCCAGGGCTTTTGTTAAAACTACAGCTTTATCTTCCACATTTTTGTAATCCTGCCCACGGACAGTCGGATTGACAGAGGGGTGTGCCAACATCAAAGTGCATTGTGGGTGTTGAAGTTTTTGGTAAAAGAGAACACCACAGCCCTTTTTCTCAGTTTTCTCTAGTCACGTAGCACCAATTTTAATTTCTTCATATTTCTGCTGCATAGACAGCCAGGTTTTATTAAAAGCCCATCTTGACAGCGGAAAGCCCCTTTTTTTGTTATTTGACCAGGGCTGTTAAGTTCCCGAAAGGACAAT
The DNA here is from genome assembly GCA_029959095.1 of Rhinichthys osculus. Taxonomy (NCBI): domain Eukaryota; kingdom Metazoa; phylum Chordata; class Actinopteri; order Cypriniformes; family Leuciscidae; genus Rhinichthys; species Rhinichthys osculus. The sequence goes on from JARWKJ010000002.1 coordinate 51,815,577, forward strand.
AAAGTACCACACGTGTGCTATAAATGTGCCATAAAAGACCCAAATAACATAGTGCACAAGTCATTGTCCTTATTGGAGCTTGACGGCTCCTGGTCACTGTATTCTTTCATTGTATTATAAAGAGGTTGTTTGTTTCTCTTTCTCTGTCCCGCACTCTCTTGAACTCATTCTCTGTCTTTTGTGTTCCAAGAGAATGATGCTACTGCTAATCTCTGCGAGCGCTCTTCCTAAACCGAGTCATCTTGTCACTGTAGATTATACATAGCGGTTTTATGTTTGAGATTAAGAGGAAGACTTTTATAGAAGCTCTCATTCGCTCTCTTTTTCTATAGCTCTCATTTGCAGTCTTTCTCATCTCATAGTGCATTCTTCCCTATACTAGTCAAAAATTTTCCCCAATGTTCCGTTAAATCCTTATTTATTTTGTTATATGATGACTCTTTGATTCCCACTTGCTGTGTGTCTTTACTATGGTCTACTAAGTATGACTTTTTGATGGTAAAATCAATGAAGGGATGACTCGGTGTGAGAGAAAAAGCATTAAGGACCCAGTACAACATCATGATTTTTTATGATGATGGATTCTATTTTATATTGACAACTAAATAATATAGATTATATATTATTAAATATATTGGCCATTCTTTACTGTTAAATCTGAAAATGTGGTTAAAAAATAACTGAACACCTTCTTTATGAACCTAATTATGGGGCCTAATTATCAAGTTGGCTCACAAACTAATGTACTAATCCAGGTTGTGAGCTTAGGTAGGTGTTTTTGTAAAGTGAAACTAGGTCGAGGAGCTACAACACAGCACTGCATTAATTCATGTGTGGTTTTCTCTGTCAGGTTTATCTGTTTATAGACTTGCCCTCTTTGTTCCAGAACTTTCACTGCTGGATCTCTCTCTCTCTTTTGCTCACCCGCTCACTCTCTCACCTGATGCTCCATATGTAGGACACCAGAATTATGTAGCATCTCATCCCTGCAAGTGCATTGCCTATATGAAATGTGAAATGCATAGAGCATGTATTTTAGCGTGATGCATACTCTTTTCCCGAGTGGGATTTCCATGCTTATTTTTAGTCATCACAATGAAAGATTTACATGGTGCTCGCTGTGTCTTGTCGCCCAGCCTCGTGCTCTCCAGCTCTTTATTTAGAACAGGAGAGACACATGCAGTGGAGCGTAGACAGAGGAAATCAGAAGCTCCTGCCAGACCCACAGGATGTAGGTTAGTTTACTCAGACCTGACCTGGACATGTATTGAGTCACTGGCGTGTGCCGAGTTTAACTCATACTAGACCAGAGTGGACAGATACTAGATCCCTTTCTCAGGGCAAAACACGTGTACTACCACTGAGTCAGGCACCGCAGGGTAGAAGAGAGGCATTGTGGGTAGATAACTGGGGGAGGGGTTGTCTTGAAGAGAATGTTTTTGCTAGTATTAACATTGCTCCAGGTTGTGTTCCTGAGCTACCTGTCCTGGCCTTCTGTGCTGTGACTAACAAACTCTGTCCAATGAGTCACTGCCCTAGATGGGATACATGGCCCATCACCCACAACTAAAATGTCATAAGAGGAAGAGGAAGATGGAATTTTTCTCATACACACTAGTATTATAACTTCTCTGTGTGATCTTTCATTCTTCTGTTTAACTGCTGGGGTCTTTGTCCTAGCTGGACATGAAAGCTCAACTGAAGTCTCCTATCACAACATTTTGCTAGCTAGGAGCAGACTTAAAGGGTTAGTTCACCCAAAAATGAAAATTCTGTTATCACATACTCACCCTCATGTTGTTCCAAACCCATATTTGTTTCTTTCTTCTGTTGAACACAAAACAGAAGAAAGAAACTCATTCAGATTTGGAACAACATGAGGGTGCATAAGTGATGACAGAATTTTCATTTTTGGGTGAACTATCCCTTTAAAAAATGCCTTAATGACCCGCCACACCTGTTATTAAGATTTGACATGGTCTTCCTCTGTAATGATTTTTTAATTTTCTTGTCACATCTGCTATCTACAGGTCAGTTGGCTCTGCTCCTGCAGCTCGTTCTTCACCTGCTGCCCCTAAGCCTGCGACCCCAACAACTGCCGGCAAGACATCTACATCCAGACCAACTACTGCTACACCGAAGACACCATCTACTACTGCTAAACCTTCTCCTGCTAAAACCACAGCACCCCCTGCTGGTCGCACTCCCACTCAGACTCCTAAGACCACAACACCTGTCAAGAAAGGTGGGCACCTCGTGGAATACAATAAACGCATGCATGTAGTTCAGATCAGAGCATGTGAGCGAAGCGAAGTGACGCTCCGCTTAATATGCGCTCCGCTCAGACGCTCACAGCCCAAGCAAACGCTCCACTCACAAAACGCTCACGCTCACCGGTAAAAGAAATCCCGCTCAGATCCCGCTCCGACATTACATTTCTCTGTAGTAGGCTAATTGATTTCGGTTTGTATTGGATTTCTTAAAATAATGTATTAATAGTAGGATTATAAATATCAGTTCTGATATGACATTCTGTACTTTAATTCATTTAAATTCATTAAATTAACTTTATCAATTAAAAAAACATGGCTTTGCCCTTTAGCAAACTTGCCTATAAAATGCAATAACTGAAAAAGTATATTCAATTTTCCGTGAACATAACTGCCATTGCAAAACAGGCACATAAAAAATAAATAAAAACAAGATGAAATGCATAAAGAACTCCACAAAACACATCTGGATTATCATGCCCATAAATAATATTTGTGTGTTGGCTATGGCTATATAGATTATTTTTAGTTGCACTGATATGATGATTGCATAACGAATTAACAATCCATTACTCCCACCCAACGCCACCATGTTTTAATAATTAGTTTCCTCATTTTAATTAAAGCGAACACACAATATACTATATAATAATTCATTAGCCTGGTTTAGTAAATCGTGCATGGCCACGTTGTAATAATTAGTTCCCGTGTTTTAATAAAACGAGAGGATAAATTACTTCAACAACGTGGCCATAATTTACTAAAACCAGACAACAAATTTAATTTGTGGCCATGATTTAGCCTAAATGAGAGGGTGCATTCTTAAATTAATGGGAAAGAAATTTCGTGGTGCAACCCGGTCACACTAAATGCATCTCTATAGCATGCAATGTGTTTATCGTGCAATTTATATGCGAAAATTAGTTTTTCCATGCATATGATACGCATGGGTAGGTTTATTAGTGGTGTGGAGTACGTATGCATCATACGTTTGGGTAGGATTAGTGTTATGGGATGCGTGTGTATTACACGCAATAAAGTGCGTATCATATGCACGCGAAAACTGCGTATCATATGCACATAAAAACTAATTTTTGCATATAAAGAGCGGGGTACAACACAATAGCTACCTTACCTATTTATCTAATTTATTATCGTACGCCTATAGTTCACCTTTTGCTGCACAATGTTTGCGTAGCACATCCTCGTGCTATCTGCCAATGTGTTGCTTTAGATTCCAATATGAATCTATGAGTCTCACCACACTCCCTTTCAATTTCTTCTCCCTGCTCGTTCTTAACTTTGATTTTTCTGTGCATTTATATATAAGGCTTGCAACTGCACTAAAACAATATTTGAACTCCATGACCTATTGCTCCACTCGTGATTAGCTATTTTACAGACTGTCTAGAACTAGCAAATCACCAAAGTGCATTCTGGGTTGAGCGAGTGGCGCTGAGCAGAATGAGCGAGCGGAGCGGATTCTTCAGAAAGCCGTTCTCCACTCTGGAGGAAATTTAAGATTTCTAAGAGCTCGCTCACATGCTCTGGTTCAGATGCAATCCTTGAAGCATTCTTACTGTGTTTTAAATATTTATTATAAATAAATATAAAAATAAGTAAATATTTCATAAAATACATACTTTCAGTCTACAGTATTTACACTATTTAAATTCTATTTAAAGCTGCGATACTAAGTTTGAAATTGTATATTCTTTTTTCATTAGATGTCAGTAAGCAGCCATCCACTCCAGCAACCAAGAAGCCCACATCTTCTCCACTCACCCGGCCAGCACCAGCCAAGACCACCAAACCTGACACACCTAAGTCAGCCTCCACTGCCAAGGCAGAATCAGCTTCCAAAAAGCCCACCACCTCCAGCAAGGCGGCAGATGTTAAGACTAGTAAGCCCAAGGAGAGCAAAGGAACACCTTCCAAGGAGGTCAGTGCAAGCTCCAAGACCACAGGGAGCAAGCCCAGTGCTAAAACAAGCAGCCCAAAGAAGTCAGTTGGCAGTAGCACTCCAATGCCATTGAAGGGTGGCCCTAAAGCCTCCCAGCCTGCAGACATAGCAGCCACAGAGGTTGAGAAGAAGGATGTGGTTCCTGCTGTGGTTGCAGCCACGGCTGTAGCTTCTGTTGCAGCTGCTGCTGTTGTTTCTGTGGTGACCTCTGAGGAAGCCCCCGAAGAATCAGCTGCAGCTTTTGTTCCTGCTGCCACTGAAGAGACACCTGAGGACTTGTTTACCCTAGTCAATCCTGCTGCCTCTGAGGTGAAATTAGAAGACTCATTTACAACTCTCATTCCTGCTTCCTTTGAGGACTCTAAAGATGATTTTAAAGAAATGGCTACATCTGTATTTGCCCCTACGGAAGTACCTGAAGACAAAGTTACACCTGTCATTTGTCCTGTCTCTGAGGAAACACCTGAAGACATAACTACATCTGTCATTCCCCCCACCTCTGATCAGGCACGAGAAGAAACTGTTTCACCTGTCATTCCCCCTACCTCTTATGAGGCACCTGAAGAAACAGTTTCACCTGCCATTCCTCCTACTTCTGAAGAAACATCTGAAGATAGAACTACATCTGTCATTACCCCTACCTCTGATGAGGCAAGAGAACAAACTGTATCTGTCATTCCCGCTACCTCTTATGAGGCACGAGAAGAAATTGTTTCACCTGTCATTCCCCCTACCTCTTATGAGGCACCTGAAGAAACTGTTTCACCTGTCATTCCTCCTGCTTCTGAAGAAACACCTGAAGATAGAACTACATCTTTCATTACCCTTACCTCTAATGAGGCACGAGAAGAAACTGTATCATCTGTCATTCCCGCTACCTCTTATGAGGCACCTGAAGAAACAGTTTCACCTGTTATTCCTCCTACTTCTGAAGAAACACCTGAAGATATAACTACATCTTTCATTCCCCCTACCTCTTATGAGGCACCGAAAGAAACAGTTTCACCTGTCATTACCCCTACCTCTTATGAGGCACCTGAAGAAACTGTTTCACCTGTCATTCCTCCTTCCTCCGAAGAAACACCTGAAGACAGAACTACATCTGTCATTGCCCCTACCTCTTATGAGACACCTGTTGAAACTGTTTCACCTGTGATTCCTCATGCCTTTGATAAGGAACCTGAAGACACAGTTACACCTGTTATTTCTCCTACCTCTGATGAGGTAGAGCTTGTCTATCCCCAGGATGTCCCACTGAGCATGGACACTTATAAAGATGACAATGTCATGTCTGAACTGGCTGCTGAAATGGATCTGGTCAGCCTGAAGGAACCAGTGCCTGCTGTGTCTCCACTGGGCACCACAATACTGTCCCCACCATCCTCTCCCACCGGCCCAACATTCATGCCAGTCGAGCTCCCAAGCTCAGCTCCCCTACTGGGCTTGCAGGGTCCAGCTGAACCGTGGGCACAGAGCTCTTCACTGTCCACCAGCACTGCGACCATAGAGAACCAGGAGCAGGAAAGTCAGCAGGATGAAGAAAGTGAGGATGATGATGAAAAAGAGCAGAATGATATACAGATGCCCTCTGCAGCAAAGAATGTGATGGGAGACTTTGTTCTGCTGGGCTCCACTGGTGTGGATCACATCAAAAGTGAGGCTCCTGTCTGCCCCTGGCAAGAAAGAGAAGAGGCAGTGGAGAAAGCTGAAGAAGAGATTAATGAAGATAATGAGGAAGAGGAGAAAGAGAAAGAGGAGGAGGAAGATAAAGAGGGGGAGGAAGATGAGGAGGAGGAAGAGGTGAGAGAGATTGGCATAAAGGAATCAGTGCCCCAGACAGAGAAAAAAGATGACTTTAAAAAGGGGGTGGCAGATTTTGCCAGCTGTGATTGGGGTATGAAGCAGTCAGATGACATGTACAGCAGTAACAAACATGACTCAGAAGTGACATATCCCTTCAATGCTGAAGACAGCTGCAGTGCTAAAGAGACAGGTGACTTCATCATGAGCGAGACAGACAGGGAACAGGCATTCACAGGGCCTCCTGGAATTCAGTCTTTCGGTAGTGAAGATGAAGAAGATGATGAGGAAGATGAGCATAATATGAAGGAAGACATGGATCTGGGCTTAGAGCATGATGATGAGTATTACAAGAAACAGAAAGAGTTAGAGAAGGAGGACAAAGATGTGGAAATGGTCCACAGGCACATAGCTGAAAGTGGACTTGGAGTTTGTGGAAATGATAGTAATGAAGATGATGATGATGATTACATAGAAGAGCGTCATCTAGATCTCAAGAGCATGGGTCACACTGCTGCAGCACCATCTATGCCTTTGACAGCAGCATGGAGTCATTCAAATCCATTCTCTGATCCCTTGGCCCAGCCTGCCTCCATCCTGTCTGAATCAAGCCTGTCATATTCAAGATTTCAAGAGCCAGAAACACTTAGCAAATTCCAAGTCGACCCAGACACAACCACCAAATTCTCAGCTGATCCAGATACACCACCCAAATCCCCAGTTGAGGCTTTTCTGGACAGGAGTTCACCCCTAATTCAAGCATCAGAACCTCAATCTCATATACAAGAGGATACAGGGAGCTCTGTCCCAGCAGAGTCGGGTATCTTGGCTGCTCCTGCCATTGGAATGTCCCAGTCCAGCACTCTCAGTGGGACAGCCTTGGCTGTTCACAGTAGCAGTGAGACCAGCACACCTGAAGAGCTTCGGGATTATGACAGCAGCTCAGGTGTAGAGTCCCGATCAGACAAGCAGCAAACACCAGTCCCTGCCATGCATACAGACATGGAGCAGGACCTTGGTATTCACCTTGAGCGTTGTGATGGGGAAGAGGAAGAGGCAGAGGCAGAAACTCTGCCAGCCGATGAGGTACTGGGTGATGCGGCAACAGCACCAGCCTCTGTTCCATCATCACCATCAACCTCCGGTGATGAGGCCAGTGATACAGAGGGTGAGATGCAGATCAATGACCCTGATGTCACGGTTGATGACAACACCACAGTCCCCCACAACCTTGCAGCCCTGGAAGAGGATGAGGAGGCCCCTGAACAGATTGGAGAGGAAGATGGTGATACACCTCAGTCAGCCAACTCTGTGGCCTCATATGGTTTTGACTGCTCCGCGTCCATCTCCAATGCCCACTCCATGGCTGAGAGCTGTGGAAAGAGCCCAGGTATCTTTAGCTTGGAAAATGAAGAGCAGCTTCCAGAAGAGGCCAAGGATCCCTCTTTCATCAAGGAGCTCACCCTACCAGCAGCTACCGCCTACAGTGATGACTTGTTGGGCTGCCCAGTGGACTTGCTGCCTATAAGTGAGCCCACAGAGAGAGATGCTGGGTTTGACGAGCACTACATGCTGTGTAGTAAGACAGACCCAGGCTCTATGGAGGAAATGGATCCCGAGTCCCCCATGCACCTCTCACCCCAACATGGGGACGATACAGATGGCCAGCCACCTTACTACTCTGCTATATGTGATAAGACTGATAACTTTCTGGCAGGTAACGTATAAAGTCCCTCCTTCGGAATGCACCTTGTCTACCCCAGACCCCAAGCTCCCACCCTGTGTCCTTCATTTCTTCCAAATGTGGGGTTAGCGAGCGGAGAAATGAATAGAAATAAGTAATAGAAAGGGGAAAAAGAAAGGGGGAGCTGCCAGGTGAGGGATTATAGCTTTGTCTGAGCTGCTCTCTGTTCTTTTATTACCACGGTGATGGTTATGATTGTATGGCTTCAATTTGTGTATGTACAGTAGCTATTCTCATTTTCTATTAGAATGTACTTTTTAAATAACACTGCGCTTCATGGCACCCCTGAACCTGCAATGTTAGACTAAGTTAAGATAACGTCCTTTGATGAAAGGACAAAAATGCAAAAAAATAAACACTTGGTGGACTCCAACTACCTTTGTATTTATCCTACTGTTTTTACCAATCAAATGTCAATTTTTTATACTTTGTTTTTGTTTCTTCTTGTTTTTATTTGATTTGTTGTTAAGATCCCTGTCTTACCTTAATGTTTGTACACACATCAGTTTTCCTGCACTGTAAAAGTAGCTTTACTGTCTTTTTAAACTTATTCCAGTGTCCAGCACTAACTGTTTTAGCATTAAATACAGGTTAGATAATCTTCAGAAGCTTTTCACTCTCAAAGTGTTTGACATAGGGGGTGAATGAGTGTTAGATGGCAAGTCATACTCCAATTTTTGGTTGTGTTTTGTTAGTTTTGGGCTACTGCTGCGCATTTTAGTGAAGGATAACATAGATTCTCATTGGCACGTAACTTAAGTGCTTTAAAGTACTGGGCTCAGATTGATCTGGATTCTTTCATTTACAGTAGTTGGACATGTGTACTTCAGAACGGACTACTATTTCTGTTCATGGAAATTCAAGTGTTTTCTTGCATTTGTAAAACTCTAAATAATGCTCGCAGGTCAGTGTACTGAGTATTGGGACATTTCAACAAGAATTGGAACTGCATGTGCAACTAATTAAGAAATTGTTATAATCTTGATATGATTCCAGACATCATCCGGGGATGTTTGGACATTAATGATTCACAATATTCCATTAAACATCATTGCAAGGCTGTCTGTTCCTGTTTGTTTTGTTTTTTGAGTGGCATGATGGTCTATTCTCATCCGAGTGCTCCTGTGGAATTTTATTTTGAACAGGAAATGGATATCTGCTGAAATGGTGTTTATTCCAGATGTGTTTTGATGAAATGACAGTCAGTGTTCATAGTCTATAATCCCCCTATTCAATAGCATGTCATTCCTCTTAAACTCAACACAAGAACAGGACCCCTCCCTGAAAGCCAAACACAATAAAGTTGCATGGTATCTCTTAATACATAAACAAAAACTTGACACAAATATTTCAAAACCTGCCTGAATGTTAATTTGGTCCTGTGCAGTGAACTTTCTTTCTTGCTTTTCCTATTCCATCTCTCAGTATATCTCGCTCTCAGTCTCTCTCTCTCTCTCTCTCTCTCTCTCTCTCTCTCTCTCTCTCTCTCTCTCTCTCTCTCTCCCCATCTCCTCTGCACTTCCTTTCTTTCTTTTTTTTTTTTTTAATCACCCATCATCAAAAAAAGTCATTTTACATCAAAAATATCTGGTGGTAAATTTAACAAAGTAAAATTTATCATCCATTTAGCTCTCTGTCTGTTCTGTTATGTGAAATTATGTGTGCCAGGTGACAAACATTAAGAGAGGGATTTTGTTGTTCTCTCCAAATTCCCACAAATCCAATATTTTAATTTAAGGTTTAAAAATGAGCAAGCAAGTTTAGGTTATTACCACATCATGTGGATGTATGTATGTATCATTTACCCTTAAAAACTGCCTTCATTAATGGAATTTTATCTTTATTTCATTTATATTATTTTACATTTTATTTAGATTGTTATATATATATATATATGTATATGTGTGTGTTATTGTTTTTTATGAATATATTATATCATATTATTATTACATTTTTATTTATTATATTTATATATGATTATTTACATTTCTAAGTCCTATTCAGGTAGTCTATAAATGTATTTCAGGTACATATGCAGTGATAAATTACATTTTTTATTTTTAATCCAGTTACTGTTCCAAACAATCAGAACCCACTCTTTGCAACCCATTCCAATCCTTGGATTGGTTTAGATATGACACCTCATTTATTTGATTACATACTTGAATTTCCAGAATGAAGCCCAATATATATTTTGTTTGTTTTTATTTGAATATATGGTAGCGTATGCTTATAGTCGAACACAAAACCTTTCATACTCCACTTGAGTATACTCCATTTGATTGCATGCACGTGCACAGGCGGTCGACACATGCGCTCTAGAAAGTTTCATCCTTGTCCAGTGTCTGTGCTATTTTTCTCCAGAAGTTATGACCAATAAACATGTCTCTGTATTCTTTTAAACTAAAGCTGTGGCTATCTCATAACCCCCTTACACAAGTGCTTGTCAATGCGGGCATCTGTTGTTGTTGCAGTCTCCGGTATTTTGATGTTGTTGTTCTGTCTTTTTAGTTTCGTTTTCTACTGTGAAACAACGACCTGGGCCAGTGTTGACACCTGGTTGAACAACTGATTAAAGCAAAACAAATGTAATGCACATCTGCGACCTGCACGCCACGTACGTGTAAAAAACCTTAGTATACTTTGGGCTTAACATTCAAGATTTCTTTACAGTTAAAATATTTTCAGTCAGAATGAACTACTCTCTTGAATCTTGCTGGTGACATTTTTTGAGCTGCACAATCTAACTTTTTTCACTGAATATTACCTGAAAGGAATATTCAACGTTAAATACAAGCTCGATCCACAGCATCTCTGGCTTGAGAGCACTTGGCGCATGGACTCTTTTTTGATTTTACAAACAGAACCCATTATAAATTATTTTCTTTGGTAACCAACAGAATGCCACCGTATTGAATGTCTTGAACACAGAATATTCCTTATGTGATTGTTTGCTAGTTTTGAAAAATATTCTAAGGTGTTTACAGGAAGGATGTGCGGGAAAACTCGATTCCAGACTTTATTAAGTTTTGTCTAATTTGTTGTTTGTTTTGTGTGTTTTATTTACTTGTCTGCCTGTTCCTCTTTCTGTCTGTGCTTTTCCTCTGTTCCTGTTCAGTCACACCCTTCTTCATAACAAATCTGTCAGTAAACGCATATTGCAAGTGCTTTTGACTCTCCACAGGGAAACCCTGGAACAACATACAGACTGGTGAAGTTTCACTTAACCAACAGGAGAATAATAACCATCCAAGACTAATCCAAGAAATGAATGACAATAACTACCTTGCTCCTCTGCCAGACCAACAGAGGCAGCTACAGAAGCCACAGCCTCACATCGATGTCCAGCATGTTGATGCTCCTCCGAGGTTCCCACTGACTGCATTGGTGCCGAACATGCAGCTGCGACGGTTAGAGCAGCACCAGTTGCAGTTGAGACACATTCGACGGCGCCAGGAGCAGGAACGGCTGCAACGCCTGTGTCTTGAGGAGGAAAGGCAGAGGCAGGATCAGCAAAGGGCACTGGAAAGGCAACGTCGAGAGCTGCTTCAGTTGCAGCTGCAGCAGCAGCAGCAGGAACACCGGCTACGCCGACAGCTCCTGCAGCGCCAGCTTGAGATGGAGCAGCAACAGAGAGTCAAACAGCAGTCGCAGGTGAAAGGGCAACCGCCGTGTCTCCTGTCGCCCTCATCTGGACTCTGCACCATCTACGAGGCCATGGAGACCAGCGAGGAGGAAGAGGATGCGGAGAACAGATCTGGTGGAAACCAAGGGTCCCCCAACCAGATTGGCCATTCAATCCCGACGGACCTACCGCTGAGAGTGGCCAACGGAAACCTTCGTCGACCGCCGCCACAAGAGCTGGACTGGAACACAAAACTGGACATGGTCCAGCAGCTGATTAACCAGACTCTGCTTCTGGCCGGGGAGGGCGGCTGTCCTCCACTCCTGTACCTGCCTGGGCAGGGAGGGGGAATCCTCAGCCCTCTGGAGAGCAGCCTGTGGCCACACATCATGTCCCACTTTGACTGCTCCACCGCAACAGTGGCTTCAGTCAGTAGTTACTCCCCCAGCAGCCAAGCCAGTTCCCCGCAAGGCGACTGGACTGTGGTGGAACTGGAGACGCATCATTAAAAGCCTGATTCCTCGATCAGCCAAGCATGTGCACTAATAATACAATATCAATCCCATATCCTAAACTATTATAGAAACTCAATACTGTCCAAAGCCATGTTTCCACCGAAATTACCCAGAACAATTTGTCCCAGGAACTTCCCCCCCCCCCCAGAAATGCTGTCTGCATTTCCATCGCAGCCTAAAGTACCGTGAAGATTGGGCAAATTAGTTCTGTGACGTAGGACTGTGCGTGACTTTCCAGTTACCGCTGGATTACGTCCTCCGCATATAAGCTTAATAAAGCCTGAACATTGTCGTCGGTCCATCGGTCATATTTGTTTTAAACTCCATTGTTGATTCGAATAGCAAACAACTCTTACTGCACGCACCGCAACTTACTTTTAAAAATGGTGGTTGAAATAAAATGCTGGGTGAACTCAACCAATCTGTGTATTCAGCGCCCAAGTCCCACCCCCGAAAGTTCATAAACTTTGAAAAATTACTACCTCGCCTGCAGTCTTCTGAGGGGGAAATTTTTACCCAAATCTTTTATTTAGATCCTGGTTTCCGCAGTCAAAACACACAGAGTACCACCCCAAAATCCCTAGTTCCTGGAGAAAGATCCTGCGGTGGAAACGCGGCTTAATACCTGCACTAGCATTATACCGGGGTGCCCAATCCTGACTATGAAGAGCTTCCCCCCAGTTCAGTTTCAATCCTGCTCCAACACACCTGTCTGTAATTATCAAGTTTTCCTGAAGATCTTAATTAGCTGGTTCAGTTGTGTTTGATCAGGATTGGAGCTGCAGGGAGGTAGACCTCCAGGAACAGGATTGAGGCCTGCATTATAGAGATTTATACTATTCGACCCTTATTCTCAAACTATTATTTTTTTGTTTGTTTGTTTGTAATTGTGGTCTCATCCATTCTGAATGCTGTCATTTTGAGTCTTCAGGTCGCAAGCACCTTCATGAAGAGTTTTTTGTAGCATAAACCTATCATTTCTCTTCCTTAAACATATTTAAAATCTACACATATTTATGGATTAATGCTGTTTAATTACTTTTATGTAGTATTTCGACAACATGAAGACAAAATTGACCATGTTTACTTGATTAGTCCTAATGTGATTGATTGTGAAAGATAACAAAATTGTCTTTGTCTTTTATCAAAATGTAAGAACTTGCTCTGACTCTGAAAATCCTTTCATTTTTAGCCAACGTCACTTAGGCCATGTGGGTTATAAGTTAATGTTAGACAACAGCCAAATATCTAAGTAGGCATTGTTTTAGGCCATTGTTTTCCAACCCTGTGCCTGGAAGCAAAACAACAGTAGACATTTAGGATGTCTCCCTTATCTGACCCATCCTTTGCAGGTCTGGTGAGTTGATTCAGGTGTGTTTGAATAGGAAGAGTTTGGAAATGTGTTGTGTTGGTGTGCCTCAAAGAACAGGGTTGGGGAACACTGTTGTAGGTAATCCAGCCTTTCTTAAATCTTGACAATAGTTAATGCAGTAATTTAACAGTGGCTAATGTTAATGTAATAAAGGGTACAACTCTCATTTGAAAATGGACTTTAAAAACTCCTGTTGTTTCAAGAAGTGGGTATTGACTGCAAACTGTATCTCCTGTTTTTGTAAGATTCTACTTTTGTTTTAATTCCTGCATTATTATGCATATTTAATTAAGGATAGAAATTGGAGGTCAAAAGAGAAGTAGTCAAGGGTTTTAAATTGGGGAAATTGACTGCAAACTCGCAATCAACAGCTTTTTTAGTCCTGGATTATTTACTTATGTAATGTATGGCCATATTTAGACTTAAATTTGTAATTGTTTGTCTCGGTATTAATGGCAAATACAGTTTATCAGTGTAATAGTGATTGTTACATTGATATTGGTTGTAATTAGATTATGGGTAATGTTTTGTTGTTGTCTAAGGACTGTTGACCTCATGTTGCAGTAGACAGAGCTGCTTTGTTTGCTCTTCTCCTCTGGACAGGGAGATTTCAGTTGTGGGGAAACTCTTTTCTCCCAACATTCCTGAACCATTACCTCATTTCCTGGGTCCCTCTCTTTTCAATGGGTTTCCTGGGTTACTGATGATGTCATGCCAACTAGAATAAAGGAGGTGTCTAAAAGACACATGAGGGAGAAATGGAGGGTAGGATGTGTGTGGGGGGGGGGGGGACTCTCCAGACACAAAGGTTTAGTAAATTAACTGTTTGCTGTCAGTGCTGACGATCTGATGTTCTTGGGATGCTGTGGATGATGTATTTTACATAGAGTTATATGCACAGTGTATGAAGGGTTTGTGTTGGCAAGAGTTGTGAGTTAGTATTTATCTGTCATATTTTCTACAGTGCTTTAGTTCCTTCATTTCTCTGTCTTTGTTCATTGTGTTCAATGTCTTTACTCTTTAGCTTTTAGAAGCAGCTGAATCTTTCGGGGATAGACTAGACCTGTTTTAGAGAGACTATTGAGTTGCAATAGTGCCATCTAATGATGATGCATCATAACAGCAACTGATGTGATGTTGGATTCTCAAGACAAACCAACTGGTTCAACCAAGTTATATCATATATTATTTAGGAATACATTAAAGATCAATCTGTCATCCCTCTATAGCACATGTAGCAGCCAGTTAAATGTACTTTCTGAGGTTATCATTTCCGAGGTAAGTTAATAATCACTGTTTAAAAAAAAAAAAAAAGATATATTGTAATTAATCACTGGAGATATTTCTGCCATGTTGTATGGGTGTGTTTAAATAGTTGTTTGTAAATTTTTTTTAAATTCATATCATAATTGTAATGATAAATATGTTTCAGATACCAGCGCATATTTAAGACTCATTTCCTTTTTATCTCCTTTTCTAAGATGATATTTAGAACGACAGTATAATACTTTTATTTTCATTCCTGTAATATAATAGTTATTTAATTAAGGATAAAAATTGGAGGTCAAGAGTCACGGGTTTTAAACCTTATGAACCATATAGTATACTGTATTGTCTTAAGTTTTATTAAAGGAAAGGACCAAGTAATTATAACGCAGAGTTGATTACTTTGGAAGACAGACACAATAAAACTGCGTCATTTCATGACAGATATATTTCAAAAATATATTTCATTTATTTATTTATTATTTATTTAAAGCTGCAGTCCGCAGTTTTTCCTCTTTGTCGCCATCTCTGTTCGAAATCCGCAATTGCAGTCAATCGCGTAATTATCAACTTTACGTGAGTTGTGCCTCGACACCCTTGACACCGCACAGCGCGGATGAACACAATGTTTGAGGAGAGTGTGTGTCTGTCAGTCACTGCGCCGGTGTGGATACTGGCATTCAGAATCACAGATTATTCTTTTTGGAAGTATGACCAACATAATCATTTTCAACGGAAAATGTCATCTGAACAAGTAAGTATCATCCACATTTGTTCTGGTTCTGACATTGCAGTAAATCGCGCTGATTAAATCTAACAATCGCTTATAAGTTATCATTTCACGCAAAACCGTGCAAATTAAACTTTGTTCTCAAATTGTTAATGTTAACAACGTCAGCATTGCGTGACTACATGTAATGTCCTTCCGATATGTATCCTTGTTTTCGCATGGGTCCGGTTGCAGTCTCTTTTTTTCTGTAGCCACTCCGAAGTCCGAAAGAAGTCTTTTGGATTTTACAGTGGGTGAATCTGTGTTGTCACTGGTGATTGTCGTTTGAACCTTTCTGGATCCGCCATCAAATTGATAAGTTTAATTATATCAAGTGCTGTGAGAAAAGGCTATAAATCTCCACCTCCAACATCCTCACACGCAATGTAGCCTACTAGCTGAGACTCATTTATGTGTACAGATTAGAGATGCACCGATTGATCGGCTGGTGACCGGAACCGGCCGATTTTCACGTGATCGGCCATGATCGGCGACCGGCCGGTCAGTCTGACATAATCCGATTTTATGCCGGTCAAATGCACTCTGGCACCGCATGATTAACATCGCGCAACATCAGCATCACACGTGCACACGGAACGCGCACATGTAGTAAACCTCGTGAATTACGGCCGTTTCACACCGCAAGCGGGAGCAGCGTGTTTTTTTTTTTTGTTCGGCGTGCTTGTTAATCAACGAGTGCATTCACACCGGGAGCAGGAGCGTCGCGTGAGCAGCAGTGAAGCGCGGGTTTCGGCGCCGAGTCTATTTTAGCTGCGCTCAATTTAAGTGAAAGCACACATTTGATGGACAAAATTAATATGATTTCATCCAAAAAGTGCCCAAAATGCACAGAATTTGCATGTCTGGTGTGTTTTAACAAGAACTGAAGTAGGCTAGGCTATGTCAGAAAAGAAAATGAAGACTCAAAAATATTTCTAGAAAATGTACCCATTTAAACTTGTTTTTATTATTTCCCAATCGTTTCCCTGCACATGCTCCACTTGTCCTGTTTAGCCTGGCTGGACATGTGTCAGATGAGAGAAGAACTGTTTGAGAAATATAACTTGCCATTGATGTACATGATTGCAATAGGCCTGTGTGTGTGTGTGTGTGTGTGTGTGTGTGTGTGTGTGTGTGTGTGTGTGTGTGTGTGTATGTGTGTGTGTGTGTGTGTGTGTGAGAGAGAGAGAAATATCTTTGTACTGCAAGGCTATATTTATATATTATTTTATTGCCATTACCTGTTTTCATACAGAAGTTTAGTTTGCTAAATATATCAAATAAAATGGCAAATAAAACTTATATCTATATCTATCTATATATCAAATTTTTTTAGTTGGATATTGGATGTGAAAAGGAAATGGTTCCATAACACTGCACTTCAGATGTGTGTGAATTTCCCACACCAGGAGTAATTTATATAGTTCTATTTTATAGCGATAATCTGTTAAAAAAATGTTCTATGCAAAATGTTCTATTAAAGAGAAGATAGAAAATAAATATTTGTGTGTGCTGTAAAGTGGTTTGAAAAAATGAAATCGGAATCGGCTAAAATCGGTATCGGCAGGTCAAACTCAAGGAAAATCGGAAATCGGGATCGGCCTAGAAAATTGTAATCGGTGCATCTCTAGTACAGATGTGACGTAATGACTCAGTATAGCCTACTAGCCGAGACTCATTTATGTGTACAGATGTGACGTAATGACTCAGTATAGCCTACTAGCCGAGACTCATTTGTGTGCAGATGTGACGTAATGACTCAGTATAGCCTACTAGCCGAGACTCATTTATGTGTACAGATGTGACGTAATGACTCAGTATAGCCTACTAGCCGAGACTCTTCTTTATGTGTACAGATGTGACGTAATGACGCAAAGACATGCTCGATTTTCCCGCGGAAATCCACCAGTACCACTGGAATTAAAAATATTATTACAAGCTTACCGTTTTGAATCGAGCTAAGGCAAGCAGATAGTTTCGAACACTGGCTGGTTATGTATTTTCTCAAAAATGTATTTTTAGATAATTTTTAACCCAAAAAAAGCTACGGACTGCAGCTTTGAGGAAATTGTAATGATGAGATTTGATGATTGATTCAAATATTTGGTATAAATGGTGAAGGTTGCACGTTTGGATGAGTATCCCCCTCTAACGTCCAATATTTGTTCCATAATTATTTCACTCCTTTACCTAAGTAGCCTAATCTGTTTTTTACTGTCCATCATACCACCTGTGTCCTGATTGCAAGCGAGTACAGTTTAGACATTCATCAATCCTACTACACATCTCAAAAGTAGCTATAGTGATACCACTTGTTGTCATCATAACTATCACTTTGTATTGGCTCAGTGTTTTTTCTCCTACCTTCCCTTGGACTCTTTATCATCAAGTCCGCAATATGTGTCATGGTCCATGGCCGCCGTTCCTGTGGAGGATATTACTAAATCAGATTACAGGCTAAACACTTGCGATTAACAATTAAGACTACAAACATATGAATTTTAACATTCATAAGAAGTGTATGCTAGTTTTAGCCTGTAGGTTGAGCTTGCGACATTTCGCTAAATTAGCCACAGCTAATCTAATTAGGCTACCTTTCTCGAGCATCTTGACTTTGCTGGTCGGTGTGATAACCGCTGAATAACCCAAAATGACCTTTACTTTGGGGGGAAAAAATCGTATTTCTGGGGGGAAAAGATACATTTTCACACAATTGTTGCAGTAGGTCAGACGTCTCTTCAGCGTGTGTTTACAAGCCAGCGCGCGCCTGCACTTGACAAAAACAGTTAACCAATCAGCGCCACACTCTAATAATCAATGTCTGATGTATTTTACAGGTAGGCCTATGTACCGTACGGATAGATGATCCTATTATACATTTTAAACAGTTGTATCCACACGCTTCTTTACATTTATTATCTCAATTATCAAATATACGAGTTTGCTATTGACTTTCAGTTACAGATTTAAATCTGTTTAACGGTCAGTTTTATCTGACTGACCAAATTATCAATTTGTTTGGATTGTGGTAGGCTATAACGCATGCAAATAAAATACAAACGTACAAACGATACGTTTACTTATGTTTTGAAGATGTGATTTAATGAGCCTGAAATAATATTAGCCTAATAACGGCAGCACCTACTACTTTTACAAATCTTACGACGACGTTGTCAATGTGACCCACAAGGGGGCGGATTTTCCAACTTTAACACAAGTAACGCGCATTATGCAGTAGCCTATGACAGACCAAAGCGCTTACGTTTAACATACCATATCTAATCCTGGATGAATTTGGTAACGCGTTAGGCTACTTCTGGTTTACAGGGAGTTGCATTTAAAACCTTTACAAAGGCAGAATTGGGACGTACTTAGCCTCAATTATGACTGACCATAACGTCTATTCAACCCAAATAGTAGGCTACAGGCGCATTTCAACCAAACTTAGTGTGTTGGCTAATGTTGTGATATTTTGAGTTTGAAGTTTAACACGTGTTGTAATACAATTAATGTGAAAACGAAAGCCCTCTCTTCTATGGCGGACACGTCCATCACATGACCGCGCTCCGGTCTGGCACCAGAGCGCGCACTACCGGAGCGCGAGATCACCGGGTGACGGTTTTTGCGCGTGCTTTAGTCTGATCACAGAATGGCAGCGGCAGGACGGATAACCGTGCGCTCCGGGTGACTCTCTATTGAACCCGACCTAAAGTCTGCGGAGTCCGAGGCGAAGATGCACTTTAGGGTCTAATTTTGGACTTAATTTAGCAGTGTAACGGGTTGAATATCTGTCCCAGACGCACGGAAAACAACTTCCCTTTATATGCTGCACATTTATGAATGCGATCTAAACTGAGCGCCCAATAAAACTTGTTCCTCTGCCTCTCGTCAAGGGAGTTGACGCTGGTTTTCGCAGAATGATTCAGTGGATGTGATCTTATGAGCGAACCCGGCAGCGCAACAGGACGCGGTTCATCTATGATTTATCATGTATTGCCGTTATGATGATGTGACTCGGTGGTGAAACTGAAGCTGCTCAGGTGAGAAGCATCGGCGTCTCCTCTCCTGACACCTGAGATGGCCATCAACATCAGCGGCTCCATGCGTGTAAGTTTAGACCATCTGTCGCTCCTGTGAACGAGAAGCACTGCTCTGATGATGCACTTTACATTATCTATTTTTTATTTGTGTGTGTGTGGCCGAGTGTGCGCTGTCTTAAAAGCTAATTGAATACGAATGTAAAATTACACTCAACAACAGATAGAAGTGTGTGCTTTCTCTTAAAACCTTAAGACAGGCAACAGAGAACAGGCTAGTTGTCACTTTTTACTTCATTTGATATTTTTCAGGATTGTTTTTTTTTCCCAAGCATATATTCATATATGAATTAGACATGTTGTCATATATATATATATATATATATATAGATATGACAACATGCCCCAAACAAAATCTGCCTTCATTATGCCTACAGTTCAATCTTAATAATTGTGGCATGAAAACATACATTTGTGTAACTGTACTATTTTATTTGTGCTTTTATTTTTATATTTTCAATTTAGTGTAAGTTTTAGTACTTTTATTTTGTGCTTTTGAATTTTTAAAATGTTTGTTTTTATTTCTTTAAAAAAATTCTATTTAGCTTTCATTTATTTTTACTATCAGTACTTCAGCTCAAACTTATTTCAGTTAGTTGTCGATGCAAAATTTAAAAATTGCGTTAATGTTTTTCATCTAATGTTTATATTTTGTTTTATTTCAGTAGATTTTATAGTAGGCTAGTGTTAGTTAACTAAAACACTACTTTTGACTCAGTTTTGCCCTAGTCTCCCGTATGACAGAAAAATTAAGTGAGGATTACACTTAAAGTTTATAGTGACTTTTTAGTGCATAGAATTAAACATTAATGTAATATTTTAACATATATGTTTGCATTGATTAACCCTTATTTTTTCTATGCTGGACTATGGACTGTAAATACGCACAAACACGAGTAGATGAACGTCAGGCTATCAGGGTTTATCTGTTTGTTTTGGTTTTGTTCATGTTTAGTTTCCTTGGTTTTCCTCATGGTTTTTCATTGTTGGATTGATTGGCACACCTGGTATTCATTGTGTCGATTGGTTTGCTCTGTGTATTTAACTTTGTTTTCCTCAGTTTATTGTCTATCTTCATTAGATAGTATTGTGCTGTTCTGTTCTAGTTTTCATAGTTCCTGTATTCCGAGTGTCTTGTTATTTTGAGAGTTTTGCTTTATTAAAGAAGATCCTAACATTTCTCATAATGACCTGCAACCAGTGCTAAGTGAACTCTTCCCTGCCCTTATTCAACCCCTTGAGAATTTTGCTATTACGTAATGAGTTCTGTGAAAAATAATTTCTTTATTAAGCATTTGGACTGGAGTATAATCCTGTTGCTGGCGTAATTTAGGATAAATTACCTAGATTTGCTCTTAATCTTTGTTCTAGATTAGGAGGCCTCAGCTGGTTGTCATTGAAGTGAAGGTGGTGAGCAGCTGTTTCAGTCCTGAGTTCGTTTTGTGTACATGAATCCTCTAAGTATAATGATGGTCTCGTCAGCTAATCTATCAAAAGTATCTCCTTGAAGGAATAATTCTGTCAGGTGGTCAGCAGTTTTGCAGAAAGCTTTAGTTTTAGAGTGTTTAAGGTGTAATATGAATTACAGTTTGAGTTACAACCCCCAATTACGAAGGATTAGATTGGGAAAAATCTCATCTGCCAACTAATTATTTCTTTAAAAAAAAAAATCCCACCATCTTTATTATATTTGAGGTCATCTATGCTAGTGCACACACACTACATCATGACAAAATAAGATAGTAGATACACACATTTACAGCCTTACTCTTCTAAATGTCCCCACCACAACTATGAAACACAATATCGTTTGATTCGCTTCCAGAACGATGTTTTCAGCTAATGATTGATTAAAAACACTGGCAGCCAATCAGAATCCACCAGTCTTTTAGGAGTTTGAGCATTTAAAGCGGCAGACGACAAAACTGCAGCGCAAGCGTTTATAATAAACAGAACATTATCGTCCGTTGGTCTGGACACTAGTTATCGTTATAGTTGTTGTTAATGGTGTGAACAAGCCTTTACTGCGTTATAGAAGAGAAAACCAGAGAGGCTCTCTGTCGCATCGATGTTTCAGCTTCATCCAGGAACGAATTAAAAATTAAACAGCTTTCCGTACAGAACTCGCTGTCCTCTGGACGAGGAACTGCCTCCGCTGTTCTCCGTCAGTGCAGTAACGTTACGTCCACCAGTAAGATCTCAGACTCGCTTTAATGTTTCAACACAAACCTTGATCTGATGAACTAATGTTCACAGGCAAAATTAGGCCAAGAACAAACTTTATGCAAGGTGATCACACATTTGGAGTAGGATTGGGAAAAAAAGCTAGGATTTTAACTCAGTAAATGCGTCAGTGCTGAGTAGAAAGACTCAAAAATGTAAACAAAAAAAATCAACAAGTGTTGACATAAAATGCTATGCTATTGGGGACAGTATGTAGGCATTTTTAAGTTGAACTTTCTGAGTGCATTTCATTAGATGCAAATACCTCCCTAAAAATAAATATTGTGGGATATTGACTAGTGTGACACTGATGATGATGCGAATCAAAACTGGTTTGTGTTTACACTGAGCACATTGCACTTGTTTGGCCTCTGAATAAAAGCGTTGTGTGCAAGATTCTCCTTTTGCTGGACAATTTGTTGAGCTTACACACCAAAGTATTTTCCATTCTGAAATTTCAGATTGCAATTTGAAATGCAGGTACTGTACATGTGGCTTCCCCCCCCCCCCCCCCCCCCCCCCCCCCCCCCGCATGTGTTCATGCATTCAGCTATGCTTTTGTATAGGGATGCACCAATATGAAAATTTTGCCCGATAACGATAATGTTTTATATTTGAAAGCCGATTACCAATATATTGGCCGATAAATCTAAATCCAAATTTTTATATGATCTTT
This sequence comes from Rhinichthys osculus, assembly GCA_029959095.1. Taxonomy (NCBI): domain Eukaryota; kingdom Metazoa; phylum Chordata; class Actinopteri; order Cypriniformes; family Leuciscidae; genus Rhinichthys; species Rhinichthys osculus. Next base: position 51,837,897 of record JARWKJ010000002.1, read on the forward strand.
GAGAGCCTAATTACAAAGACAAAAGTCTCACCATTAACAGCCATGTCCCAAGCACACGATCATAATTATGTTTTCATTATAATTTTATGTCGCCTATATGACTTGCGCTGCACATGTTGCACTGAACCGTATTTTCCTTTGTTGAAGTGTTTACCAATCATATTACAGGCAAGTCAACATCATCAGTGTCTCAGCTCTGTGGGAAATAACCCATTATTTATCGGCTTTAATATATTGGCCGAATTTTCTGATTGTGAACATATATCGTCCGATACCGATATGGTGGCCGATATACTATATCGTGCATCCCTACTTTCGTATACTTGCGCTGTGTGTTTCTTCCAATGGGATTTGCCTGTAGCTGTTTGTGTAACTATTTTCCTCGCTGGAGAAAGACCCGTCCCATGACCCTTTTAGTCTGGCCGTGTCCCTCCTCACCCCATGCTTTTGCAGCCCATTAGATGCATTAAAGCTCATTGCACACAATCAATAACCTGCTGCGGGTCGGTTGCTAAAACAATTGTCCAAATGTTTTTCCTCTGCAAGGAGAGCAGAAAGCAGCCCTAATGCCCTGGAGTGTCCCAGCTGGCAGTGCAAGCGCTCGGGTTATGAGCTTTCTGTCCAGAGAAACGCCTTCAGGCGGCTTGAAGGGCCCTTACGGTGAAATGCACCAGCATCTGTTTACATTAAGAGAAAACACGAGCGCAATCAAAACATAACACGATACGGGGATGTTTTGCCAACAATAGAAGACATTTTCACCTCCTCATCTGGTAGATCAAGTCCTCGTCTGTAACATCACCCTTAGTGTTTATTATAAAAGATAAGTAGACTTATAGTCTCCTGCTTTTTTTAATGCAAAGCACCACCGGTTATTAGGGTACCATTTTTTTTTAGCTAATATATATATATATATATATATATATATATATATATATATAATCATACTTCCCGAGTTGACAATTGATTTCTGAAATGCTACGTTTAAATATACAAATAATGCATTATCTTATTAAATATGCACTAATTTGCTTACATTTCCTAAACAATAATCTCTAGACATTGGATAAAGTCTGGTTCAAAAACTTGACACATTAGAGTTCAATATTTTTTTGTGGCGAAAACCATAGGCGGAGTTTGACATTCGAGCCAGGGGGGGCAAAAAAATAAAAAATCATTGTAGCAGCTGGGACCTATCAATTGGGGAACTCAGCACTAGCACATATGGACAAAACAAACATGCTAAATAAACACATATTTATTTTTAACCCAAGAAAAAAACAGTAGGCCTACAACAATATAATCTTTGATTGCCTTTATTTGATTGTAAACAGCTAGAACTTCACATAAACACTTGACTTCGCATCGCATCTTCGTTCGGACACAATTAGGATCATGAAATGTGCACTGTTAAAATATTATCTTTAACCAAAACGAAAAGATTTTTAGAGTTTTCTTTCCTTTTTTCAAAACACATTTTGGCAATGAGAGTGATTAAAAAACAAGTTAGCCTACTATTTCGCATATATAGTACTTCATGAAACATTTAAAACATTTGAAGACACGGGAAAAATGAACAGTCACACAATATAGCCTACTCTCCACATTTGAAACACATTGTGGCAATGAGAGCGATTAAAAACAAGTTATGCTCCCCCTGCCCCCCCGCAAACTCCGCCCCTGGCGAAAACCCGCATTTCGGATATCTCTGTTTATCACTCCATACTGTCATTACACAGAAAACACCATGTTTCTAGGAAGAAAATGTGAATATATATGAAGAAACCCCTCAGTAAAAACCTTTAAGTGTTTCTGAAGTGAAGAACAAACTCAAGATGTTTAAAGATGTGTATCGTAATCGAAATCTACAGACGCAAATACATAAAGTGCAATATAATAAACACGTATATGTGTATTTTGGATGTTTTCTTTCCACTAGTCTGAAAGAAGACATGTTATGGAAGGAAAAAAGACCAAAATCTCAATGGTTTTGCTTCTAGTTTCTTGCCTTAATAGTTTAGGAGGGAGGGAGGGAGGGGGGGGGGGGGGGGGGGGGGGGGGGTATTATAATAGTCAATAAGACTCGTGTTTGCAAGACTGTTGTCAGGTTTGATGCAAGTATGAATATGAAGAAAATATTTGATTGTGAGAAGGTTTGGTGACACATAAATGAGAGTAAATGACAGAACTGTAATTATGGGGTGAACTATGCATCAATAGTGACTATAAATCAGTCAGAAAGTAAAAGCAAATATTCATGATGAACTGGGTCAGAGATGATGTAAATGTAATCAGCTTTTCTTTTAATAGAGTGAATTATTATCCCTTCCTGTTCAGCAGAAAATCCTCACAAAGTCCAGAAACATTCAGACAGTTTTTCAGCGAGTGATCAGTCATTAGGGGTGGATGTGAAACTATGATAATCTTTATAATAGGCACCCTACACACAGGAAGTGATGTCAGTATATGCACTGAATACACAGGAAGTGATGTCAGGTGCTGCACCCCCTCAGTTTGTTTGATGGCTTCAGGATGAACTTGCTATGTTTCCATACACATTCTTGGTTAAACTTTATTTTAAAGTGACACAGCTACATTGTACTTGTTCAAATAATTGCTGAGTAATTTCAATTAACTTCATGTACTTACAAGAAAGTTATGGCTAGGGTTTGGTTTAGGTTTAGTTACTAGTAGTAATTATGCATCATTTACTGTTATTACTATAGTAACGTGTAACTTACATCACCTTAAAGTGATACCACATTAGTTTGTGCAAATTTTAGGAAATCGCATAATAAAATGTTGGATGGAAAGGCCAAGATGTGCATTCAATTGAGGTGGATAATATTTATATTCATTAAGACAACTTGTGCATAAAATATGATGCGAACTGCATCTTTTTATTACTGATTCTTTACACGTTTCCCTGGAAGTGAAGATTTTTTCCAATGAAATAAATAAAAGTGTTGCAATATAGCTACTCTCTGCCCTGCTGTTTATCCACAGATGCAAAAAAACGTTATAAAAAGAGCTCAACATAAAATAAGGCTCACTCTATGGCTGTTGCTTTGCTTTGTTTGCGTTTAATGTTTAAAGCACATGACGCCCTCAAGAATAATATCAGGAAAGAATTCGGCAAACGGGACGGAGAGAGCCAATATAAATCAGCAATTAATCTGCAGATATTTCTGTTTAATATATATATTTGAGGTGTTGTGTTTCTGTGTATACGCCCTGTTTAAATTATTTTATTTATACATGATCTTCCTTTTTTCCACATTGCTGTCCTTGATTTTTATTTTATCTCATATTCACTCTTGCACATTATAGTAATGGTATAAGTTTTGCTTGCTTGCATTGATTTTGACCTTGGGTTGGTTATTTTTAAACCACTGTTGCACTGACTTATTTGAGTACTGCAAGATTTTTTTTTAGGTACTCCTTTTTTCTTATTATTTTATTTTAAATGGTTTGACATGCTATACTTCATCTAAAATTATTCTAAACTTTTCTGTTTTGGCAAATGTTGTGAGTACTGGAAGAACCTTTTTGAGGAACGCCTAGTAAAACATTAGATTAAATTTAACAGTGTGATGTACTTTTAATATTGTTTTAAACTACCTTTTTCTTTATAACTCTTGTATACACCTGCAGGTTATATAACCTTGTTAGCTGAGCGAGTCACTAATAACTAATCTTGTATAATGCATACACATGCGGGACTATTTAAGTCTATGTATATTTGAAAAATGCAAGATGGGTGAAGATTATTCATTCTGAAGTGACTCTCACATGTCTGAATAATACATCTGTGTGTGGCGGAGTTTCATCTGAGATGTGATTTCACAGACAGTCGTGACAGTGTCTGATTGCTTCCTGGACGCTGATGGTCCGTGTCAGACGAGATGAGAGAGTTCAGGACTCAGATCTTATAACTCTAGAGCTGATTGCAGATGTGTGGATGCTCAAACGTGAAATCTAAATTTACTGTATTAAAATTGTAGTAAGTAAAGTCCTGTCATCCTTTTTTTTGCAGTTTTGTTCTGAAATGTCACATTATGTATGGAACTAAAATCAGTTCGAGTTTCATGTCGACATTAAAATACTTAAAGTCCCCCTGTAGTCAATCATTTTATCCCTTAAAACTCATCTTTGATCACCAAAATGACATATTTAAACTTGAATGTAACTTGAATGTAACTCAACACCCTTGCCTCATTTAGTATTCGCGGTTCTATGAATATACAAATGAGCCCCGCCTCCACTCACTCACTCAGCTCACAGATCCACTGATCACACGTTGATCTGATTGGTTACAAGGTCGTTTGTGACATCAGAAACACCAGCGATTTCAAACCGTGTTTTTGAGACTGTCTTTGTTTCACTGCAGTTTTAAGCAGAAACTAATTTGCACATGGTTTGTCTTAAAGCGTATTAAAAACACCACATAGACATATAAACAACATTAAAAGCTTGATTTTCACCACAGGGGGACTTTATATGGTTTGAAGCTTCATGGTGAGCTTAGACAAACACACACTGCGATTCTAAGCTCTTGTATGAACTCTTGTCTCCTGGAGTCTGTGTAAATTAAGCTGAAAGACTGATAAAGATTGGCAAACACACAACGACTGGTGTAAGAAGTGCTTCACAAGTGCATTAATCAGAGTCGAGGGTGATTTGGTTTGTTTTCTGAGATCCGTTCACAAGATTTTTGTGTTTCTCAGGATGAATTCTTCTGCTAATTAAATTTTTATTAGTGCTCGTTTTTTCTGCCAAAGCACTTAGAGAAATGGATCAGTCCACTCAACACTCATTAATGACTTCCTGTCTCTCTCTCTGTCTCTCTCTCTCTCTCACTGTCTCTCTCTCTCTCTCTCTGTGTGTGTGTCTCACGTCCATAAGCGTCTGTGTGTGTCTTTCATTGATCGGTTGTGGAGATGTTTGAAGCGCTCAGGTGTAGTTTTCACTCGGCGTCAGTGAAATACGATCTCCTCACACAAAACAATACATGATATAATAACAGTAAAATGAACACCGATATTTTATGTATGTGTGTCTCTTCTGCTCATCAAAGGCTGCATTTATTTGATCAAAAATACTGTAAAAACAGTAATATTGTGGAATATTTGTACACTTTAAAAATCTGTTCAGTAATATTGTGAACCAGATGTGACCAAAACCTGTCAAAATCTCCAAAAAGGGACGTCCTCATTTGTAAATCTGCTATAAAACATTTTTAAAACAAGTTTAGGGTTAGTGTAAGGGGACAGAATAAACAGTTTGGACAGTATAAAACCATTACGTCTATGGAATGTCCCCATTTAGATGGCTAAGTATACGCGCGTGTGTGTGTGTGTGTGTGTGTGTGTGTGTGTGTGGGTGTGTGTGTGTGTGGGTGTGTGCACCTGGTATTTACTACGTTATGTTTACCTAATTTCCCCACAAGGATAGTAATATACCAGTAGACCTTGACCTTGTGGGGACATTTTTTTGGGCCCATGAGCAAAGCCCCCATGAGTTTTGTGTGATGGATAGGTTTAGTTAGAGGATAGAATATACCGTTTGTACAATATAAAATGGTAACCAGTATGTGTGTATTCTCAAACTCAATCTGCTGAACTAAAGACCCACTTTAGTTCTTCTGCAAGTTTTTATGCAAAAAAAAAAAAAAGGTCTCACAGACATGATTGAACTCTTGCTAACATACAGTAAGGCCATTACAGCAAAGATAAGCCAAAGCACACGCTCAGTGTTTCCAGTGCTCTAGTTTACGTTCACACACACACACACACACACACACACACACACACACACACACACACACACACACGCAGGCTGATGTAACTGAGGATAATCATCATGTTTATCAGGCCGCCTCTCCAAATCATTTATAATCCGATTTCAATCTCCATTAAAATCTGATGGTCATTTATTTATATATTTCTGTGAGATCCTGCTGTGTGTGAAGATGACCCTCATATAGAATCATTTTTTAGCCGCAGTAACAGTTGTGTCTTAGACCCCATAATGTTCAGGGGGATGGGTGATAAGAATAGGGATGCACCGATATGAAAATTTTGTCCGATACCGATAATTCCTTATGTCTGAAAGTCGATAACCGATATATTAACCGATTAGCCTGATTACAAAAACAAGTCTCACTAATAACATCCATGTCACAAGCACAATTATAATGTTCTTCTCATTATTATTTTATGTTGCCGATATGAAATACTGAAAATAAATACTGAAATACCGATAATGTTGCACTGAACTGTATTTTCCTTTTTTTTTTTAAGTGATTCCAATCATATTTCAAGCAATTCAAAACCATCTTGTTGGACAGTGCGCATCTGAAGAGTCTCAGTTGAAGGAAATAATACATTATTTATCCACTTTAATATATACCGGTCAAATGTTCTTATCGGGCCGATAACGATAACATAAAAAATTAACATATATCTGCCGATACCGATATGGTGGCCCATATATGGTGCATCCCTAGGTAAGACTAAAAAGATTGATGAAGAGGATTTGAGGGTACAAGATTTTGAAATCAATTCGATATTTTATCGGAAGTAAAATAAATACTAATGCTAATACTAAATACTAATAATTAATAAAATAGAAGTAAAGTAAAAACTTCAGGAGTGTTAAAGAACAGGAGTAATGTGCTCTATGGGAGGGGATCTGGAAATAATTTGTGCAGCTGAATTCTGGACCAGCTGCAGTTTATGTTTAGAAGAAAGACCAAAGAGAAGAGAAATGCTATAATCTATATATGCGATGTAACTAGGGCATTTACAAGGATAGCAGTGCTGTGCTGTTCGTTGGCAGAGAAGGACGAAGATATGTCCGTAAACATGTTTATGTGTTTTTATGTTTCGTAAATTAAAATTTTCAGTATAAATAATATTATAAACGTGAGCTTCAAAAGATAGGGTGCTATCAAGGACGACACTGCGTGGATGGAAATACTATGGACTGGCCAATAGTCACAGATAAGCTATCAGTTATTGCCAGAGTAGATTTTGTACCAACCAGGAGAATCTCAGTTTAAGATGAAAACCAGTTTTTAATTTAAGATAAACAGCTGAACAGAGAAAGTGGAGGGAAAACAGAAGTAGGCATGGAAGACAGGTAAAGCTGGGCCGTTGTATGCATAGCAGTGGAAATGAATACCATACTTCCTAAAAATATGTCCATGGGGGCAGTAAATAGATCATAAACAAAAGAGGGCCCAACACTGAGCCTTGGGGAACACCAGTGGTAACTTGCAATGACTCAAAGTTTTTGTGTTGCAAGAACTGAGCATGACCAGAAAAATATAATCTAAACCAAGACAGACAGGTGCCCATAACTGCAAGGGAGGCCAGCCTGTCTAGGAGGATGATATTAATACTTAATAGAACATGATTTTAAATACATATTTAGAATTATAATAGAGGTTTTAAAGAATATTTTTCCCAAAAAAAATCAGTTGCTGATTTAAAAAAAAAAAAAAAAAATCAGTTGCTAGGGTGTTCTAGGTGGTTGCTATGGCATTGCTAGGGTGTTCTGTGTGGTTGCTTGGGCGTTGTTATGTAGTTCCTATGGAATGTTCAGAAAATTGCTACAGTGTTGCTATGCAGTTGTAATCGTCCTCTGAGTATTGCAATGCAGTTGCTATGGTGTTCTTGGTGGTTGCTATAGGATTACTATGTGGTTGCTAGGCAGTTGTTAGGTGTTACAGATGTTTGTTATGGCATTGAGTAGTCGTGGCTAAGTAGTTGTGGTTGCTTGGAAAATGCTAGCTGTTACAGATAGTTGTTAGTGCATTGCTAGGTAGTTGCTAGGGTGTTCAGGATGGTTGCTAAAGCATTGCTGTATGGTTTCTAGGGTGTTCTTGGTGGTAGCTAGCCAGTTGCTAGGTGTTACAGATGGTAGGCATTGCTGTTAGGTTGCTAGATAGTTGATAGGTGTTATAGATGGTTGGTAGGGCATTGCTAGGTAGTTGCTAAAATGCTCAGGGTGGTTTCTAAGGAATTGCTATATAGTTGCTAGGCAGTTGATAAGGTATTCTTGTGGTTGCTGCTAGGTGTTAAAGATTATTGCTATGGCTTTGCTAGGGTATCCCAAGTCTTTGACTCAGATTTTGAAGCTCAATTTTGAGGAAGCTGTAGTAATAATTTTCTGTTGTTAACCTAATTTTTTACAGTTGCAGAAACAATTAAAAATAAAGTGTGTTAAACTGTTTAGTGTTTTTTTTAAAGACCGTGTACCTCAGTGGCTTTGCTTCACTCCATCTGTGATTCAGCGATCTGAAGTTGTCATTCAGGTTTGTGTGAAATGATGTCTGTAAACATAGTGGTCGGATGGCTGAGCGTTACACTGTCAGCCTGAGTTGTGGGCGGGGCTGAACGGTGGGCGGGGCATAACGGGTGGGGTGATATGTGGGCGGGGCTTAACGATGGGACATAGTTATGGGCGGAGTTAACGGTGGGCGGGCATCAGGGCAGAGTTATGGGCGGAGTTGAATTGTGGGCGGGGCATCTGGGTAGTGTGTGTGGGGCGTCAAGGGCAGGTTTTATAAACCCTGTAAAGCATCACAGGACGGTTTCCACTGTCATTTAGGAATGCAGTTGCACTCTTTAACCTGGTTAATTTGGACCTGAGATGAAAGAGGCGTGACGTTACAGTGCTGATCATAAATTAGACCATGTTTAGATTCAGCACATACTCTTTCTTTAGACTAGCTTGATACAGTATTAAATCAACTTCTCTGCTTTGCATCACGAGATCTTGTGGCCCGCACCATCTGAGGACAGCAGAGTCCTGTGCCTTTATATGGACAAACACATACTTTAAGAACATTATTCCTTATGTTATTTATTCTAGAAACTGTATTGTAGTGGTTGTTAAGCCTTACACTCCATTGAAGTCAATGTTGCACTTGTGCTAGTGTGTGTGTGTTTTCTTTTTTGGGACAGTTTCGTTTCCTCTTTGTCTGTCACAAGTGTTCACGAATGCCATCCTGTGTATTAAAACACACACACACACACATATAATGGTGCCTCACTGAAAAGCTCGTCTCTGAACCGGAAGTTGGTTGAGAGATTTCAAAAGCGATCCATCCACATGCCCATGTATAAGTGTGTGTGTGTGTGTGTGTGTAAACGGCAAACATCTCTCATGTGTCGCGTCGAGATGAACAGGAAGCTGTTGCTGTCGTTCTCTCTGAGCGGAAGCTGTTGGTGTTCAGGGTGTCGGAGGCTCTGGTAGCAGACCCTACAGGAGTGTGTGGCGATGGATAGTGAAGGAGATGTGGGAGATTGTGCTCTGGAGGACATTCTCTCCAGCCCGGTGGAGACCGAACATGTGGTAGGACCTCAAAACCTGCTCTCTGTCACTGTTGTTCAGTCTGTTACAGGGCCCAGAACTCCCCTTCACGTCCGCCCAAACCCGTAGCTGACTTTCTCTTGTTAAAGTGAAACAGAAGAGAAGATATTTTGAGGAACGCTGGGGTTATTTTAGTATCGTTTAATCTACTATTGTAATATTTATTCACATTTTTTATGTTTTTATTTAATGTAAAGTGCTGCCCTAAAATCTTAATTTGCTCTTAATAAAACACAAACTAATAAAAGGGAGAAAAGCACAACAAAATTGATAAAACAAACTTAAAGTAAAATGTAAATGGTTCCATGCTTAACTATATTAGTTAACATGAACTTTCTAAAGCATTTATTAATCTTAGTTTGTTGATTTCAACATTTACTAACACATTATTAAAATCAAATGTATTTGTTAATATTATTTAATGAACTAGCAATGAACAGTTGTGTTTTTATTAACTAAAGTTCAGAAAGATTAATAATTACTTTAACAAATGTATCACTCACGGTTAGTAAATGCATTAACCAATGTCAACTAATGGATCCTTATTGTAAATTGTTACCAATTTTATTCATTATTTTACCATTTTATTTAAATTGTAGCATTGGCAGCCGAAATAAAATATTCTTAAGATCGTTTTTATTTTATTTCGTTTCAATGAACGTATGTGTTTTTCAGTCTCTTTAACGGTTACCACACTGGTCCAAACATTTTTGGACCCCATTGACTTAACATTGAAAAAGAAATTCATCAAAATACCTTCTTTTATGTATTTTAAGTCTGAAACGACATGAGGGTGAGTAAATGATTGAATATTTTTGTCTGAACGAACCCTGAACTAAACCCTCGCGAGCTAAAGATCATGATGATGATGGTTTATAGCTGTGTTTCTGATGTTTGTAGTGAAACTAATGCAGCTCAGAGCTTTAGTGATATTCACAAGACATCTTACTTCCGTGATGTGACGTGTGTTTCTGACTCAAACTGGATATGCAGAGAGAGAAAATGAGGACGGTGCCTGTTTTTATCCAAGATAAATTGATTGGATGCCGAAAGAGTCTCTAAGAGGGATCAATTGAGTCAGTTGAAAAGGAGGAAGAGAAAGTTGAAAGTATAATCGTTTTTTTTTTCTTTAGAAAATTGGCCACTGATGAATCATTCAGAGACCAGGAATGTGTATTTAAAAACATATGATTCATATATAATTCATTTGGAGAGAAATCAAGGCCCAAATGAGTCGCTAGTTGTCATCAAAGTATAAACAGAAAAAAAGGGTGTCGAATTTAGTTTGAAACTCACGAAATTGCTTGTAAATGTCACTAATATTTACTAAGAGTCAGCAATTGACACATCGAAACATGACATTTTTGAAGTAGAACGTACGCCATTACCTTTGTTTCATTTCGAAAAATCAGTTCACACTGAAATCTGACTTTTTATTTCAGAAAGCTGACTGAAAGTTTGAGACATTTGGTGTGAAACTCTAGAAGAGAAGCTCTTTTATAAAAGGAGAAACACCTGAAAAGCGTTTTCAGGGAAACGGTTGAGATTTGGAAGAGATTTCATTGCGATTCCTCTTTCCTATGGGTTGTTGTGATGTTTTGTGTGTGTCGCTCTTACTGAAGTGACTTTTCCTGTGTGTTTTGTAAGTGAGCTGCTCACAGCAGAACTTCCTTATTGAGTCACAGTGTTCATGTGTGTGTGTGTGTTCGCTCTGAAACACACTGTAGATGAATGTCTCTGTGTCTCGAGTTTGGTACCTGCTCTATTTACACTGTCAGACGTGTGTTTAGTCTTTGAATGGCTGTGTGAAGTGTGATATTTCAGTCTGATTGCAGTTCAACTCGGTCTGTGTCAGTTTATGACAACAAAAAGAAAACGTAAAAGAGAAGTTCTGTAAGTTTACAGATTATTTCCCTGACGATAAAGCTTCTCTTGATGCCGTTGACTTCCTCTGCACAAGCCCTGAACTGCAGAGCTGCCCTTTGCTTCTGCTGACTCATTTCAGATCATTAACAAACTCAACTAAAGTGCTGGAATAGATTGAATTACAGGCGTAACACTTGTTGCACTTAATTGACTGCTTAATTTGGGACATTTAATTTAATATTCAACAATATTATTGATCTGCCTGCATTGACACCATTATATGAGAACTGAACTGAGCTGGGCGATGACATCACGGTTTTCTCCAGAGCGGCTATATATATAAATTAACTAAATTAATATATTTTTTTACAACAAAAATGAGACATCACTGAACTTACTCAAGCTGGACTGTGACGCTATTTTCTTCTGGAAACAAACTTTGTTGCATTATTTTCCTGTTATCTATGTAAAGCTGCTTTGAAACAATCTGTATTGTAAAAAGCTCTATATAAATAAAGATGACTTGACTGACAGTAATATAATTAGTAATAATTAATAAATAAATAGTAATAAATAATAAATAAATAGTAATCATTTCTTCTACTTGTTCTTGATGTTATACTAGAAATTGATTATTTTGTGATGCTCACATTTATTTTTCACAAGCATTAGTGACGCACTGATGTAAAAATTTTGGCCGATACCAACAACCGATAATTCTTTTTAAAAGCCGATAACCGATATTTTGGCTGATAAATCTAATTCTGAATTTTAATATAATTTTTGAGAGCCTGATTACAAAAACAAGTCTCACTATTAAAATCCACGTCCCAAACACACAATTATAATGTTCTTCTCATTATTATGTTATGTTGCCGATATGACAGACTTGCTCATGTTGTATTTTACTATATTTTTCTTTTATAAGTGATTCCAATCATATTTCAAGCAATGCAAAACCCTCATGTTGAACAGTGCGCATCTGAAGAGTCTCAGCTGAAGGAAATAATACATTATTTATCAGCTTTAATAAATCGGACAAATGTTCTTATCGGGCCGATAACGTTAACATTAAAAATGATCATATATCGACTGATACCGATATGGTGGCCCATATATCGTGCATCCCTAACAAAACATGCTTTGAAGCTATTTGTATTGTATTAAGTTCTATATAAATAAATACAAAATAGACTTCATACATGCACTTAAAACCGCAGATACATATGCTTGATCTAATGAACAATGTTCACAGGTTTAATCAGAACTCAAACACACCGAGACGTCTGTGTGTTTGGTGTAAGAGCAGGTGGTGTGTTTCTGAGTTATTAATGGTGAATGTCGTCACTGACCCTGGATCTGTCTCAGACTCACACATTACACTCTTCGTTTTGCTCTTCAGTTTTATATCAGTCCACAAGGAAACAATGTTTTGTTCACTGCGAGATTTAAGTCATTTTCAGGTGGAATAATGTTCAGAGGTGAACTAGATCATCACAAGCAGAACTGATCATTCCACTGTGTTTTCAGTCATTTCAAATCAATGTTATAATTGGATGCAAATCCAGATTACGAAGAATAGACGCATCTATCTATCTATCTATCTATCTATCTATCTATCTATCTATCTATCTATCTATCTATCTATCTATCTATCTATCTATATATATATATCTGTCTATCTATCTGTGTGTCTGTCTGTCTATCTATTTGTCATTTTGTTGTTCTATCTATCTATCTATCTATCTATCTATCTATCTATCTATCTATCTATCTATCTATCTATCTATCTATCTATCTATCTATCTGTCTGTCTGTCTGTCTATCTATCTGTGTATCTGTCTGTCTTTCTATCTATCTGTGTGTCTATCTATCTATCTATCTATCTATCTATCTATCTATCTATCTATCTATCTATCTATCTATCTATCTGTCTGTCTATCTGTCATTTTGTTGTTCTATCTATCTATCTATCTATCTATCTATCTATCTATCTATCTATCTGTGTATCTGTCTGTCTGTCTATCTATCTGTGTGTCTGTCTGTCTATCTGTCTGTCTGTCTATCTATCTATCTGTCTGTCTATCTATCTGTCTGTCTGTCTATCTGTCTGTCTGTCTATCTATCTGTCTGTCTGTCTATCTATCTATCTATCTATCTATCTATCTATCTGTCATTTTGTTGTTCTATCTATCTATCTATCTATCTATCTATCTATCTATCTATCTATCTATCTGTCTATCTATCTGTGTATCTGTCTATCTGTGTGTCTGTCTGTCTATCTGTGTGTCTGTCTGTCTATCTATCTCTCTGTCTATCTATCTATCTATCTGTCTATCTATCTGTCTGTCTGTCTGTCTGTCTATCTATCTCTCTGTCTATCTATCTATCTATCTGTCTGTCTGTCTGTCTGTCTGTCTGTCTGTCTGTCTGTCTGTCTGTCTATCTATCTATCTATCTATCTATCTATCTATCTATCTATCTATCTATCTATCTATCTATCTGTCTGTCTGTCTGTCTGTCTGTCTGTCTGTCTACACTAAAAAAAAATGATATGTTGGCTTTACTTAACTTTTTTTATGTAAACAGGTTTCACCGGTTCCACATTATGTTTCGTTAAACAAACATAATATGTTCATGTAACTTCAACATCATGGAATTTGGTCATTTTAAGCGACCCAATTAAACTCTGAGCTAATGAGTTAATTAAGTGAATAATTGAGTGATGATTGAGCATTATTGAAGACACCTGATGTTAACAAGCAGAATCTCTGAAGGAGAAAACCAGAATGTTTAAGTCACCATTATGGAGATCAGTATGTGTTTTAGTTGGGCTCTTGACCATTAACTTATTAACTTTAGATTTTGTTTGGTTGCTGTACATGAGTTATAACAGCCAGATGAACAATGAACTAAGGAGATCTGATGGTGTTGGTTGTGATTTAACATAATCATTATTTCACAATCATTTGACCTCAATCACTGAACTTCTATTGAACCCAATTTCTGAGTTAAGTTAACCTTACTGTCATTGTAGAGCATACTATTTTTAGGCTTTTCAATGAAATTCAAATCATCTTTTTTTTTTTTTTTTTTTTGAGTGAGTGAGTGAGTGAGTTTTGATTGGTGGCACCCAGAATTAACTGCAACATGCTTTATAATTGTCACCATTGTTGAGATTCACAGGCTGATTCTTGATGTCTGTGCGTGCCTACTCAAAATATTTTTTAGGAAGTTTCTTTTTTATTAATTGATTTGATCATTTGAATTTCACTGAAAAGTCTAAAAATAGTATGCTCTACAATGACAATGCTGCTATTATTCGAAAGGTTAACTTAACTCAGAAATTCGGTTTAATATAAGTTCAGTGACTCAGGGCAAATGATTGTGAAATAATGATTATGTTAAAACACAACCAACACCATCAGATGACCTTTGTTTATTGTTCATCCGGCTGTTATAAATCATGTACAGCAACCAAACAAAATCTAAAGTTAATAAGTTAATGGTCAAGAGCCCAACTAAAACACACACTTATCTCCATAATGGTGACTTAAACATTCCGGTTTTCTCCTTCAGAGATTCTGCTTGTTAACATCAGGTGTCTTCAATAATGCTCAATCATCACTCAGTTATTCAGTTAATTAACTCATTAGCTCAGAGTTTAATTGGGTCGCTTAAAATGACCAAATTCCATGATGTTGAAGTTACATGAACATTATGTTTGTTTAACGAAACATAGTTATGTGGAACCGGTGGAACCTGTTTACATAAAAAAGTTAAGTAAAGCCAACATATCATTTTTTTTAGTGTATCTATCTATCTGTCTATCTATCTATCTATCTGTCTGTCTGTCTGTCTGTCTGTCTGTCTGTCTGTCTGTCTGTCTATTTATCTATCTGTGTATCTGTCTATCTATCTGTGTGTCTGTCTGTCTATCTATCTGTTGTTTTGTTCTATCTATCTATCTATCTATCTGTCATTTTGTTGTTCTATCTATCTATCTATAAATCTGTCTATCTATCTGTCTGTAATTTTCTGTCTGTTGTTTTATATGTCAATCTATCCATCTGTCTATCCATCCATCACTGACCCCTGACCTGTGTGTGCCAGGATTCAGATGGCCTGTCGGTGCTGGAGCAGCTGGGTTTGGACCAGAACTCAGATCTGTCAGACTCCAGCGTTCAGCAGCGACTGGACGAGCAGCGCGAGAGGATCCGGAGGGAGATCCGGAAAGAGCTGAAGATCAAAGCGGGAGCGGAGAACCTGCGGCGGGCCACGACTGACAAACGCAACGCCCAGCAGGTGGAGAGCCAGTTACGCAGCTCCACACGCAAACTGGACTCGCTGCACACTCAACTGCAGGAGCTGGACGCACACATCGTCATCAAGGGCCACGACGACAGCAAAGGTCAGGGGTCAAGCTTATCATCTCACCTTACAGGCACAGCCAATGCTTAAAGGTCCCATATTGTCAAAACTGAAATTTCCTGGCTTTTTTCGTGATAGCAGAGGTCTACGGGCGATGTAACTACCACATAAGTTTCAAAACAGTCAATCCACAGACAAATGCACACAGCCTGCATAAAGTAGCTGTGCCTTTCCACGAGCCGCTGTGACTTCGGTATGAATGTGACGTCAAAACTCAGTCAGCGCCTTCAGTCACTAACCAGAGCACTGCCCAGCGTCATTACTCAGGCTCCCGAACAACATTCATATAAGATAGCAGTGGCTAATGTTTATTTATTCGGAAATACCACAGCAATTTAGTTCGACCTTAACCGTCTGTTCTGCACAGTCCACAAGTGACTGCTTCGTCAATCAGGCACAGTTCAATGCCGGGTTTTTCAATGAAGCTACTCATCAAAGATGCTGAAGTCCTACACTGTTGGGTCCGACCTCAAATTCGCAACCCGTAAATAAACTTCTAACACATTTTATGTTACAATATGGAGCCAGCATAGTCTGAAATTATAGTTTGTAAACGGATATGCAACACTAACGGATAACATTTCCCTCAGCAATGTCCATCATAACAGGTCTTTTATTTACGTTACTTGTGAGCTTCACCAAGCTACAGAAATACATGACGCTACCTGTGGTTGGCCTGGCTGTGCGTCACTCAGAAAACAACAGGCCAATCAGAAGAGAGGCTCATAAATATTAATTAGACAGGCCAAAATCGACCTGTTCTTAGCAGAGCTCCTGAGAAAGGAGCTGTACAAATATATTGGGATGGTTTTTGGTACTTATACCGCTATTCTTAAAGGAGAACTCCGGCGCAAAATTAACCTTTGGTCCTATTACGCATTGTTACCTAGTCAACCGTTCCCTGAGATTTGTTTTCATGATTATCGAATGTAAATAGTTTTATCTCTAAAAACAGTTTAGCCTATAAAGGTAGTATAACGGTAGTATATTGGGCATAGATCAATGACAAATAAAAATCGCTTGTTAATACCACTAACAAGGCTCAAAATAGCCCCACACTAGCACGGTAGCATAATGAGGGTCCCTACCTTCAAACCGAAGCATTGAGAACTTTGTCAGTGTCCAGACAGTTTAATAAGAAGATATTTTTTACATACAGTCAACTTCGCGTATACAGACAGGAGCCATCTTTGAAAAATAGTCTCTACCAGTTGATCTACGAACGCTGATCCAAGTGCGCTGGTGAGAATGTGAACGAGCTATAAGTTGTGATAAGGTGAGCGCGAACAGCAGGCTTGGATCGGCATTCGTAGATCGACTGGTAGAGACTCTTTTTCAAAGATGGCTCCTGTCTGTATACGCGAAGTTGACTGTATGTAAAAAATATCTTCTTATTAAACTGTCTGGACACTGACAAAGTTCTCAATGCTTCGGTTTGAAGGTAGGGACCCTCATTATGCTACCGTGTTAGTGTGGGGCTATTTTGAGCCTTGTTAGTGGTATTAACAAGCGATTTTTATTTGTCATTGATCTATGCCCAATATACTACCGTTATACTAGCTTTATAGGCTAAACTGTTTTTAGAGATAAAACTATTTACATTCGATAATCATGAAAACAAATCTCAGATAACTGTTGACTAGGTAACAATGTGTAATTAGACCAAAGGTTCATTTTGCGCCGGAGTTCTCCTTTAAGGACATCAAAACCTAAAATAAAACTCCAGAAAGGTGTACAATATGGGACCTTTAAGGAATATTATTATATTCTAGGGCTGGGTATAGATTCAGATCTTCCAATTCGTTTCGATTCCCGCTTCGACTCAATGAATATAGATTTAATACAAATCCTATATTTATAAAAAAAAGAACAGTGAACACAAGTTTACAAGTGGTTAATTAATAAAAAGAAATTAAGAGCAACAAACCTGTATATTAAAAGGAATTTTTTATTATTATTATTAATGAGTGTATATGAATCTTCTGGGATGAATTCCTTGGGATGAAATCTTCTGGGATGAAAAAAATTCCTTTTTCTCCTATACAGAGAAAAGAGGTGTGGAAGATGCAGTAACAACCCTCCTGAATAGAATTTATAGACATCTTGAAACTCCTGCCTCTTATGTTCGCATCCTATTTGCAGACTTTTCCTCAGCTTTTAACACTGTTCAGCCACACATGTTATTAGAGAAGCTGACACTCATGGGTGTAAACCTTAATCTGGTAAAGTGGATTCAGGACTTTTTAACAGGCAGACTACAATTTGTGAGAGCGGGTCATAGCCAGTCAAAAATCATTATGACAAACACAGGAGTGCCACAAGGATGTGTTTTATCACCGTTGTTATTTATTCTGTATACAAATGATTGTGTCAGCCATCATTCCAAATGTTCATTGATTAAGTTTGCAGATGATGCTGCCTTGGTTGGGCTTTTAACAGATAATGAACAGGATTACAGAACTGAGGTTGACCACTTTTATGAATGGTGTAGTGAAAACTCACTAATTCTAAACATTTCAAAAACAAAAGAAATGGTCATTGACTTTAGAAAAAAGCCCCCTCCATTGCAACCGGTTACTATTAATGAGACAGTTATTGAGATTGTGGAGGAGTATAAGTACTTGGGTACTATTATTGATCATAAACTCACTTGGTCAGCCAACACATTAGCAAGATACTCAAAAGCACAGCAACGACTCTTTTTTTTAAGAAAATTTCGCAGCTTTAATGCAGAGACTAGCACCCTGACATTGTTTTATTTGACTTTTATTCAAAGTGTGGTGACTTTTGCCATCCAGTGCTGGGGGGGGGGGGGGGGGGGGAGGGGGGTCTTTCTATCCAGAACAGGAACATGCTGGACAAGGTAACAAAAATGGGTAGGAAAATTACTGGATCAGATGTGAAAAGCATCACAAATCTTACTGATCAGCATACCATCAATTTGGCACTGAGGATACTGGAGGATCCATTGCACCCACTTCGCACAGAATTTTCCATCCTCCCCTATGGATGTAGATTTAGAATGCCCCGAACAAAAACTAAACGACATATTACATCATTTGTGCCGAGGAGCATTCAATTATTAAATGGATCATCTATGGGCACATAGATTTATTTTAAATGTGCATTATTGAATATATATTTATTTATTGATTCCTTTAAGCCGTTGAACATTTTAGATGCGTATTATTGATTATATATCTATCTATTGATTCCTTAAGTTGTCGAATTGATAATTTTATGTCACTATTTGCTGTGTTTTGTTGTTGTTTCTTCTTTGTTTTTTAATTTATTCTATGTTTGTTGTGGTTATGTTTATTGTGGTTCCCATGAGTGTAAAACAAATTCCCCTCGGGGCAATAAAGGTTTCATTCATTCATGATGTGTTTGGTTGTGAGCATTCAAGAAACTGATGTATATATTTAAAGCCCTCATAATTCTGTTAGACCGTGACCCTGGATGAATGTTTGACCCTGTCTTTGACCCTGTCTTTGACCCCCAGATGACCTTCAGTCTCTCGGGTCGCCGAGTCGCTCCTCAGCCAATCAGGACAGGATTAAGGCTCTGGAGCGACAGCTCAACATCGAACTGAAGGTCAAACAGGGAGCAGAGAACATGATCCCCATCTACGCCAATGGGGTTACCAAGGTAATGAACGTCTATCTATCTGTCATCTATCTATATACGTACCTATCCATCTACCTATCCGTCATCTATCCATCTATATGCCGTTCTATCTATATATCATTCTATCTGTCTGTCTTTCGTTCTATCTATCTATATATATGTCTGTCTATCCATCCCTCCATCCATCAATCTGACTATCTCCATCTGTCCATCTCTCGGTCCTTCAGGATAAGAAGATGCTCCAGTCGGCTCAGCAGATGCTGCAGGACAGTAAGACGAAGATCGACATCATCCGAATGCAGATCCGTAAAGGCGTGCAGGCCACCGAACAGACCGACGACACTCAGGGTACTGAATGTGCTAGTGCTACTAACATACTCTGTCTCATAGAAATGAGCGTTGACCAACTTAACATCATCATAGATATCCATCAACGGCTTAGTAACAGCATAGGCCTATGTCACACTTCCTGCTTCCGGAACGCGGAATAGGGATTCAGAACTTCCGGTCAACAGTATTTCTCGATAAGGATTTAGATTATCAGCCATAATGTCTAAACCATCCGAGGTAGACTGACCACGAGCTATGAGGTTGTGAAACGAAGGTTTTTGCTCCTGTAGAAGCTATAAGTTCGTATGAAATCAACCTTGTTTTAAGAAAAACATGTTTTATCCACGATCTTATGAAAAAAAAACTACACTACCCACAATCCTAAGCGTAGCAGCAACGTCTGCTGATTAGAAATAACAGAGGTTTAGATGTTGATGTTTTATTGAAAATGGTTCGTTTAAAGCAGTGGTCTCAAACTCGCGGCCCGCGGCCCCCTACTTGACATTAAAGTTTAATGTTAGTGCGGCCCGTCGTTGCGTGTGCCGCGTTTTAAAAATATATATATATTTTTTATCCCTTATGGGCTACCATAGATACTCTCATGACAGCTTACGGTGGGTTTGTTGTCAATAGTTGTCATAGACAACCGCGAAGTACAAACTTACTGCGCCTGGAAAAAATTAGCGCGTCGCTTATGAGCGCGCTTTCCGCGCGCCTATATTTGAATTAACGAACTTGAGCAAGCAAAATATGTGAGCGCGATATGTGAACATGCCACGAGCTACTGGTAGCCCGCGAGCGACGTGTTGGAGACCCCTGCTCTAAAACAATGTGAGAATAATCATTTTGAGCTTGTAATATGTGTCCAGCAGGTTGATAAGAAGGTTTGCTTTGATTTGTGCAAAGTCAGTAATTTGCCTGAGACACTATACATGTGTAGAAATAATTAAATAAGGCTGAATTCACATTTAGCGCCCAAAAACGCGTAGAAAACGCTAGGCGCGCCGCGTTCTCCTTTTTCCAAAGCGCAAGGGCGGTTGCGCTCCGTAGGCGTCTGTCGTTGCTAAGCTACGGTGCGCTTGCGGCATTCTGAATAGTTGAGATGTTTTTTTTCTCTATGCGGCGTGCACGCGCTTGGAAAAAACGAGCGCGTTGCACCATGACCGCGTCACTTCCATTATGAGCGCGCATACTGCGCACCTACATTTGAAATAACGAACTTGAGCGCAAAAGACGCGATATGTGAACAGGCTCTAAGACGGGCAGACATGACTGCAAATATTTGTATTTCAAAAGCAATAATCGTTTTTCTAAGTATAATAAAAGGAAATATTAAAAAAAAAACATTCAATGTCATTAATGTGTTGTATAAAGAAAATAAAAAGGACATAAGCAAATATAAGTATCACAAATATGTGTTATAAGGAAAAGAAAAAGAATGTTTGTAAAATGAAGTATCACAAAGATTTTGTGTATAAGGAAAATGAACTTCAACTGTCAGAAGGACAGCTCATGAAGATTGGATCAGTTGTGCTCCTTTTTTGGAATACTTGAATACTATTTTTTGTGGAATACTTGATGCGGCCCAGCCTGACCCAGACTCTACCTCCAGCGGCCCCCAGTTAAGTTGAGTTTGAGACCCCTGGTTTTAAGTCACCATTATGGTGATCAGTGTTGCTTTAGCTGTGTAGTTTGACTCTTGACTTTTAACATTAGTTTTTCAATTAATGCTGTTATTGTGATTGTTATGGCAAGAACTGCAAGAGAAATTATGTACAGATGATGTTGACTACTTGATGATGATAAAGAAATTATCATCATGTAGGGTTGTTTAATTCACTGATCATATTCAGAGTCTATTCTTTGTTTAGATATCATGTTTTTTATTTCGAATTATTGATTGGAATAGTCCTGTGATTGTCCAGCAGTTTAATCTGAGGGATTGAGCACCAAGAAGTGTTAAAGATCCAAACTACCGAGTTTGATTAATTTGAGTCCGACGTCTTCCTGACGTCTCATTGACGTACTGTCTTTGCTGGGTCCCTGTTTGACTCTATGGAGGAAGTCTTATCTCAGACCTCATCAGCATTAGTCCTGTGCACACTGCAACTCAGGTTCACTTCATAGTGATATTGTGATATAAGACGACTAATATGATTTCCATCCTTACAAATTGTAAGTGTAACATTTCATATAGCGAGGACATGAACTCTTATGGCATGTTTTGAATACCAGGGATGATGCGGTTGTGGATGTTTGTGTGAAATGGTTGGTTCATAAACAGAACTGGTGTCTGTGGTTGTTTCGTCAGACAGTCTAAATCTGTCCAGTGAGACACGCATCTTTCTTTCCTGCTGTTTGTCTGTCAAAAGACTTGTAGTTTCAGCATATGAATTCAGAAGACTTATAATATAGTGCATATGGAGTCCTATGGACTGATTTATGGTATTTTATAGTGTTTCCTGTGCTTTTTGGAGCTTGATATTTGAAGTTCCTTTTGATCGTTGTATATAAAAGATGTGCAAAAAATCTCCTTTGTGTTCCACAAAAAATAACAGCAAACGTGTTTGAAACGACATGAGAAGGGTGAGTAATAATGACAGAATTTAAACTTTTGGATAAACTGTCCTTTAATAAAACTACATCTGAATGCAGAGAGTGAAAGAGACAGATTTGAAGAAAGATGAGAGATGGAGAGGGAGGAAATGGAGGGCGAGCTGAATCTGCGGGTCTAATGGACTCTAATGGTGTGTTTTGGCGCGGATGTCTCGTGTCCCGAGGCCAGAGGGTTAAGAATAGATTTATTAATGTGACTCCGCCCTCGGCCATCACTGAGATCCACGGGACGCTCCTGGGAGTGACGTCTGACATCCTGTGAGGGGATTTAAGGACTTACGTTTTAGTCATTTTAGTTATTCTCTTCAGTTCTTTATTATCTTATTTTATTACAGTTAACGTTTTTTTTTCTTTCTAGTTCTTCTCTTTAGTCCTTTTTTATATCTTATTTTATTACAGTTAACATTTATTTTAATTTTAGTGTAAGTTTTAGTGTCATTTTTTTATGTGTATTTTTTATTTCAGTTTCAGTTTAGTTTTAGTAATTTTAGTTCTGTATTACATTTTATTTAATTTCAATTAATGATAATCTTAATTTTAGTGATTTTATTATGTTTTTGTTGTAGTTTTTAATGTAATTTTTACTTAAACTAAATGAAAATAAGAAATGTTGCCTAGACAACTAATTGAAATTAAATAAGTTTAGGGTTTTTTGTTTATTTTAAATAACGTAGATATTGAGTGAGCTGATTGTGTCTTCAGACCGTTCATGTTCAAAAGTTAAAGTTATTTAACATACCTAATTACAATCAAACAAACATAAACTCATCACAGATTTTCACTCAGTGATGGAGGACTTGTAAATAGTGTGAGTGTGTGTGTGTTTGTGTATGTGAGCGAGAGTGTGTGTGTGTGTGATAGTGAGTATGTGTGTGTGTGTGTGTTTGATAGTGAGTGTGTGTGTTTGATAGTGAGTATGTGTGTGTGTGTGTGTGTGTGTGTGTGTGTGTGTGTGTGTGCCTATGTATGGCATCACCTGGAAGGATCTAACGTGTGTGCGAGTGTATGTGTGTGTGTTTGTCCATCTATGTATAGCACGCTCGGAAGGATCTAACCCGTGTGTGTATGTGTGTATGTCAGCAGGTAAGCCGGATCTGTGTGGGATGGAGCTGCGTATTGAGGAGCTCTGGCATCATTACCGTGTGGAACACGCCATGGCCGAGGGAGCCAAAAACATGCTGAGACTCATGGGAGCTGGGAAAGCACAGGACAAGAAAGCCATTGCTGAGGTGTGAGAAACATATGGTTCC
This sequence comes from Rhinichthys osculus, assembly GCA_029959095.1. Classification (NCBI taxonomy): domain Eukaryota; kingdom Metazoa; phylum Chordata; class Actinopteri; order Cypriniformes; family Leuciscidae; genus Rhinichthys; species Rhinichthys osculus. The sequence continues at coordinate 51,861,398 of JARWKJ010000002.1, forward strand.
CAAACTGGGGTACGCGAGGAGGTGACAGAGGGGGGTACGCCAACATTAAAACTGCGCAAGTATTTCTGACAGGCAAAGTACTGCCTCTAATAAATAAACAGGAACATGGTAGTGTGGTAAAAGGTCAAATACATGACATCCAATCAAATTACCACATCTTTTGTGGTCAAAACTGACTGCATCTACACAAGCAGGAAGCATATAATGGGTGCAGAGTATATGCTAAATCACACTACATTACTGCCGTTCTCCACGATGTACCATTGTAAAAAAATAAAGTGGGGATTTAGCATTTACTAGCATGAAGAACAAATATAGAGATTTATTTAAAGCCCCCCTGTAGTCAATCATTTTATCCTTTAAAACTTATCTTTGATCACCAAAATGACATATTTTAAAAAAAAATCCTTGAAAAAAATCTTCATGCCTTAAAATAGCTTGAATGTAACTCGACACTCTTGCTTCATTTAGTATTTGTAGTTCTATGAATATGCAAATGAGCCCCGCCTCCACTCACTCACACAGCTCAGAGATCCACTCGTTGACGATCACACGTTGATCTGATTGGTTACAAGGTAGTTTGTGACGTCAGCTTTATTGCTTTATAGGGATGCACCGATGTAAAAATTTTGGCTGATACCGATAATTCTGTATGTTTGAAAGCAGATAACCGATATATTGTCCGATAAATCTAAATCTGAATTTTAATATAACTTTTGAGAGGCTGATTACAAAACCAAAAGTGTCATCATTAAAGCCATGTCCCAAACACACAATTATAATGTTCTCATTATAATTTTATGTAGCTGATATGACAGACTTGCGCTGCACGTGTTGCACTTTACTGTATTTTCCTTTTTTGAAGTGATTCCAATCATATTTCAAGCAGTTCAAAACCTTTATGTTGAACAGTGCGCATCTGAAGAGTCTCAGCTGAAGGATATAATGTATTATTTATCAGCTTTAATATATCGGACAAATCTTATTATCGCCGATAACGATAACATTTCAAATGAACGTATATCTGCCGATACCGATATGTGGCCGATATATCGTGCATCCCTATTTATTTATTAATTATAATGATCATTAAATTAAAGGAATTTTTTAGAATTTGTTATAAACCATGACATACATTTAATAGGGTTAGAAAAACCTTGCCTTTTATAAGGTAAAATAAAGGTAAAAAATGCACTAGAAAATCTATTTAATGGGGCAAATATTGTCTCTTCATAGAAAAGGTGGGACTGCAGTCTAAGTGTAGAAGAGAAGGATGTTAAATGCTTCGACACTCTAAAAAAAGTTTGCTTTTGCTTGCTCTTTGAGGTTTGTTTGTGAAGTGTTTGTTTGTGTCTAGGCTCAGAGTCGTCTGAGTGAAGCGTCCCAGCGGTTGGATCTGCTGCGGGTGTCGTTGGAGCAGCGCTTGGGGGATCTGCCGGAGGAACATCCGAAAGCCTGTCTGATTAAAGAGGAGCTGGTGCTGGCGTCGTCCTCGGCCTTCAGCTCTCGTCACAGCGCCCCCTACGTCCACAACCAGTACAGCACCATCTGCAAACCCTCGCCGCTCACCGGTACGCCAGACACACACACACACACACACACACACACACGTCCTTGGCCTTCAGCTCTCGTCACAGCGCCTACTACGTCCACAACCAGTACAGCACCATCTGCAAACCCTCGCCGCTCACCGGTACGCCAGACACACACACACACACACACGTCCTCGGCCTTCAGCTCCCGTCACAGCACCCCCTACGTCCACAACCAGTACAGCACCATCTGCAAACCCTCGCCGCTCACCGGTACGCCAGACACACACACACACACACACACACGTCCTCGGCCTTCAGCTCCCGTCACAGCACCCCCTACGTCCACAACCAGTACAGCACCATCTGCAAACCCTCGCCGCTCACCGGTACGCCAGACACACACACACACACACACACACGTCCTCGGCCTTCAGCTCCCGTCACAGCACCCCCTACGTCCACAACCAGTACAGCACCATCTGCAAACCCTCGCCGCTCACCGGTACGCCAGACACACACACACACACACACACACACACGTCCTCGGCCTTCAGCTCTCGTCACAGCGCCTACTACATCCACAACCAGTACAGCACCATCTGCAAACCCTCGCCGCTTACCGGTACGCCAGACACACACACACGTCCTCGGCCTTCAGCTCCCGTCACAGCGCCCCCCTACGTCCACAACCAGTATAGCACCATCTGCAAACCCTCGCCGCTTACCGGTACGCCAGACACACACACACACACGTCCTCTGCCTTCAGCTCTCGTCACAGCGCCTACTACATCGTTTTGATTTGGGTGAAATGAGCATGAATGTGTTTTTGAGGCTGTAGTTTCAGTGTGTTGTCACCGAGCCAGATATGAGTGTTGTTGTTGTGTATCAGGGACACTGCAGGTGCGTCTGCTGGGGTGTGTGGGGCTCCTGGAGCTCGTCCCGGGTCGCAGTCGCTCGTCCCCGCTCGTCCTGCCTCACTTCAGTCCAGGAGACGCGCGCCCCTTCAAACTCACTCTGAGCAGCAGAACCAGCAGCTTCAGCCTGAAGATCCCCAGCAAGAGTGAAGACCTGTCCGGTCAGTTCACTCTCTAAACACACTCTGAACCTCACGAGTGGGGATGTTATTTAACTGTAATGTTTGTGTGGTATTCTCACACTGGTCTGATGTTGTGTGTGTGTGTGTAGGGGAGGTGAGCGCTGTGTTGAAGCTGGAGAACTGTGTGGTGGGACAGACGAGCTGGAAGAGTGTTGGTGAACAGACCTGGAATCAGAGCTTCACTCTGGAGCTGGAGAGAGTGAGTCACACACACACACACACACACTCAAACACACACGCACTCAAACACACACTCACACACAAACGCACACACACACACACACACACTCAAACACGCACTCAAACACACACACTAACACATTCAGACACACTCACACTCAAACACACACACACACACACACACTAATGCTCTAATGCTCTGTGTTCAGTCCCGAGAGATGGAGATCGCGGTGTACTGGAGGGACTATCGCTCATTCTCACACACACACACACACACACACACACAAACACACACACTAATGCTCTATTGCGCTGTGTTCAGTCCCGAGAGATGGAGATTGCGGTGTACTGGAGGGACTATCGCTCGCTCTGCGCTCTGAAGTATCTAAAGCTGGAGGATTTCCTGGATAACCAGAGACACCGGATACAGCTGGAGCTGGAGCCACAGGGACTTCTGCTGGCCGAGGTGCCAATCACACAGAAACACTCATAACGTGATGTTCATTTGCATACTGCCATGTTTTAGCATTCATCTCACTTGTCATTTTGAACTAATATGACCAGAAAATGTGTGCAAATCCTGATTTTGATAGAAATTTAGATTTGAAAGAAAATTTGGTTTGTGTTACAGGTGATGTTCATCAACCCTGTGATCGAGAGAGGTCCACGTCTGCAGCGCCAGAGGAAGGTGTTTTCTAAACAGCAGGGTAAGACTCACTACCTGTTAGCTTCTTCTTACGACTGTAACCCTAGTTCCCTGAGTAGGGAACAAGACGCTGCTTTGGGAACGCCCCTGCGTCATTGCGTCAGGAGCACATTGGGTCAACTAGTATAATGGCGAGAGTAAATGTCAGGGGCGGGTTACGTCATGACCAGGAAAGGATAAAAAGTACATCCCGATCACAGGGATGTAGGATGTATGACAAAGTGACGCAGCGTCTCATTCCCTACTCAGGGAACTAGGGTGACCTGAGACGTTCCCTTTCAAGGGAACTCGCGCTGCATTGATGACGCTTTTGGGAACGAGAATGTCCTAATGCCATACGGCCAAGAACCTGTCGTGTTAAAACTGTCACGACGTGAGAACTCTAGACCCAGGGGTATCCATGTCTAGGTCATAAAATCTGACAAACGTGAGGGGTGAAGACCAGCCAGCTGCGTCACAAACTTCTTGAAGGGACACCCCAGAAATTAGGGCCTTGGAGGCCGCCATACCCCTAGTAGAATGGGCTCTAGTGGCCAAAGGAGAAGGCTGGCCCGAAACCTAATATGCAAGAGAGATAGCCTTGACTATCCATTTGCTATCCGTCTGTTTGGATGCAGGAAGGCCTTTTTTAGGGGGCCCAAAGCATACCAGCAGGTGATCAGACTTTCTCCACAGGGCAGCTCTGTGGACGTAAGTGTCCAGTGCTCTCACTGGACAGATGAGGTTCAATTTCTCCTGGTCTTGATCTTTAAAGAGAGGAGGACAGAACGCCTGCAGTACGATAGGACGTGGAACATTGGTTAGACCCTTAGGTACATATCCAGGTTTTGGATAGAGGAACACTTTGACCATCCCGGGTGCTAACTCAAGGCACGGAGAAGATACCGATAGGGCCTGAAGATCTCCTACTCTTTTTAGTGAGGAAATGGCTGGAAGGAACACAGTTTTGAGGGTCAAACTTTTCTGAGACAGAATCAAGAGGCTCGGAGAGAGCGGCAGATACACCTTCTAGAACAAGAGCCAGATCCCAAGCTGGAAGTCTAGTACGAATTGCAGGCCTCAGCCTCAGGGTGCCATGAAGGAAACGTATTATAAGAGGATCTCTTTCAATAGATAAACCCCCCAGAGGGGCATGGTAAACAATGGCCGCAACATAAACCTTCAGTGTGGAAGGAGATAACCCTGAAGCAAAATGATCTTGCAGGAACTCAAGTATTGAACCAACAGTCCAATTAACTGGACCCCATTGTCGTAGATTACACCAAAAGGTAAAAACTCTGGACCAGAAAAAGACCAGATACTATGAGTTGGGCCCCTTAGAGGCCAGACCCACAGGTTAAATGTCTCGAATGATGGCCCCTCAGGACTGAAAGGAAGTGTCTCAACGCTTGAAGACCACCATCATCTCCAGGCAGTTTATGTGCCACGAAAGATAATGAATCCTCCACAGACCCTGAGCTGAGTGGCCTTCCATTACCGCTCCCCAGCCAGTGAGGGAAGCATCTGTCGAGAGCGAAACTCGATGGCAAAGAGCTCCTAACACTGGACCTTGGGATAGAAACCAAGGTTTACTCCATATAACCAAGGCACAGAGACATTGCCGTGTTATCTTGATTGTACGGAGTGGGTTCCCCTTAGTCTTGAGCCTCATGTACAGCAGGCCGATGGTATGATGTTGGACGTGGCTGGCATCAGGCCCAACACCTTTGAAACTGTTTTACAGTGAGTGACTGGCTTAGCTTTACCTCTTTTAAACTGTGAGGATCGAGGCGACACTGGCAGGCGAGAGCACAGAGGCGATACTCTCCTTCTGTTGCGCTCGGTATGAGGAGCTTGACGGCTGGGGCTGCTCTGTCTAATAGACTTTTGGGACAAGCGCCTTGTTTCGGGACGGGCTTCCAACTCCGGAGAGAGAGCACTGGATCCTACGGGTAAAGGCTGAGAAAGGGTGGGGCCCGTCTCAAACCCCGCCGTGAGATCCATTTGCGATCCCCACGTTAAGAGCTCCTGTGCTGCCTTGGCAGCAGCGGGGCCCGAACCACAGGGAACGCTCAACTGAACACACTCTCTCGAAGGCTGACAGAGCATGCTCGGCTCCCAAACGCATCACACAAAGTTTGAGTGTATCCCCACCCCTAAGATAACGAGGGGAGGGAGAAGCAAACAACTTGAATGATTGGACGCCATTATATATATATGTGATTGTAGCTGTATGATTTCGTGTCAGACAACAATATATATGACAGACAGTTTGTAACACAGAGCACTTGCTGAGGCACAGAAGCTAACGCCAGTCAGATCAGTTGTGCTTTTATCCTTTCCTGGTCGTGACGTCACCCGCCCGTGACGTTCACTCTCGCCATTGGACTAGTTGACACATGTGCTTCAGACGCAATCACGCAGGGGCGTTCCCAAAGCGTCATCGATGCAGCGCTAGTTCCCTCGAAAGGGAACACTGGATCTAATGCTAAATGCACTGGTGGCAGTAAAGTATGCAAGTTTAACTTCAGTCTGAAGTTTGATATGGATTTATACTCAAGATGAAATAGTACACAGGGCAATATTCGCAAAGAGTTGCACTAATATTGCATACTATGTAAGAATTATAGTATGAAAATTGGGATTCTGTGGATGTTAATGTCCCAGATTTATAAATTATGCCTAATGTAAACATTGGAGCTTGTTTATAATTTGTCACTATACACCCCAAAAAATATTTTGGCATAAATACATGTAATTGTATTACATATACATTTTTCCTTTCATTTGGATTACGTAGTTTTAATAATGTAATAATCTTAAGTGATGCATATTTGTCAGTTATAAATGGGTCAGATTTCTGCCCTCAAAAAATCATGGTATAGTGTATTATAAACTATATGCACCTATTTGATTTCATTTTTATAAAAAAAAAAAAATTATAAAATCTTTTTTAAAAGATTTTATAAAATCGTCCTGTAGTCAATAATTTTATCCCTTAAAACTCATCTTTGATCACCAAAATGACATTTAAAAGTTTTTTCCTTGAAAAAAATGTCTTCATGCTTCAAAATATCTTTTAGCCTCATTTAGTATATGTGGCTCTATGAATATGCAAATGATCCCCACCTCCACTCACTCACACAGCTCAGAGATCCACTCGTTAACGATCACATGTTGATCTGATTGGTTACAAGGTAGTGTGTGACGTCAGAAACACCAGCGATTTCAAGCCGTGTTTTTGAGACTATCTTTGATTCTCTGCAGTTTTAAGCAGAAAATACTCAGCAATGCTGTCGACTTATGAATGTGCACATGGTTTGTCTTAAAGCGTATTAAAAACACCACATAGACATATAAACAACATTTAAAGCTTGATTTTCACCACAGGGGGACTTTAAAATGCATTTTTTCAAACTGCTTAGAATCAGCATAAATCAGTTCATTGTGAAAACATAGATAGATATATAATACAATTCACAATGATTACAACAATTATTTAAAAGTGCTTTTTAATTAGCCTGAGGTCAATAGAGAGTTCATCTATTTTAGTCCTCAAAAAAACTGTTTCTAAACAGCACGGGACGGGAGTATATTTGACATGATATAATATTGTGACGTGTTTTCACAGTATTTAACTGTTGTCCTGTTTGTTGTGACTCAGGGAAAGCGTTCCTGCGCGCTAAACAGATGAACGTAGACATGGCCACGTGGGTCCGGCTGCTGAAGAACGCCATTCCCATGAGCTCGTCCACACACAGCTACACACAACACAGCCACACACACAACAGCAGGTAACACACAGCACACACACACACACACACACCTGTGATCCTCCTGACCAACATGACCGACTCTGAGTGTTTCTCCACAGCGAGATTTCCATTCAGAAGATCCAGCTGGACGACGACTCTCCCCCGTCTGTGACCAGGAAAAACACACAGGGGTCCGAGACGGTAAATCAGAAACACGCTCTAATATATGTATGACAATAATATTTAATAACATATTTAATATATGGATCTTTAACAGGAGTGGAAAATCTATGAAGTTACTAGTTCATACATCATATCAGTTAATAATTGAGCGGATATTGTGACAAACAGGACGATATGATCCTCAATATTTCAATCCCAAATACTGTGTAATTGTAGCCATAAACATAATTCTTAATCAATCTTGCTTAATTAATTCTGGCTGCTAGTTATACTACATTTACAGCTTACAAATGGTTTGTAGAAGCTTCTGCTTAGTCTTAATGTTTTATGCATCATTTTATGCAGTAACTTTTCCTTTTGTACGACCAAGTAACACTGAAATTAAAATATACAATGATATAATGATATCATCACTCAAAAACTCAATTAAACATTTTTTAAATATTATATATCAAAGATTACACCACAGGTTTAAGTTTACGTCTTTAAATAATTGATTTTGCAAACAAATTTCTTTAATATCCAATTTGATATTTTATCTTCTGTATTTTTAAGTGTAGCAGCACAATATGACCTGCACTGATTTTATTTATTTTTAGGGAAATCTATTTGCAATGAATGAAAACTTGCTCTCGGTTCTAATTATAATGTGCTTTGTTGGCATGAACCGTACATTTGTGTTGACAGCATTTGCTGTTTACAATGGCAAAAAAAGTACAAGTAAAACAAGGAATATTAGCAATTGCAGTAAAATAATACATGCAAAATAAACTAAGATAATAGTAATGAATAAATGTAACAAAAAAAGAGGGAATAATAATGTGTTTAGTGTTTAATAATAATGTGTTGATGATAATAATTTGTCAGGTGGACATTGGGCTGGTGCCGGAGCCGGTCTCTCCTCCTGATCCCGCTCCTCCTGAGAGGACTGTCAGGATCACTTCCCATAACTCCCAGCGCAGGTACACGTCCTACCAGCACAACATATGACTTCCAGACCGGGCCAAGAGACAGCGTGACACACACACACACACACACACACACTCACACTCATGTAGTTTCGGACCTCACACCAGCTCTTACCTTCAGTAATTATACCTTCTAATTACATCCGGCCTGTGTGTGTGTGTGTGTGTGTGTGTGTGTGTGTGCAGGTCGTCCAAAAGCCCCCTGTGTCTTCAGGATTTCCGAATGATCGCAGTGCTCGGCCGGGGACATTTTGGCAAGGTAACTGGAACAAGTTCAGTCTTAAATATAAACTGCAGCCACTAGTCAGACAGAATCGACACACACTGAGAACGTCCTGCACCCACGGCAACATTTATGTTTCATTTAAGCTTTTTTTTTTTATCTAATATTTGCATTTTATTTTATTTCAGTTTCATTTCAATTGACAAAAATGTATTTTAATAGTTTTAATTAACAACAACGACAATAACATTATTATTTTTCTTCTATATTTCTTTTTTCTCCACACCCTTCTGATGTTACCGCTGTGATATGTATGAAACACTTTTATTTTATGTATCAGAGATATTTATCTGTAACTAGATTTCCCTTATTCTTACACATTTGGTATACCGTGCTATTGTTTCTTTTTTGGATCTTTGTTTAGAAAAAACAAATGTCATTTTAAAAAAACTAAATAAAGTTTACAAAAAAAACAACAACGACAATAACAAGTCCAAATCAAAACAAACGTTTTAAAGCAGTTTTGCTTCTGAACTCAGATTTTACATTGCATCAACAATTTTGTTTAAAATTGAAATGTTTTTATTTGATTATATTTAGAATATTTACTTTATTTGGAATATTTTCAGATTTCTTTTTTATTTACGTTTAAGTCTTTTTTATTTGTTTTGTTTTTTAACATTACAGTTTCTAGCTTAAATTTATATCTTTTTTCAGTTTTAGTTTTTTTTTTTTTTTGATGTTAGTACTTCACACTTAAACCTTTTTTATTTCAGTTAGTTGTCAAGGAAACACTTTAAGTTTTCAATCTAATATTTATATTTTATTTCAGATATCAGAAATGCTTCTTAATATTTTTAGCTAACAATAACAACACCGCTCGTGCGTTCTACTAGAAAACTCATGTTTTAAAGCAGTGGTTTTGCTTCTGAACTTCGGTTTTACATTGAATTAACAACACAAGCTATGAGAAGTGTTTTCTCTTCCCTTTATTCGAGACACACACCAGTTTGTGAATTAAGACTCGTGTGCACATTGAGTATGACTTGTGTGTGTTTCCAGGTCCTTCTGTCTGAATACAGACACTCAGGAAAGATGTACGCCATCAAAGCCCTGAAGAAAGGGGACATTGTGGCGCGGGACGAGGTCGAGAGGTCAGCGTTCACTTCAGGATGTATTTTTCCTTACAAACATTGCATGAAATGAAAACTTCAGTTAAACCCTAAACCTCTCTCTCTCCCTCTCTCTCTCTCCCCCAGTTTAATGTGCGAGAAGCGCATCTTCGAGGCGGTGAACAGCGCGCAGCATCCGTTCCTGGTGAACCTGTTTGCATGTTTTCAGACGCCGGAACACGTGTGTTTCGTCATGGAGTACACGGCCGGCGGTGACCTGATGATGCACATACACGCCGACGTCTTCTCGGAAACACGCTCCGTGTAAGTGTTTGTAATTCATCCAGTTAATGTGCGACGCTATAGTTGTTAAGTGTGCGTTTTGGATGTGTTTTTACTGGAATTACGTGTTAAAAAATACAGGTTCCAAAAGGGTTTTTTCACAGCGATGCAATAGAAGAACCATTTGTTGCTCCCCAGAGAACCTTTAAGTGAAGAGTTCTTAAAATAACCATTTTTTAAAATTAAATTCTAAATTCATTTTAAAATTCTAAAGAACCTTTTGTGGAATGGAAAGATTCCATGAATGTGAAAGGGTTCTTCATGGAACCATTGGTTTTTAAGAGTGTACGGTGGGCATTGTACTGTAGTCTTCATATACGTGTGTTTGTGTGTTATGCAGGTTTTATTCTGCCTGTGTTGTTTTGGGGCTTCAGTTTCTTCATGATAATAAGATTGTGTATCGGTGAGTACACGCACAATTACAGCATAAATCTACAAACTTCAAAAACTGTAATTAAGTAAGTTCCTTCTTGCATCTATGTGTGTGTTAGAGATCTGAAGCTGGATAACCTGCTGCTGGATACTGAAGGCTATGTGAAAATCGCAGACTTCGGTCTCTGTAAAGAGGGTGAGTCACAGTCACAGACTGTCCTGACGTTGATGGAGTTAACGGAGTCAGAACATGATGTTTGTTCACTGCTGGATCAGAGCGATCTGTAAATGACAGCTTGTCAGCAGAACAGATTACAAGCATAATGCGCACTATTTTTAACAGTACACAAGAAGTTTCTTATGCTCACCCAGGCTGCATTTATTTGATCAAAAACAGTAAAAAATTGTGAAATATGAATGTAATTTATTCCTGTGATCAAAGCTGAATTTTCAGCATCATTACTCCAGTCTTCAGTGTCACATGATCCTTCAGAAATCATTCTAATATGATGATTTGATGCTCAAGAAACATTTATGATTATCATCATCAATGTTGAAAACAATTGAACTGCTTCATATTTTTGTGGAAACCGTGATTTATTTTATTTCTCAGGATTCTTTCATTAATACACAGTTCAAAAGAACAGCATTTATTTAAAATTGGCATTTTTTGTAACATTATAAATGTACTGTACTGTCACTTCTGATCAATTTAATGCGTCCTTGCTGAATAAAATCATTCATTTCTTTGAACAGAAAACCGGTTCTTTTGCATTTTGAGACAATTTTTATCCAAGAAATCTAAAAATCCCTACAAAAAAGTTGGCATAATGTACTTTGTGCTCTCTCTTTCTGTCTACCCAACGCCTTGTTTTTGTCCCCCTCTCTCTGTCCTGTAGGAATGGGTCATGGGGACAGAACCAGCACATTTTGTGGCACTCCCGAGTTTCTTGCTCCTGAGGTTTTGACTGACACGTCCTACACGAGAGCCGTGGACTGGTGGGGTCTCGGCGTGCTCATTTACGAGATGCTGGTCGGAGAGGTGTGTGTGTGTGTACTTTTTGCTTAGAATTTGTATATTATTTCCCAGTAAAATAGTTTTTTTCTTGCTTTAAGCATAAATCTAACAAAATTTGGTAAAGTTCACTTCAAAATCTGATTTTCTTCCTTAGTATTTTTTTTTTTTTTTCAGTACAATTATCTAAACGTTCTTAAATCAAGATACACTTGCTTGAGATGCAAAATGGCATAAAATAAGTCTTGTTTTCTGAGATATGAAGTGTGTTTGTTTAATATGAGGGAAAAAAAATGTCAACTACACTTGGAATTGTTTATTTTTCTAATACTATTGGTAATTTTTTCTTCATTTAAGCAAAAACTCATTTAATTTTGAGCAATTTCTCCAAAAACAAGACATCATATCCTATGTCATCTCAAGTATCTCAAGTAAATGCATCTTGATTTAAGAATGTTTAGATAAATATACCGGAAAACAAGACCAAAATGTGTGTGTAAAACGAGAAACCAATTTTCCAGAAAATAAGCTTATCACATATAATATCTTGTACAGTTATACTTCTTAAGTTAAGACTTAAGTATCAGACACAATCCTGATACATGATCTGTGTTCAGTCACCGTTCCCAGGTGACGATGAGGAGGAGGTGTTTGACAGCATTGTAAACGATGAAGTACGTTACCCAAGATTCCTCTCCACCGAGGCCATTGGCATCATGAGACGAGTAAGTCTGTTCACTCAAGTTAAATATTTAGGTCTTAATTTAAGAGTTATGTATTTGACTTGCAGGGTTTTAACGTAAACTATAATGTAACTGTTTCCTTGTTTCCCATTGGCAGCTGCTGAGGCGTAATCCCGAGAGACGGCTGGGCTCCGGGGAAAAAGACGCAGAGGACATACGGAAACAACCGTTCTTTAGAGTATGAAGAGTTCTTTGACTTTTTGGCTTGACTTGATACAATAATATGGAGCCCCTAGAGGAACATGGTGATGGTAAAACAAAAAAAATTAGATGGGAGTAAAAAATTATATTTCAATACTTTTGTGCTCACTTTCAAAACTATTGTGTTCCCCCGAGAATTTGTGTTCAGTCATAAAATATATACGTTATCTCGTAAAAATATTGCATTTCACATAGAAACTTTGCATTCGCTCAATAAATATGTGCGTTCGCTTGCAAAACTAACCATTAGTGTTTGCTTGCAAAAGGTGTGTTTGCTCATAAATCTGTCACACATTCCCCCAAAAATCTTAGCATTTGCTTGCAAAACATCTGCATTCTTTTGAAAGACTACAGCGTTCCCCTTTTGCGTCAGTGGAACCGTTACAGAAACGTTGTGTTTCTCGCAAAACATTTGTGTTCTCCCTCAAAACTATTGCGTTCCCCATAGAAACTTCTACAGTTCCTTTAAAAAACATTTGCGTTCGCTCACAAAATTACTGACTTTCTCCCCAAAAAACTTTAAATTTGTGTTTGTGTTCTGTTACAAAATATTCTCTCTGGAAGCGTTGGAAAACAGGCCAGAAGGAGATAGCGGAGCGGCCGACAGGAAATATTTTCCTCACTTAGATCTTTAAGAAGATCGGCCTGGTACGCCTGCAAAATCGTCATAGAGTGCAGGCACGCACCAGCCTGACCTTTTCTTTTCTAAATATTTTGCCAAAGGAACCAGGCTCTCGAGCCTGGCTTCGGGTATTAATCGGGATTCGTTATCGACCCCCTGAAGCGGGTTTCCGGCAGGGCTGGACCGAAAACGATTCTCGATTGGCGAACGCGAATGCTGCCTGGCCGCAAGCCTGTGGGGCGGACAGTGCAGCCTGCGTTCGCTGGAAACCGATGTGTCTCGAAACGTTTTTAACGGCGAAAGAGCAATATCGATTTCCTGCACCATATAAGCCCAGCCAACCAGTGCAGAGGTGTCCCTGCACGGTTTGTTGGGCAGCGCCGGGGCTTAAAGCGAAGATGCCGGATCAGGAGAAAGATAGCTCGCTAAAGGTTCCTCCATCTGCGGCATCTTGCCATAACCCGACTCTCTCGCACCCACCACATTCGAATAAACATAATGAATGTGGTGAGATCCGTAAAAAGTGGGGTTTTTCCCAGGATCTACACATAAATAAATATTTTATAAAGATTTGGGAAAAACAGTAAGCCCCGCCTCTGAGGTTGTGAACGGTGCTGCAGGAATCTCTCGTCTAGTTCATTTTGACAGGGATCATCCTGCTTATTTTGTGGCCAGCTGATATATTTTATATATATATATATATATATATTTATATTTAGTCTGGCCACAGCAGGCATCACAACCTCCACGAGCTCTACATAAGCAGAAACATAAGCCGGCGAGTGTGACTCATGTTGCTCGTTCCCGATGCTGAGCACATTTACTTCCTTATAAACAGATAGCTCGAGCACCGGGCACTCGTCACAGGCAGAAGAAGCCGCATCGCGGGCTTCTGCGTCGTGAACGAGTGTCATAGAATCTGTGGATGATGAACGAAAAGGTGCCTCAGCAGTCTCGTTCTCATCCGCAAGATCCTTCTGCGATCTCCACGATCTAAGCCGTCGCGCCGCCTCAACGGACGCAGGACCCGAATCGCGGGGATCGCGAGCCTGGCCATCATCAGGAAATAATATAACCAAGCGGGAGCGCAGCACTCTAATAGGAAGTGCTTCACAGTGTTCACAGGCAGCCCTCTCGAGAGCTGACTGTGAGTGCTGCACCCCTAAACAATACACACACACACAGCTGATGTGTGTCCCCACCCGTGGCATATATATATATATATATAATCTTGGGCAGGGGTGCACACACTTAGTGTATTGTTCACTCGCCATATATATAGAGCTTTGCACAGACAAACAACACCAAATAAGACAGACAGTTTCACAGAGAGCGCTTGCTGAAAAGCGAAAGCTGATATGTGTATGTGTCAGCGTCACTTTTATGCATCCGGTTATGCCGTCACATGTTACGTCACGACGCAACACCAATCAGGATTGGATTAGTTTCATTCTTACTTCAGAGGCGCACGCTTAGGGAGCGTCCCCAAAGTGTCGATCTTACGACGCAGTTCGAGTTCCCTCGAAAGGGAACGAACGGACTGGGCAGAAACGATCATTAAAAAATGCTGCGTTTTTTACGTTACTGGTCGGCCAATCTGGCTCTGTCCGTTAGTTAACTTTTCCAGATAACAATCGCGACAGTGAGTGACCTTACATATTATGATAAAATTGGATTTTCTCCAGTCATTGCTACAAGCTAACAAACAAGCTAACAAACTTGCTAGGTAGCATTGGTGAAGTGGCCAGGGGAATCATTCTGCCTCCACCTAAGCTTCGCCCACAAAAACCGCCACATGTTTACTAACTGAAAAGGGGTCTATAAAGCCAAAGTTGCGATCTAAGTGACAGTGTGGCTCCATCTTCTCTCTTTCTCTGCAGAATATGGACTGGGATGCACTTTTGCAGCGGCGAGTTCCTCCTCCGTTCGTTCCCGCCTTGACAGGAAAAGAAGACGTCAGTAACTTCGACTCCGAGTTCACCAACGAGGCTCCGACGCTGACACCTCCTCGTGAGCGCCGGAACCTCTCGCGCAAAGACCAGGACTACTTCAGGGACTTCGACTATGTCTCGGACTTCTGCTAGGGCACAAGGGTGCAAACTGAGGCTCCTAGGTGAGGGAGATAACGTCCTAGCGTGGTTCTCGCACCCTAGTTCCCATCAAGGGTGCGTATCCTGAGGATTCACTCAGAGAAACAGGGACGCTGACAGGCTAAACGCCTCTGATGACTGTAGAAGGCACATCAAACATGAAGAGATTCAAGAATCCAGATAATGTGAAGCTCTGCGGTGTATCTGAAAGCTGGTGGCCAGGATGTTTTCTCATCCTATTTTGGCAGGATTTTCAGATGGTCAGTCAGGCTTGTTCATGACATTTCCCCAAATCCTCAGTACCAGATGCTCAAGTAGTCGACTGGGATCTCATTACTAGACTGCTGCAGGGATGATGTATTTTTGTAGTCCTAAACCCAGAAACGAGCCTTTTAGCACGTTCAGTTCCATCACCCTCAAGTCAATGGGTTTTTTAAATGGATTTTGCCTGAAATAAGGTCTGTGGTGAACACAAGCTCCAACGATATTTTCACTTTTTATGGTGCGGCATATAGTACATCAATAATGTATAATACATAATATGAATTTTTTTTTATTTTTTATTACGTCTTCAAATAAAGCATTTGCTAACAAGAGTCTTAATGGGACTACAGAGGCTGTCGGGACATTAAACATAATGTCGAACAGGTAAACTCATCTAGTTTTGTGTTTATAATCACGCTCTTGCAAACTATTTCAACTCAAAACTTTCAGGGAAAATGTTTGTTAAATGAAGACTGAAGGAGTTGTCGGAAGCGTAACTCTTTCTTTCCCCGCTAGCTTTATTAAAAAGTTGCCAGTCACCGCCAGCGTTTTTGATCATTTTCACAAAACTTTCATGGCCCCCAGAATATTTAGTTGTGTATGAATATCTGAACAAACAATATATCAAAAGAAAGAACAGAGCCTCTGCTACCTTTATGCATTTTTATCAACACTTGAATGTGGGCAAGTTTCATAAACAAATCAACATTTTTAACAAAAAGCTGCGAATCGCGTTTTTGTCAAAGACTACGTCCAGATCGGATTCAGAACGATGATCAAAACACAGATGGAGTAGATCGAGTCCATCACAGTCCTGTTCCTTTTTATGGGGCGACTTTCATTCGGTAACGTTATGTAGTTTTGGGTAATGCTTTATTTTACAGTGCGCTTGTTACACGTTACATGTAGTTACTGTATTAATAACTATAAATTATGCATAATTACATGCAACTAACCCTAAACCAAACACCAATCCTAACCCTCACCCTATAGTAAGTACGTGTAGTTAATTATTATTACACCGTAATGCATTGTAAAAAGGACAGCCTGAAATAAAGTGTAACCTAGTTTTGATTTATATGTTTGATGATCGCGTTAGTTTACTTGTGCGTAAGCAATGCTTCTATCGCTTGTTTCTGCTTCTTCGTTTGTTTTCGGAACCAGAGATTATGTCATGCGTAATTTACCCTTAGCGTATAACAGTAGCTGTATTTCCATTACCCTTCAAATTGCTCAAAACTGGAAACTCAATTGTCAACTGTCAATTTCACAAAAACTCCCATATATCGCAAAAAGGTTTTCCGCTCACATGAGGTGGTTTTTCAGGCAATTCAAAAAAGGAATATTTCGCAAAACTGCAATGGCTTTTTTCGCATTTACAGGTCACCTGACGTACGTAAAAGTCACATGACCATTCTTTAAAGATGACGCAGTATGTTTGGACAGAAGATGAGACAGACTTCTTTATTAAACTCATAAAAGACAATACAACAAAGAAATGCCACAATTTATCAAGAGCTTGAACCAGATATGAGTGAGAAACAGCTCATATGTGAAATCAGCTCCCAGTTTAAGGGGCTTTCCTTGCCATTAATGCTTGAATAAACACGCCTAAGTCTCCTTCCATTAAAAATAATGGCTAGTGCGGTGGCTACGATATATTTGTAAACCTACCAACATCCGTTGCCATGATTTTTGAAAGGACTTATTGCGAGAGGAAAAAAAGACGTTTTAGTCGCATAACATCAGTTAATGGACTATTGTCTTTTAGCAATTTTTTTTTATTGACATTTAGGAAAAAAAATAACAACGTTTTGCTCAAATCTGTAATAAAGCGGCTAGTGAAAACATGGATTCCCGGAAAAACTGTTCTATGGTGTGTGTCATAAATGTCGGCTAATCTCGTCAATGGTGGGGAGAGTTAATGGTGATGTCGTAAGTCATGTGACAGTGGTGCAGTTTTGTATTAACTTACGTTTAGCTTTTCATTTCTGCCGAGTGAATTCAGGCTTCAAAAGTTGTTCATTTTGTGAAGGTTATCATAATGAACAAAACGTGGAAGAACCATAAACTTGTTGTTGGTCGCAGAGCTTATTTTCTGCAATAATCTAAAAGCCCATGGAAAAATCCTATCGAGGTTTTGTGGAGGGAACCAGGGTGATTTAAACTACAAAAATGCATCATCATCAATGCAGTGCTTTTTGGGAGTGTGTTAACTAGCAGAGTCCAGTTTCATGGCACTGACCCCCCCAGGGAAAGGACTCGCTGAATTCCCCCTCCGTCTTCTTTTTCTACCATTGTATCTGTATATCACACATGGTCCAGAGACTGTTTACTTCTGTAATACACTCACTTTAACCACACAGGGGCGCCAGAGAGTTTGAAAGAGCTGTGGAAACACTGTTACCGTGTCAGTATGAGCTTGTCCAGTAATGAAATGAGAGTCTGCGGCATCATCGACTGCTATATTTGTATTTTTAGAGATTATTTTAGCTGTTGTTGTTTTTTTTCTCACTGAAACTTGACTAATTGTGGAAATGCTATGCCTGAAAATGACTATATTAAACAACTCAACTCTTTTGGGGATTAATATTCCTCTACACATGCACACGTTCCATATAAGAGATTAGGTTTAATTTTAATGTGAATACATTTAACGTTTTGACATTTTAAATCACAATGGAGGTTGGACGATTTATTTTCCTGATAAAATTAATTTTCTTTATATAATTAAACAAAAATTAACAGATTACTGATCTGAGGAATATAATCTTATTAAAGTGGGAAAGTGACCTAAATTAAGCAGGACAAAACCTGAAGTTTATGAGCGGCGCAGGATGAAAATTCAATTCAATTCACATTTATTTGTATAGCCCTTTTCTTACAATACACATCATTTCACATCGAGTCCACATTACAATTCAGAATCTGTTATCAGAGGAAACTGTCTAAGTTATGCATTTCAGAAATGTACATATACAAAATCACAGTTAGCGAAAAAAGTATTCATTTAAACAATGTAATAATTTAAGGCAGAGGCAATGAGATCATTGAAGTTATGAATACGTCTGTTAACAAATGATTATGAGATTGTGTTGACGTTTTCATGATTATGAAAATGAACAGAAGTTAAGAGATTGCCTCCTTAAGATGAATCGCTTGTTGTATTTGTAAGTCACTTTGGATAAAAACGTCTGTTAAATAAATAAATGTAAATGTGAAAGTCGATGTGAACACTCATGATCTGTCATGGCAGTGCAGATAAGAGTAAAGCAGACAGTCCTGAAACAGTGTTGTGATGAACCTCACTGCTTAAAACATGACAGAGGGATGGTTTGAGATAATGTCTCATCATTGCCCAAAGAAGAAAGTATCCATGGAGACCAAAAGATGGAGCTGTTAAAAAAAGGGTCATGATGTCCTGTGAACAAACTACACTTCTATGTCTTATAACAACCCTATCAGCATGGGTTGCATTGGTAACGACGGAGGCTTTCAGGAAAAATGCGCCCTGTCTAGTCGTGGTGCAGATCTTTGGACATATCATTTGAACACTGTATGAATACTTCGGGCATTTCCGTCACCAGTTTTAATGTTATCGTTGTGCGTCGCTTTAAGAGTGACGCAAAAGACAGATTGAAATCCGATTTGAGACGCACCTGTAAAAATCATATTGGAATTGCATTTCATGGTCAGGTCATTTTGAACCGAAATTAAGTTTTTTTTTTTTTTTTTTTTTTTTTAATCTAATGTTCATCAGAGGAGTCCAAGACCCTAGGACTTTTGTCACACTTCAAGCTCGAATACACACGAAAAAATTTTACGGATTAAATTTTTGTGGTTGAAATTTAAAAAAGTAACAATACTTCGCTCGCGGGTCAATTTGACCCCCTTAGGAATGCGAGGAATGCTTCAGTACACATAGAAAAACCTAAAAATGCTAAAAAGTAGCTCAGCTCGTTTGCTCCATATAGAGCTATAAGCTCCATATAGAGCTAGTGGCTAGAGTTATCAAATATCATGTTATATATATATATTTTTTTCCCAGAAGAGGTCGGCAAAGACACAATGTAAGATATTTTGAGCTGAATTAAAAGGCTTATGCATGAAATTGTGAGTTATTTTGAATTTAAGTTGAAAGAATGTGAGGAGTGTGTTTAAATTACTATTTATTTATTATTTATTGATCAAATCTAGTAATTTAAAGGTAACCTAAATAAAATTGAAATAACAAAAAAATCGCCAAAAAATGTAATTAAAAAATAGATAAACTAGATGAATAGATAAAAAAGATAAACTATTATCAAAATGAAACAAAATAAGCTTCCTTGACAAAAAATAAAAAATAAAACGTTATTTTTTGGCCCGCGAGGGAAAGATGTGTTACAAAGTGCGAGGGAAGGATGAGGGTTAAATCATATTTGAAAAAGTCTTTTCCAGACTTTCACAAACCCATCTGGATAAAATCTGGATATGCAAAAACAAATCTGATTTTTGCTGTCAGTCTGAACATGGCCTAAATGACTGACTGTTTATCTGATCTTGACATTGCTCCTGTGCTTTGTTTGTCCATAATTTGGCCTTTTCCAAGCAAGTCACACTGCACTAAACTCTAGTAACATGTATTTGTATGTCCAACAGTGCATTCATTTCAGTTGCTTTAACAAGATGAATCTAAAGCAGGTTCCAGTTTATCATCTTAAAGGTATTTTTGATTTGATTACTCAAACTATGCAGGTAGTCAGTGATGCATAAAGGCCACGTCTCATTTGACAACTAATGCATCCTGATGCTCGTGTTCATATAATAATTGCAGGATGTTGGACAAAAGTGGAACAGTGAAGCTATCCGAGGTTATTTCAATCACAATACCAGTCTTAAGAGTTAAGAGTTTATTTGTAGTCACAAAATCAGGGTCCCTTCCCTAGAAAATCTCTATGAAATACAAACACAAATGGACAATGGAGAGTTATTTGAGTTTGCTTAATAAACTAGTCTCGACTGACCACTTGTGATAGGATTATCCAACAAATAAACTCATGTGATTTTGAACTCTTCAGATCCTGCATCTGGAAGTGCATTTTCCCCATTAATATAGGTATAGGACTGTCTTGGCCAGCATGAATCTTCATCTTTAGCAGTGGTTCTCAACCTTTGTCCGACACAATATTATAAATAAGGCCCCAATACATGGGGTAAGATATTTTCCTCTAGTGTTTCATGTTTTCCAACTTTTTTATCAACAGAAACTAGGAGGGTTGATATGTTAATAACCCACAATTCGTTTTTGTGATTCCAGAAATACTAAAAACTGTGTAAAAAAAAAAATAATAATTTAATATTATTTGTAATATTTGTACAATATACGACAATATCCGGCTTATTGCGGTAATTTCATGCTTTCTATCAGCAAATGACAGCAGCTTTCTGGCACAGCGGGAAAGAAGGATTTGAACAGAGAGATACGAAGCGCCTGCCACGCTTAGAGTGTTTTGGATTGCATAAAATACTAAAAGAAACGAATAAATACATGGTGTATGTGTGCGTACCTATGAATGCATGCATTTGTGTATGAAAAAAAGTGTCCTAAATGAAAACTGTGCAACCCAATGTCACAAAAAAAGACTTGTATATATGTATTAGTGTTCATTTTTCAACTTTAAAGTGTTAGTTTCTTTCGTTCGTGATTTTTCTCTTTTTAAATAAAAATCAGTAAATTTATTCTTGGGGTTTTTGTGTGTGTTTTTTTTTTGTCTATTTAAATTCTATTTACAAACTCACCACAAACAATAATGGTCAACTGTAATTTGTTGAATGCTAATCTTTTTCTGAAAAAGATGACACCTTGCACATGAAGAAAGCACATTGTTTTAGACTTTTACAGTCAAAACGTGTGAAAAACACCTATTTTAGCTTCAGGTTCTAAAGGGTTAACAATATTTTTTTAATTTAAACAATTTTAAAGTCACTGTACAACGGAACACATTTTCTTCCATAATGTGATGTACATCCAAATTACATGCATTTAGAAAATAGATAGTTTAAAGTTGAGAAGCACTGATGTACAACAGAACGGGGTTATGAATAAAGTTTGATAAGCCTTGTAGAGAATGCGAGAGTAGAAAGATAATATCTTTCAACTTTCCACTCTGTGTTTTTCCAGGTAGTTTACAATGAAGAGAATGCAGAGAAAGCCACTCAGACAGAAGGAAAAAAGCCCAGGCCAAATGATCTCGCTCCAGCCGAACCAAAACATCTGACATGCAATAATTGAACATCATCAGCCCAGACTAGAAGTAATTAAACCGCATGTTTTCTTTAGAGCATCTCTCATTGATTGCACCAGCTGGTTCAGATGCACGGGGTCACGTGGGTCGGGCTCATTCACAAGGCTCAGGTGTGTTCTGGTCTCATCTCATACAACGTTTTATAGAGCTGAACTTTTTCCACACTATTGATCCCTGATTGAATGAGAGTATCTTTGATGAACTCGTTACAAACATTGTACACTTTGTCTGAACAAATTCTTGTACTTTAATGTTTGGAACTACGCTCTTAAAAATAACGGATTCATAAGGGGGTTTTAGCAGCAATGCCATAGAAGAACCATTTTTGGTTCTCCAAAGAACTTTTCAGTGAAGATCACCATTTTTTTCCTCATTTGAATAATCTGAAGAACCATTTTCCACTATAAAGAAGCTTTTGTGCATTTGTAAGGTTCCACGTGGTGTGCTGAAGTTGCTTCATAGAATCATCAGAGCTAATAACAGATATTAATTTGTAAGAGTGTAGATTAGGCTTAATGCTACATTATCCTAAATGTCATAATCATTTGTTAACAAACAAGTATTCATTACTTCAATGAGCTCATCTTTTCTGCCTTAAAGGGATACTTCAGGATTTAGCATTAAGCTTTGTATTAGTAGAAAACCTGTAGTATTTTCGAATTACCGTGCTTTCCACCCTCATATCCCCCTGAGACGAGAGATTTATGTATTTTTTTGTCTGGAAAAAATCCTCCGATGACGCAAAAATCGTCATTTTGCGTCATCAGAGGATTTTTTGGTCAGAGGCTAAAGACTACAGCCAGTAGTAGGGGCTGTCCCGCATGTTCTCAACCCGCCCATAGAGGGCGGGATCTCACTCACAGAATGTGCACATGGTGTCAGCCATCTTTTTTTGGAAGCTAAGCTGGCAGGCTCTTGTTCTGTGGAGAAAGCTGAGTAGTAGGGGTTACCATCCTCTTTTTCCCGGACATGTCCAGCCGTCGATGTCCGGGATTCAGCTTTTGCTTTCTGCAGTCGCCATTCATTGTTTACATGCACACCTTTTGTTTCAATCTAACTGAATTCATTCCGATTAGTGAATCTGAATGTAGTGTTTACATGAACGCTAAACAAGTGATCGGTTGATGTGCGTTTTAACATTGCTAAGAAAATTCCCGCTCCTCCGTGAGAGATACGAGACCGGTGCGTCTCACAGGTGTCGCTCATCGGTAATCACGCCACCGGCCTCGCGCCGTTCTCCCGCGGCCCTAGCCTCGTCCTGCTCGCCACAGTAAACATAACGAATGGCGACTGTAGAACGCAAAAGCCGAATCCCGGACATTTTGGGCGATCTCGAAACACATTTTCGGGCAGACTCATCACGGAGACTCACTAGTAGCCTAGACTTGTTGTTTAACTACTGCGCTCTGTTACCGGGAGGCGTGGCCTCCTAGGGCAGCGAAGCAAGTGCATTCTGGGAGTTGTTGTCTTTGATCCAAATAAGCCAAAAATACATTTTCTGGCTTTTCTCAGTCTAGAAAGCTCCAAATTAAAAAATAATTTCACATTTCTTCTACATAAATGTCCCATTTTAAATACACATTCATCTTTCCAGAGGTGAAGTATCCCTTTAAATCATTACATTGTTGTGATTTTGTATATGCACATTTCTGAAATGCATAACTTAGACTGTTTCCTCTGATAACAGACTCTGAATTGTAATGTGGACTCGTGTATTTTCTGTAAAGCTGCTTTGAAACGATGTGTATTGTGAAAAAAAAGAGACTGTGTGTCACTTTTTTGTATAAGAGAAACTTTTTAGAAATTGTTTGGATTACATTGTAAAAGTTACAAATATGATGCTGTACAAGGACAGTGCTGCTATAATTAATAAAGTAAACTTAACTCAGAAATTGGGCTCTATATGAGTTCAGTGATTCAGGTCAAATGATTGTGACATGGTGATTATGTTAAAACACAACCAACACCATCAGATGACCTTTGTTTATTGTTCATCCGGCTGTTATAACTCATGTAGAGCAGCCAAACAAAATCTAAAGTCAATGACTTAAGGGTCAAGAGCCCAACTAAAACAAATACTGATCACCATAATGGTGACTTAAAATTATGTTTTTCTCCTTCAGTGATTCTGCTTGTTAACATCAGGTGACTTCAATGTTGGCAATATAAATAAAGAGTTCTTAATTTATCTATGACGTCTGTCTGTTATTCAGATATTTTTTGTTTAAAAAATAATTTGTGTCAATTTTATTCATTTTAAATGGTTAACTTTTAAGGAATTAATTTGATTAATTATTACTCAATTCTAATTTGTTAAAATTGATTAATAATATTGCTTGTAATCTGTTGCCACAATTTAATTGATTAGATATAGCGTATTAATCTTTACAGTGTATACAAATAAATGTGACTTGAATTGAATTAATGGTTTGTTCATATACTTGTTTTCGTGTTTTAGCAAACACTGTTTTTCCTTGAGATGCTTTTCAAAACAATGTGTGTTTGAGTTTTTGACAATCAAGATGTTTGATTCGAGTGTCTCTTAACGGTAGAGTAATCTGTTCATCTGCAGACGGGAGCGCACTGTTCCCATCATATACTCTCTTGTTTCTTGCCCAAGGTGAAGATAACAGATATGACTGTCTTTCACTGACTCCCAAAAAATGACCCGTTTTATTATATCTGGTATATTTGTTTACATTCCTCAAAATATCTCTTTCTGTTAGTGTCTTTTGTGTGTGTGTGTGTGTGTGTGTGTGTGTGTGTGTGTGTGTGTGTACATCATTTGTCTTAAACTTGTAGATTGAGTCCTCCAAAGCCAATCAGAAATCAGATTCCCTCAGACTGTTGACTTCAGGGAGAAACTGTGGCCATGATCCTAGATAACTGCGGCCTAATCTAAAGGTAAAACACTCTCCCTGGAAACCATTTCACATTTTCTTAACATTGTAAAATCTCTGTGATTCTGCATTTAGAACACTGGGTTTATAATTCAGTTAGTTAATGAACATGACTAAAGTCGATTGAGTTCTTAGTGTCTTATCCAGTATTCCATTTATTTAAAATAAAGGTTCTTTACTGGCATCGATGGTTCCATTAAGAACTTCCAAGAACATCAACGGAATCTTTCAAATCCACAAAAGTTCTGTATGGTGGAAAGAGATTCTTTAGATTATTAGAAGGTTCTTTTAGGAACTGTCCACTTAAAGGTTCTTTGGGAAACCCAAAAAATGGTTCTTCTATTGCATCACTATGAAATCCCCACCTTTTGTAACCTTTATTTTTAAGAGTGCGGCGACAAGCGATGGCCGTTTCCATTTAACAAGACAAACTGCGTTATAAAATTCAATTGATCGCAAATCACAGGCAATCAGAATCCAGGGCTGGAATTTCAGCGTGGGTATTGCGCATAATTTTAATAATTCCTGCAGGTCTCGCGCTTATAATGCGGGACGTTCCCGCAAACATCTATTCACTTTAGCATGTAGGTTATATGAGTAATTTAAATCACACATATTATAAGATCAAAACAGTCATTTTAAAACTTTCTGCAAAATGTGATTTTACAAACAGTGAGTTATTCAAGCCTCAAGACGGCGATACTAGACTCTCGCGGTTTGGGAGTCGGGACAGTTGATGGAAAGTGTCGCTTGCACAATCGGGCCAGTGTTGCATCTTCACTAACGTTTATCATTTGCATGTCTTTTTAGGTGTTACTAATTTAAACATTCAAGCCATTTTAAACTATTCAGTACTTGCACGCTCTCCGAGAGATTCTGCTGTTCTCGCCGCCTCACAAACCGCTCGCGAGTAACAAAACTGAGTTCTTTTTCACAGATTATAGCGATTTAATGGTCAAAAATACACAAAATTATGTCAAAATTCTCGTCTCTGCGAGTATCCTTGTAAACACTGTTGGTTTAGTCTTAAATAAACAACAGTTGAGAAAGAAAACGCATGTGCAACAGTATAATGGATCCGTGCACTACCTCTTAAAGTGACAGCAGCCTAATATGTGTCTGTCTTTAATGTTGATAAAACAACAAAAGTTGTTTAAAAAAGGATTTATCTTATGTATTTAATTTACACAGGACTAAAAGGCCTATCCAGTGTTCTTTTACATTAATTTAATTACTTTTTAATCAGTTTCTGTAGTATTTCTGTACCTGAATACTATAGTGTTAGACCTACCTGAAAACGTTACTCTTTTTTTAACTTCATATCTTTATTCTATTGTATTTATTGGTGCTACTTTGTGTAAACTCTTGAGCAACAAAATTACCCTATTGTAAAACACAAATATAACGAGTGAGCAAACACAGGTATGATGTAATTTTAAATGAATGTCTAAATATCCCCCCAAATACCCAGTTTGGATGAGATCTCTGAAAACACATAAAACACAGACAGTACCTTATATTTCCATGACGTGGGTGATGCTTTCCCAGAATGAAACCCATAGTGATGTTTTTCCTGCATTCAGACTCAGACATGAAAAACAATAGAGAGACAGAAAGAGATGTGAAAAATCTCCAAATTTGAAAATAGCCAGCTTTTCTTAGTTGAAACATCACAAAGATGTGTGTGTGTAAAACGAACATCAGTGTTTCTTTATGTCTGTAAGTGAAAACAGAGAAGACTTTCTTCACAAAGCTTTACCATACCCAAATTACCATTTCTGTTCTTAGAAAAACTTTGTTATACAAAAGTCATATTTCTGCCTCTATATTCAGTATTGTCTAATAACTTGCAACAACTTAGTGGGATATTTCCTTGTCTGGTGGCATTTTTTCACTATTTTCATTTTGGAAAGACTCCCAGGGACAAAAAATTCCCTTTAGTTCTACTTTAAAATAAACTGTTTTATATGTTCGGGGTCCCACAATCTCAGAGAATGTGCAAGTGAAAATAGTCATAGTAATTTTCAATAAGCCTCTTATCTTCCCCTCAGATTCGTTTAATTTGTTCCTCTGATTAAAAAAAACAAACGCAGTAAGCAGATATTATTACAACTTTAGCCATCAGTTTGTCTCACAAAGTAGATATGTGTTGTTTAGTAATGTGGTTTTGTGAATATCTAGTGTTTGAATCAATCAATCTTATCTTAGCATGAAAAAAATGGAAATACAATGCACTGTAATTTATGTTTTATAATGGTCCCCAATCAGAATTAAACCTTTATTTGAGGAGATAAATGCATGTTATCAAGTTTAAAAAAAAAAATTTATAATCTGTTGCCATATGATTAGGAAAAATCAAGAAGCATTAATCTGATCATACTGCATGTTTTAAGTTACTAAAATGGGCCTTGAAAGGGTTCAAACAGAACAGGCTTTTGCTGTTACTGTAATGTTTCATGACGGACATGATTGTGATTACATTTATTTGGTAAAGGCTTTTATAGTGCTTTTTGGAAACCGAATGTGGAACCAACATTGCGTTATTGCTAAGGCAGTGCTTCAGTTTTATACAGTTACCATGGAGACAAGGGCAGGCAATGTTTTGGAAAAAGGTTCACTTTGGGAAACTTTAGTGGCCCGAACCTCACCTGCTCTTCTGTGAACAAACAACAATCCAAAGAAGTAGGTCACTATGACCAAAAACAAAATTACAAAAAGACTAAAAACACTGTTTAAATTTGAAAAGTCCATTGCCAAGTCAATTTATTTCTTCCTGTCAGAAACCAAAAAAGATGATTGAGCCTAAGTGTTTCCTTGAAACCAATTTAATTATGAATTAATAATATATATATATATATATATATATATATATATATATATATGTGTGTGTGTGTGTGTGTGTGTGTGTGTGTTTGTGTGTGTGCATTAAAACACCAAAAGTTACCATTACCATGATGTTTTGGGTATCAAAAAATGTCATTGACCCTTTTCACATTTCCGGGTTTCTCGTCATAGTAGTTGGGGAAACTTCAATAGCGGTGAATGAGAGACTAAATTAAATAATCTATATTGTGTGTTCCCATTTACACAAATGGCAAAAGAAAAACTCCACAATATTGTTTTCACAACTTTCATAGAGAAAAAAAAAAAGGGAAGACTTCACATAATGTAAAGTATGTTATTTTAAATGAAAATATAAACACCGTTGCAGTTTTTACGATGCTGTTGACCGTTAAAACGCGTCATCACAGTCTGTGGAAACGGTCCATTGCGATTTTCAGGGAAAACCCGTCTCACTTTTGGTTTATAAGTTGTCCTATTCACAGAAAAAAACGTATAATTTGTTTAAAGTCTCGGTAAACTGAATCGTTCTGTGTCTTTATACCTGTTCTTCGACGCTCGCATCTTTTTAATCTGTGGCTCCCCCTCAGACAGTTAATCAGCTCTCCCTCGCGCGCGCGCGTCTTGGCGCCGCCCCCTCCACACTACATCAGCTGACCCGAACTTTTCTCACCCGATCAGAAGACACGGATCCACCTATACGAGCTCTTCTGCGCGGCTTGACGGTCCATTCAAGGGTCGGCTGTCCTGTCCTGTCCTGTCCTCTGCTGGGGGTCCCACGGGTGAGCGCCTCGGTGATGTCCTTCAGGTCCCAGACTTGCTGCAGGTGAGCTTTTGCATTTATTAGCGTTTATTTAGTCATGCGAAAATATATAAAACTAGAAACATATTTTATTGGACTGTCCTCCTGGGTATAATACAAGGTTTTGGATTTTTTTTATCATATGCTAATTTAAAAAAAAAAAATGTATAATATGACTTGTGTTTGTTTGCTTGGTTTTTTATTGTATGTGATATTTGTATTTTTGTCATTTAATTTTTGCCATAAAAATAGCCTTAGATGCTGACATGGCTTTAAATAAAACAATCTTATCTTATATAAACCTAGCCTATATAAAACTATGAATCAGAAAGGTTTAATGTAAATGTATTTTGCTGACGTATTCAGATTATTTTATAGTGTTGTGCTTAGAGTTGTTGTTTTTTAAACAAATTATTTATATATAAATTCATCATGTATTTTATCTTAAAGTTTTTCTTGTCAGTTTTTTTGCAATTCTGTAATGGGATACAATTCATCTGCATAACAGGTGGTGGGCACAAAATAGGGGACAATGTGTTACAATACTGAAAAACGCTTTATTTTAGCTCATATTTGAAGAAAATAAAGGTTAATCCAAAAATTAAATGTCAGTTATCATTTACTCGCCCTTAATTAGTTCCAACCCTGCATGATTTCTTTCTTCTGCTGAATACAACATAAGATATTTTGAAGAATGACGGTATAACCAAACAAAAAAAGAAATACAGCATGGAAGTGAATGCGGCCTATAAACGCTTGGGTTTCTTATTCTTCAAAATACCTTCTTTTGTGTTCAAGAAGAAACTCATGCAAGTTTGGAACAACATGAGGGTGAATAAATGATGACAGAATTACAATTTTTGGGTGAACTGACATTTTGAGTTATTAAACATTGAGGTACAGGCTGTAATAATTTCTTGTTTTGCATCTGTTTCACTTTGTTTTGCTATATTGAAAAGTCTTTAGGCTAATTTATGACTATTATGAGCTTATGATTTAAAAAAAAAAGAGAAATTGAAGTAGTTACTAAACTAAATCTGAATATGGCGTTGTGGGCTTTAATAATTTTCTGCGTTTGCCCCCCCCCCCCCCCCCCCCTCCTCCCTCCTCTCTCTCTCTCTCTCTCTCTCTCTCTCTCTCTCTCTCTCTCTCTCTCATTTGTATCTCTCAGTACCGAAGTAAGACTCTTCTTTGTCTGACTCTGTGAAGAGCTGAAGGATGATGCCCTGGACGGTCTGCGCTCTACTCTGCCTCCTTCAGGCTGTGGTGGGAACTGCAGGTAAAACACACTTTGAAATGCCCTCTGGGTAACACCGAGAACAAGATATTATAAAGATGAGATTATTTCTGCGATGCAGGTGAAAGAGAGAGCAGCCAGACACATTTCTCAAGGGTGCATGTGAAAGCTTGAGCAGACGTGTGGTGATTGTGTGTGTGTGTGTGTGTGTGTGTGTGTGTATGACGGGACTGTGAGTTTCATTTGCGTCTCTGAGTTGGACGTAAGCTGTTATGTTAAATAAGTGTGAGTGACTATTAGTGTTTTGGAGTACAGTGGTGGTACCATGAATTATCACATTAATAATGACGTCATTGTACTCTATTGTAAGAATGCCATATTACCAATGATAGCAAATTCCCTGGTTTCAGTGAAAGAAAATACAGCACCAGAAATGTTTTGTGTTTTTAATTAATTCAGGCTTGGTTTCACAAGCAGAGCTTATTAAACCAGGGTTATGCCTTCAATTAGGATATCTAACCCTCATCCTTCCCTCGTGTTTTATTTTTTGTTTTGTTCTTTTTTGTCCAGAAAGCTTATTTTATTTCATTTTGATCATGTTTTTTCTCTTTTTTTAATGCGATTTTTTATAGGCCTATATATTTTTATTTATTTATTTATTTATTTTACATTTAAATTACTGGATTTGATCGATAAATAAAAAATAAATAGTAATTTAAGCACATTCCTCACATTCTTTCAACTTAAATTCAAAATAACTCAAAATTCACATCTTACACTGGGTGTCTTTGCCGACCTCTTCTGGGAAAATAATAATATAACATGATATTTCATGACTATTGCCACTAGATGGCCTTATATAGCTCTATATGGAGCAAATGAACTGTTCCTCTTGGTCCTAAAGTCAGTTATTCTCAGTATTTTTAGGTTCTTCTATGTGTCCTGAAGCATTCCTCGCATTCCATTCATTCCTAAGGGGGTCAAATTGACCCGCGAGCGAAGGATTTGTTACTTTTTTCAATTTCAACCACAAAATTCCGTCTTTCGGATGAGACGTTAAACCGAGGTCCTGACTCTCTGTGGTCATTAAAGATCCTATGGCACTTCTCGTAAAGAGTAGGGGTGTAACCCCGGTGTCCTAGCCACATGCGTCGCCAATCATGGCCTCCTTTCTGTTATATAAATAAACTTGGTCTGTGTGTCAGTGTCCAGCAGGGAGCTGCAGTGCTCCATGTGGCCTGTGGAGGCGCTGCACCCGGTCCAGGCTCAGCTGGAGCGCTTCGAGGCGGGAACGGGCTGTGCCGCCAGAGAGGGCGGAGCTAAAGAGACCCATGTGATTTCTGTAGGCAAAGCCTCCAATACACAGGTATGAGACCTCCGTCTGTCCGCTAGTTGGTCCCGTCGATGTGCACACGTCCCGCTCAGGTGTCCTGTCCACAGGTGACGGTGGTGCTGAGACCTTTGACCCTCTCGCGGCCCGTCAACCGCCCGGTGATTCTGGTGCTGAGCTCCCAGCATGTCGTGCGCTGGGTGTTGGAGAACGAGGGACTCCCGCAGGACATCAACGTACTGGTGCAGGTGCGTGTGATTCACTCGATCACATAACTGTTTATTATTTATGCTATTTGTATTCATATTTTTACTGTTTATTAATTTTATTATTACATAAATATGTTTTGATTGGGTGTCATTTTGTAAATTGTTGATTTGACTTGCTGACACTTTCGGATGAGAACAAAATTTAAACTGAATATTGACAGTATTAGTATTTATTGCTAATACTATTTATTATTTGTGCTATTTGTATTCATATTTTTAGTTTATTAAATATGTTTTAATTGGATGTAATTTTGTCAATCTGGCTTGCTCTTCTTTTGCAAGAAAATACTATTTAAGTCTTTCTACTTACAAAATTTCACGTTTAATTTAATGTGTTTCTGCATTTCTTAGTGGTAGTTAATTGTATAATTTACTAGTTATTTCTGAGTGCAGATTGTTTCTAAAACAGAGATGGAGCTGTTTTATATCTGAAATCAAATTCATGATTGTACACTGTTGTTGAACTGAATTGAATCAACATTGAACTGATTTGAGCTGAATAATGACACTTTTCTTCTGTAAAGCTGCTTAATAGCTGAAATTCAAGTCATTTCATAGTTGATGGATTTTGCAATTGATGTTATTTTCCTGTTTATTACCGTGTCAGGTCAAGTCACGTTTATTTCTATTGTTAGCCTATTTAAAGAGCGCGTTAGTAATATGCGTCTGTACACTTTGTCCCGTAGATGTTGTGCTTGCGCTTTAACCTCGCGCTCGAGCAGATCCGTTTCCTATTCCCTAATATTTCCTATTTCGCAGTCTATTTCAGTTGCCTCTAAGTATAGCAACGCGCCAACAATGCGCCTGAACACACCTGGTTTTCAGACCAGCAGCCCATGGCGCACAAATGGGCACAAATGCATTTGCTATTAAAGGGGTCATATAATGGTACATGCACTTTTACAAGTTGATTGTACTGAAATGTGTGTTGGCAGTGCCTGTACACAAACATCATATAATGATAAAAATCCATCCAGTGGTTTTGTTTTAATCTCCTTATATGTTTTCCCCTGCCTCAAATCGAGCCGTTCGTTTTTGTGACGTCAATAAAACGGACGCCCCTCCCACGACTGTTGATTGACGGGAGCGTTTCAACACAGACCCGCCCTCGCGGGTGAGATCAGCTCCATGAGAGAGCTGTCAATCATAGTCTGCGCGGACCGGCGCGGTCATTGTTGATGTGCCGGAGCACTGTCTATGAGCAGAATGGCGTCTAAGCGATTGTGGTGTTCTGTTCTTGGGTGTAATAACGAACACAGTCATTTTAATGTTCCTGAATCCGAACCGCTGAAGTCGCAGTGGCTGAGTTTTGTTTTCGAAGGGAATATTCCCCGCGAGCAACGTCAATGCTTTCATGTTTGCGCGAATCATTTCTCAGCAGACTGCTTTATAAACGAGGATCAGTATAAAGCTGGATTTGCTAAGAAGCTTTGCTAAAAAGGATCGGTACCAGATATTCGTGTTCCTGCTGAACCTCCAGAAGAACGGAAGTGAGTGAAACGTTTTATTAACCTTTATATTAATATATTAATCTTTGCAAATCGCTAGCTGCACGCTTCACAATGAATGCGTCTAAGGTTTACACTCAGTCAGGGTACATTACGGCATGTTTTCTATGTATGACGTTCTCAATATAAATTCATAATTCCACGTTTATACTGAACAACGCGTTATGGTTATTGTGTTTTTGTGTTACAAACGGTGTATGCACAGCACAGAGAGGCGGGGTGAGCGCAGCTCATGATCATTTAAAGTCATATGCACTGAAACGGCGTGCTGAAAACAGAGCTGTTTTTGACCAGGTAAAATAAGTGTTTTCTTACAATACTAATGAGAATTTTTAATTAAAGTATATTACAAACTTTTAATTTAGACCCTAAAGAATCATATTAGCTTGTACAAAAATTGCATTATATGACCCCTTTAAAACAATGGATGTGAAAATGATAACTGCGTAGGGCTGAAACTAGCAAAACACACTTGCGTCGCGCCTTGAGCTGTATTGCTCCGGGTGTGTGATAGGGCCCTCAGTGTGAAAGGTCTTTACATTTGCCAAAAACAGAACTTTTGTTTTTATCTGTTTTTTTAAAACACAAGCAAGCACAGCCCAGGTGAGAAAAAGCTACGCGAAAGTAACACATTGCTTTCCATTTATTAAGGGAGTAACGTAATATTGAACTTTTAAAAGTAACTTTTCCCAACACTGCTGTCCCAGGTGTCTCTGAACTCCACGGTCGAGTCTCCGAGTCTGTCGATCCGCGTGGCTCAGGTTCGGTCTCTGCCGCGGCGTCCTCGGGTCCTGCTGCGCTGGATCCTCCAGAGACACGCCACCCTCTCGTCGCTCACACACACTGTGCGCTCAAACCGCGTGTACCTTCATCTGGGAGAGGGTGAGAACAAACACACACATGCAGGATGGTACTTTGTGATGGTATTCACCCACCCACATGAAAAAATACTATAGTATATTATAGTAAAATTACCATAAGTTACCATATGGTTCAAAAACACTTTGGTATAGAGTAATTTGACTATACATCGTAATGCAGTTCCCATCCGCCTGCAGATCCCAGCATGCCGAGCCAGTGCCGCCTGCAGTCTCTGTTTCTGTCGCAGAACTATCTGTCCTCAGAGATTCAGGATCAGGAGGTTCACGGCTGCATGCCGTCAGGCGAGCCGGTGGAGACGGAGGTGCACATCATCCGGCTGTGGTCCTCGGGCTCCGGCCTGTGCGGGTCAGTTCAGCTCTCCAACCCGAGGGGGAAAACTCTCAAACTGAGACGAGACGCAGACACTAAAAGAGTGAAGATTTAAAGATTTTTAATGTGAAATGCACATAAATAGTATTCATAAAGTACATAAGGAATATTGAAGATATTCATATACTGTATGTATATATAATACATACATATTTATTAAAATGAAATAATACACAAAATAAGAGGAAAATAAGAGGCTTACATAAAAAGGACAATAATAATAAAATAAATGTTTTAATACATTTAATTTATATAATTATTTATATTTGTATTATATTTATTTATATTTAATGTATTATATATATATATATATATATATATATATAGCCGGTGCAGGATTTAAAGAGCGTGTTAGTAATATGCGTCTGTACACTTTGTCCCATAGATGTTCTGCTTGCGCTTTAACCTCGCGCTCGAGCAGATCCGTTTCCTATTCCCTAATATTTCCTATATAATTTATCACATTTAACATGATGGTAATTCAAAGTACTTTACATAATAAATTGACAAAATTATGTCATGTAATGAACACATAAAATACATAAATATTTAATGTAAAATTAGATAAATATTATTTCAAATACTCATAAAAAGGTACATTAATAGAAATAAGTAAATAACAATAAACTTTAAGAAATAAAAATGAAAGAAATTGATAAATGTATTAAAATGAAAGGGGAAATGAAAATAAAAGGCATACATAAAAATGACAATAATAATAAAATAAATGTTTTAATAAAATTATATATATATATATAACACCTTTAACATGATGGTAATTCAAAGTATTTTTTCATAATAAATTGACAAAATTATGTTATGTAATGATATAAATATATAAATATTTAATGTAAAATTACATAAACTTTAAAAAAAAGGTACATTAGAAATAAATAAATAACAATAAAAAGTAAGAAATAAAAATTGAAGAAATAGATAAATGTATTGAAATGAAAGGGGAAATGAAAATTAAAGGCATACATAAAAATGATAATAATCAAATAAATGTTTTATTGTAATAACCCAAATAATGCATTGCATTTCTATTCATTGGAATAAAAAGCAAGCTTCATTTTACTGCATTTAAACCGTGTAATTCCCGACCAGTGCTCCATCATAACAGCACTGCTGTTTTCCGTTATTATTTAACAAACTCGCAATGTTTTCTCTGTCATAATTGACAACCCATCACAGATGCTGTGGAAAATAAAGTGATGAAAACAAGAAAATAAAGT
The DNA here is from genome assembly GCA_029959095.1 of Rhinichthys osculus. Taxonomy (NCBI): domain Eukaryota; kingdom Metazoa; phylum Chordata; class Actinopteri; order Cypriniformes; family Leuciscidae; genus Rhinichthys; species Rhinichthys osculus. The sequence goes on from JARWKJ010000002.1 coordinate 51,896,445, forward strand.
AATCTCTGCCTCAGGTCTTTGCAGGTGGAGGTGTCGGTCTCTCTGCTGCCCCCTGTGGCTCGTTCAGGTTACCACAGGATTGTTCTGATCCTCAGCAGTGCGGTTTCAGTCAACTGGGCTCTGGTGGCTCCAGAGGTCAGAGGTCACGTCAGGGTCTATGTAAGGCAGAACTTCATCCATCTGTATCTCTAACCTGTGCGCTTGTCCAAACACTTTCTAAAGTTGTGTTTCTTTCAGTCGTCCAACAGCGTTAGTCTACCGTACAGAACTCAGGCCCCCGACCTCAGCGTGACCAGCACCGTGACCTCTGACCTCCACAGCACCCCCGACCTTCTACAATGGGCCAATCAGAACGGCTTTCCCAAAGTGACCTCATACACCGAGGCTGATCTGGCCAATCGCTTCATGATCAAGTTAAGAGAAGGTGGAAAAGGTGAGTGACATTTTTAATGTGTGCAACATGTGCATTATCTGATCATATGAACATAAAATGTTCAAAAATGTTCAAAGACTATAGATAAAGAAAGACGGTTCACTCCTATTACTTATGAATGGGGGAAACTGCCACGCGCAATACACTAACGCTATTTGAGCATAAGAAACAACATTTATTGGACAGTTCATGTCAGATTTTGTTGCTGATTTGAAATATTTAATTTAATTGTGAATTCTGCAAGTAGTTTTTGAGAAGTCAGGATTGAACAGACTTTCCTTGATATCACACTTTATGAGACTGTATCCCACAATGCAATGCATTAAGGCAAAGCCATTGCTTTTTCATGCACTGGTCAATTTTGAGATTTCGTGTTATTTGCCATTTCATAACGTGTTGTTTCCGACTAGTGCTAAGAAAACATCCAAAATACATTTAAGTCTTTATTTTAGTAGATTTGATTTATTGTTATGTTTAAAGGTTGTGAGTTTTTCCCAGCATTTCAGCAGCACTTACACACACCAAACTTTACAGTGTTATTCCTGTCTATATTCGGAAGGCTTTTACTGAGGGATTTGTTCATATATCATTCTCACTGATTTATATGACATTTAATTCCTAAAAACATGCTGAAAAGTGTTTTTTTTCTGTCTGTTGATGGTATTTTCTGATTTATAGAGTGATACAAAAAAGATATTCAAAATCCCTTCTATAAAAACCTTTAACTATAATATGTCAACAAAATCAAGTAAGAATTTTGATCCTGGCTTTGTCCAATGTTCAGATTTATCTTCTGGAAATGTATGCAAATTAGCACATAGGAAATTAGAAAATGGCTCATTTGCGTATTTAAACATAACTTATCAGAAAACTTGTAATACATTTTTTTTTTTTTTGCAATTCTTAATATAATCAATCAACTGCGGATGTATAGTGATGTCTATTAGCTAATTGTGTAACCTTATTCACCTGAAATATTTTTAATTTGTTATTTTATTTCCAGTGGGATGCATGAACCACCATTTTTCTTCTGACTCAGATTATTCGATCAGAGTTTCTAAACAAAAAGTCATATTCAAATGCAAAACTACTATTTCTAATTAACATAATGAGCTCACGTGACATTAATGTGGCATACTACTGTTTTAAGCATTTATCATCACATATTGCCAACACATTCACAGATTATTTGAATAAAAGCTGCTATGTAGACAGCTCAGTGTCTCACTGGTTTTGTCGTGACACTCAGGCTCTGAGACGAGGCCCTCAGACGAGGAAGGGGTCATCGTGACGGACAGAAGCAGAGAGGCGTTCACATGGCAGTGTGAGGGCGGAGCTCTTTCTGTTGCGGTGGACACACACTTGCTGCAGGTGAACAACACACACTGACCAAAATAGTCTTCCTTTCTTTATGCTTAAAAGTGAGAAAAGTACTAGTGCCAGAAAAACATGTTTAAAGTATTTGAGGTCAGTATATATATATATATATATATATATATATATATATATATATATATATATATAAATTGTATTTATTTATTTTTTATTTTCATCAAGGATCCATTAAATTGAGCAAAAGTGACAGGAATCTATGGAAGCCTGTTTCCGCCATGGAATAATAATAAAAATAATAGTTTTTTAAAAATGTTATAAAAAAATATTTTATTTTATTTACGAGATGCTACTTCATAATTTCGCCGTTTATATCTTGCAATTCTAAGTTTATATCTGCAAATTCTGACAAAAGCTCAATTACCATTTTTTTTATTCCGTGGTGGAATAAAATAACTTAATGGCTGCAAATAACTTAATAACTTAATAGAATAAACTTTCTATTCATGTAAATATTTTGAAAATGTATTATGGTTTCCGAAAAAAAATATGAAGGAGCACAACTGTAAATCTTTGATTTCTGAAGGATCATGTGACTGACAATTGGAGTAATGATGCTGAAAATTCAGCTTTGATCACAGGAATAAATTACATTTGCACACGGAAAACAGCTATTTTACACTTGTCATAAAAGTTTACTGTATTTTTTATCAAATAAATGCAGCCTTGGTGAGCAGAAGAGACTTCTTTTAAAAAAATTAAAAAAATATTTTTTTGACCCCTACATTTTTTAACAGTTGTATTATTCAAGATTACTCATATCACCATGTTTGACTAATTGGATTGTTTGAACACGCACAGATTTCGCCAGTGACGACAGTGACCCTGCGGGATCGTCACTGCAAGGCCGAATTTAACGGAAGCCATTTCCTGTTGGTTTTCCCAGTCATTTCCTGTGGGACGGAGGGAGAAATGGATGGAGCGAATGAAAGAGTTCATTACACAAACACGGTGAGTGAGAGAGAGATATGGTTAAATTAATAAATGATTAAATATGGTTAAATTAATTTAAAAATTATTGTAATATTAATATACCATGTAATTCTATTGTTTTCAGCACAACATTCTGTTATACAACAGAAAAAGTGTAATTCAGTTTAATGCAGCATAAGTTCATAGTGACTACTGATTTGTCAAGGTCCATCAAATTATCATAAAATAGCATTTCATTATGATTATTTCTGTAGTGCAACAACTAAATCTGACCTGGGTCACGTCGTCTCGCTGTCACTGGGTTTGTTTGTGTGGTTGCATATGAAGGCATACACGTGTCAGCTGTAACCACACACCAAAAACAGATGACCCGGGTCACTCTGCACCGAACCCAGCAGAGAATTATCAGGTTTGGAGATGGGAACATCTTCAAAGGACAAAAGGGAAGAATGGTCCATTTCTTACTTGAATACACTTTAATTGTGTTTTGAAGGTGTTCCTGTGGAAACAAAAACCATCGGAGGGTTTGAACAATGAGACGGACTGGGAGGGTTTGGATGGGACGAGTCTGCTGGCTGTTCATGTGAGTGTGTTTCGAACCCTAGTGCACTAACTGTGATGGAAACTCGAACCTCATAACTGATTTTATGAGCACAGAATTATTTTTATCAAATGTTTTGGGTCAGTAAGATCGGGATTCTGGGACGAAAGCTTATTTTAAAATAGTTTTTTTGTATAGTTCTATTAACATTAGACTTTTTATTTATTTATTGAATTCTATTGATGCACCGAAATGTATTTTTCACTTCAGATAAGTTAATTTAAACGATGCCTGTAGTAACTTCTTTTCATGACAGATTTATTAAAGAATAATGAAGTCACCAGGTTAAGTACTGTAAATATAAAATGCATATGTAATAAAATGCATTGTGCTGCTTAAAATGTAACACGGTTTTCACAAAAAAATTTTTTTTTCAGTATTCTTTGACATATTTTTATTTTAACCCTTTCACTGTAGTGGACAGCTATTCAAAAAAGCCATTTCTTGCATATGCATGGGTTTTCATTGTACAATTGCACATCAACCACTCCAGTGGACACTAGTGCATCATCATATACACTGCCACCAGGTGGTAAGCCTTTGTATCTGGATTTAAAAAAAAAAATTTGGCTATAGGACAAGTCAGAAATGCCAAGTTACTCCAAAATATCCATCCATTCCTTCTATTCTAGGGGACAAAAGTTGTAACATCAAGTAACATGTAAGGAGTCATATCATTGATACATTTTCCAAGTGTTGATTTTAGATTGGAAGGAAATTCTGATTAATTCTAATTATTCTAAATTGGACATCATGCATCACTAGCTATATTTCAGCTTCATTTCATTCTACTACTGTGACTGTTGTTTGTGAAAATACTTCATATGCAGTATCTTTTTTGGTTGTGAATAAATGTAAAATAAATAAATGTGTGTTATTAGAACGTAATTTGCAGTTCAAAAAAGTAATCTGATTGTGTAATGCATGTTACGTGTAATGCGTTGCTTTTAATTCTGCTTTTAATGCGTCGTTTTAATTCTCCGTTTCTAAACTAAAACGCAGTAGTGTGGATGGGGGCTAAATTTGCTAAAAATTATCTGATTATTGCGTTTGTAATAATTGAAGCTGTATTATGTTTTTTTATATATATTTAATAGTTTTCACATGATTTTATATCATTGTATTCATTGGTTTGATAAATACACACAGTATTATTCTGTTTTCACTGTATTGTGTTTAATACAGTATCTCTTCAGTTAAAACCAGAAATGCATACCGTCCATCTGAAAATCTCTTTGAAAAATATGTTAAAAAAATTGACCTTGTTTTTCATGCCCTAAGAGCAATAAAAACACATAGGAAAAAAAATCCTGAATGAGGTTTTAATAACTCATGCATGAAAGGGTTAAATCTATTTATTAGAAATCTTTCGCTTCTTAGTATTTTTGTCTTGTTTTCTAGTACAGATATCTAAACATTATTGAGTCAAGATACATGAACTTGAGAAGCAAAATTACAGTCTTTTTTTTCTGAAGTGAGTTTAAGTTTAAAACAAGAAAAACAATATCTGCCACTGGAGTCAGAAAAATAAACTAGTTTTTTCTTTAAATTAAGTTTATTTTTCTGACACCACTTTTTTTGTTTTAAACTTAAACTGATAACACTTTACAATAAGGTTCATTAGTTAACATTAGTTAATGTATTAACTAACATAAACTAACAATGAGCAATACATTTGTTACAGTATTTATTAATCTGTGTTAGTGTTAGTTAATACAAATACGGCTGTTCATTGTTTGTTCATGTTCGTTCACAGTGGATTAACTAATGTTAACAATTACAACCTTTGATTTGAATAAAGTATTAGTAAATGTTGAAATTAATATGAACTAAGATTAATAAATGCTGAAGAAGTATTGTTCATTCTTAGTTCATGTTAACTAAGTTTGTTAACTAATGAACCTTATTGTACCTTTAAACTCTTTTTTTCTTTTTTTGCTTTTCAAGTAAATGTATCTTGATTCAAGAATGTTTTTGATATTTGTACTGATTTGTGATTCACTGTTTGTGACTGTCTTTACTCTCGTTTTTGATCAACTGAATGCTGCTGTAAATGTGTGTATGATGCGGTTTCCTCTGGTGTGTGTGTGTGCTCAGATCAGCTGTGATTCGACTCTGGTGATTCCATCAGACGTGACTCCGTCGGCCCGTCCCGAGGAAGCTCTGCGCCTCAGTCCGGCAGCGGCTCCTCCCTGGGTCCCGCTGCTGTCCATGGGGCTGTTCGTGAGCGAGGCCCTGGAGAGGAGGCCCGTGGGGCCTTGCGTGATCAGCGCGTACGACCGGCTCTACGTGCAGGTCAGTGCCGTCGCTGAAGGCCAGAGCTGCTGATAGATGGCGCTGGAGTCGATAACAGGGATTAAAGTCACTCAAGGGCCCCAGACGCCTGTCGCCATGTGGAGTTTACAGTCAAGGCCACTGATCGACACGCTCGTGTGTGTGTGTGTGTGTGTAGCTGAGTTTATATCAGGAAACTCATGTGAAGTCAAATGATACACTCTATAAAATTCTGGGTTGTTTCAACCCATGTTTGGGTTAAATGTGGACAAACCCAAGCGTTGGGTTTAAAAATTGTAGTAAAACATTTAAACCAGCGGTTGGGTTTGTCCATATTTGACCCAAACTTGGATCTTCTGGGAGGTTGCTAGGCTTGTTTCTATCTGGTTTTTGCAGTGGTTTGGGGGGTTAAGAGGCATTTGCTATGTGGTTGCTGGGGTGCTCTGGGAGGTTGCTAGGCTGTTGCTATGTGGTTGCTGGGGTGCTCTGAGAGTTTGCTTGGCTGTTGCTATGTGGTTGCTGGGGTGGTCTGGGTGGTTACTAAGCTGTTGCTATGTGGTTGATGGGGTGTTCCGTGTGGTTACTAGGCTGTTGCTATGTGGTTGCTGGGGTGTTCTGGGTGGTACTAGGCTGTTGCTATGTGGTTGCTGGGGTGTTCCGGGTGGTTACTAGGCTGTTGCTATGTGGTTGCTGGGGTGTTCCGGGTGGTTACTAGGCTGTTGCTATGTGGTTGCTGGGGTGTTCCGGGTGGTACTAGGCTGTTGCTATGTGGTTGCTGTGGTGTTATGAGTGGTTTATAGGGAGCAGTGTTCGATTAACATAACTTCTCTGTGTGTCTGTCAGATCTCGGTGGCGTCCGGCGCTGCGGAGGCTGTGGAGCTCCAGTCGTGTCTGGTTTCTCCTCTCTCAGACCCGCAGGCTCACAGCGGCTGGTCCATCATCACAGACTCCTGCCCATCAGACCCGTCCTTCACACTTCCCGATGGAGAAGCCCAGGAACCAACAGACAGCCCAGAGAGCGAGAGCGACGGAGACGAGGAGGACGAGGAGAAGCCCGAGAGGAAGGACGACAGACGGCCGACCCCTCGCCGGAGACACACAGGGGCCCGCGGCAGAGACGACAGGGCCAGGCCGTTTAAAGACAAGAGACCCGACAGAGTCAGAGCCAGGAAGCCTGAGGAGCGCAGGCGGAGGAGGAGGGATGATGAGCGCGAGGGCGCACACACACTGCGCTTCAGTTTCATCCTGCGGCCGGTCTATAATAACTCCATTCAGTTCCTGCACTGCCGGCTGCGTCTGTGTGCGGCGGACGAGGGGCCCTCAGGGGCCGGCGCTCGGGTCTGTGCTCAGGGGCCGCGGATTCCTGCTCTCACACACACGCCTGCTTCTCAACAGGTACTGTTGGTGTCATTACCCAGAGGTCATATTTTTAATAACTGTCAACTATATCTTATTATCATACTAGATCAAATATTATGTATAGATCATAATATAGTTCGTATTATATTAATAACTAGATTAAACTGGTTAATTATTATCTGATATATTAAAACATAGGGTGTTTGTAATGATGAGTTCCAGAAACTTTAAATACCTTGAGTGTAAAGGCTGATTTATATTTCTGCGTCGGACCTTCGGCTCTACGCTATAGACTATGCGTTGGTTTTCATTTATACTTCTGCATCGTTGTCCGCGTTGTCGCGCAATTACACATGCAGAGGGCGCATGTGAAACCCGAGGGAGCGGTTCTGACAGGGCAATCACAGCGCTTGCGTCCGCGTAGAATTGACGCGTAGGTGCACGTCAGGGTACGCCGAAGGGTATGCGCGCTACACACAGCCTACGACGTAGCTACGGCGGGAGGTCGACGCAGAAGTATAATTTGGGCTCAAAGGTGTATCACATTAATATATATACAGTCAAACCAAAAATTATTCAGACACCAGATATCATTTTTTATATATTTTTTACTAGTAGGACACTATAGTTCATTTATGTAAGTGAGGATAGCAAAATAAAGTAAACTGTGACATATTATACCCAAAAACTCTTCATGCAGTGGACTATCTGAAAAATTCATAAACATTCGGGACCAAAAATTATTCAGACACTTTGACCGGACCATGTTTTGCTGAAGTGTTTTTTCTTTAATTGTTAATGCACCTTTTTACACACAGACTGAACAACATAAAGCATTGCTTGGTCACTGGTTGAGCTAAACTGGCATTATGTAATAGTGTAGTTAAATTCAACAGCTGACAGATATTCAACATAATTAATCTGTGTTCAGTCTAACAGAAGGACGGACAAAACCAGTGAAATATCAACTTATCTGATAACTCTGAGTTCTTGTCATATTTTATTACCATTTTCTATAAACTATAACGAATAAACTGTGATAATGTGAGAAATGTTGAAGGTGTCTGAATAAATTTTGGGTTTACTGTATATATATATATATATATATATCAAATATATGTAACATTTACTAAAAGAATGGAATGACACTGGAACCAGAACTATAAAAATCTGTATAATTCTTATCTTTCACCTTTCTCTTACAGTGTGAGGACAGAAATCTGTCTCGGCCCGTATTGGTGACGTATCCTGTGGGGTTTCTGGCTCCCCCTGCTGGTCTGTACACATCAATGCAGCGTTGAACTTTCATTCATACAAACGTTTTGCATTACTAACACTTGTGTTTGTTCTGTGTGTTTCAGGTAAACTCACTGAGATGTCGAGACAAACTCCCACACACAGCGGTGCGTTACACCTCCTTTATTCTGTTACTTGCACTCTTAAAAATAAGGTTCTGTATTGGCATCTCTCGTTCCATGAAGATCTTTGGATATCCATGGAGTCTTTTTTAAACGCACAAAAGGTTCTTTATATTGGAAAAGGGTTCTTTAGATTTGGAAAAAAAGAAGGTTCTTTTAAGAACTTTTCACTAATATTTTTTGGGAACCAGAAATCCCAGATAGCAAGCAAGCATCGAAAAACAATGTTAAATCAATATTATTGTGTCAATGTAAACTGCATTGAATCAACATCACTTTGGTCCCCGCAATTATTGTTGAAAATATGTTGAAATGTCAACAATAAATCAATGGTAATGGTATTGAATCAATGTTACAATGTGATGTTGCTTCAACATCATGCTTGCACTCTCAGAAAATGAAACACAACAACTACAACTGACTTAAAGCCACAATAAATCTCTCAAGATCTCAGCAAACAGCATTACCAGCTTCGCTTATTACTTATCCAGACTGACTTTATTTCTGTCATTCATCTACAGAAGTTCTTTTTGAGAATTAGCAGAGGTTTAGATGTTGATGTCTTAGTGAAAATATTCACTGGTCGTCATTATGGTGATCAGTGTTTCCTTTAGTTGGTCAGTTTGACTCTTGGTTTTTTATGGGAGTTTATGGTCTTTGTAACAGTGTTTTCCAAAATGCATAATTTGTTGCAAAGGAAGCCAGAAACAAAGATGATCAGGTGATATAGTTTTCATCATCATAATGTAGAATAACTCACTAATCTTATCCCTGACCAAAAGTGGCTATTTGCTATTAATGGATTATATTCACCAACAATACTTTCTTGCAACAGATCAGACTTTCTGAATTTTGATTTTGAAGATACACAGACGTCTCGTGCACTTGTGTTTCACACCGAATGTCTTACGCTGTGGTTTGTGTGCAGGTGCAGAGGAGGGTCCTGTGCTGGCGGTCGTGTTCGCAGCGTTTCTGCTGGGTTTGTTCCTGATGGGGGCGCTGTGGTGCATCTACACTCAGACTGGTACCCTCCCTCACACAAAATGATCGTCTAACGTTTTCCTACATGACGGCTGGCCATTAAAAACACGCTTGTTGGTTGTCACTGTCAGGGAGGCGTGATTTGACCCAGAGAGACGGTATTATAGAGACATCGGGACAGAACACGGCTTCAGAAACACGCCGACACTGATGGAGCAAACCAGCAGTTTCCACCAGGCCAACTAAACCGCCAATGTGAAATAAAGCGCTCTCATGTGATTTCTGCTTTTGTTAACAGCTGAATTTGTGTATCACTGTTCTGGGGAGCTTGTAGCCTAACGGTGGAAACTTGTGTCTGACACGGAATAAAACAATAAAAAAAAGGTAATTGTGACTTTTTATCTCACAGTTCTGTTGATAAATAAACTCGGGATTGTGAGGGAAGAGTCAGAATTGAGAGATATAAAAATCGCAATTACCTTTTTATATTTCGTGGCGGAAACAGGTTTCATATGTAGGCGTAATGATTTTACTTGCTGCTTTTGTTTTGCTGCTAAAGTGACACATTATGTGAAACGATCTTGTGCACCTTAAATGTTCTTTATTTAATTTTCACTCCTTTAATTGTTTTTATTGTAGTGTTTTGTAGTCCTTACATATGTTTTTAAGTGTCAGTATTAAAGAAATAAACTCGGGACAGTAAGGGTTGGGAAGGATCTTAATTATCATTTGTACTTGGGCAGTTCTCACTTACAAAACTAAATATAAACTTCTGCTGAGAGCGTGAGAATACAGAAACACCTGAGGTACTGTCACAAAGCTGAAATTTTACAGTTGATGTTCTTATAAGCCTAGTTGCATTACTGTATTTGTTATTAAAAGTCATATCATGGATATCGGGATGATTCTTGATCATTTGAAATCAGAGTTTCCTCATGATTATGACGTCACAACCATGAACACAACATGACACATGAAGAGACAATTATAATAGGTCTTAAAGCTATGTGATGTATATATGTGATGTGAACAAAGTATTCAGACACATTTCACATTGCAACAAAGTGTGCAGTCCGACAGAAGAAACATTTTGTAGGGTACACTGTAAAAAATGATCGTGATTTTAACGGTAAAAGACTGTAAAAATGCTACAGTGCAAAACTGTTAATTGGTTAACAGAAAGTTTCCTTATTATATACGGTAAATAACTGTGATAGATCTAACGGTACATTTAATGTAATTTTACTGTAAAATACCGTTAAATTTACAGTTTTTGAAAGTGAAAAGAACAACTCATTGTATAATTTACAGTGAAAAACCGTAAATTGACATTCCCACAATTCCCTGCGTGACACTTCACATTTGATTTATTTTTGTTGAAATAACTATGTTTCTTCTTAGTTTTCTTAGTTCTTTTCTAATCAGTTATGTACATTAGGGTTTTATGTTACATTTAATGTTGTTAAATTAATGTTTATTGCATTTTTAAAATTTCATGTGTGTTACCATGATGGCGTTTAATGTTTGTGCGAATAACACTGTGCAGCTTTAATATAATAGTATTAACTTTCTTATGGAAGATTGCTTGTGATGAGCTTTGATTTATCATGTGATTCTCACCACTGCTGTGATGGTTGTCAGTGTATTACAATGGTACAAAACAGATATTGATACTTCAATAGGTTGGTAAATTAACATTATATCAGATAATGAATTATGGTTCAATACTGTAAATGTTACTTTAATACTGTGAAACTAAAAACGTTGATACCGTATTTTTGACGGCAAAGTTCTGGTAACCACAGCTGACAGTTTTTTTCCGTAAAAACAACGGGATTTTTTTTACAGTGTACAGCAACATTAGTCTAAACTTTAGCTAAAAAAAATATGACCTCTTCACATTGAGCTAACAATGGATTTTTATATAGCAGGTCTCAGCAATATAATTGTATAGTGTAATTACAATGCATGCAGTTTTTATGAGCTATGTGGAATATTTGTTCATTTAAAATTCATTTATAACACTACACCATTTAAAAAGGAGCAAGCGGAAAAAAAAGGAAAAAAAAGAAAAATGGTGAAAACTTCCTGAAAAGATCCTGTAATTGGTTCCCCAGCAAGCAATAGCCGTCATTTCACCGTCTAGGTTAACTATAGACCCGATATAGTCTGGCTATGAGTAACACCTCTAGACAAAATAACCTTGAATTTGGTAAAAGTCGTTTTTGCCAAAAAAGCTTGCAATGTGTATGATATTCCATCATGTAAGCAGAGTAAACAGTGATTACAAGGTGTTTGGTTTCATTTCTTCACTCATTTAATTTATTTATCTAATTGATGACTAGTCTATTCTTGTGCTATGGTTTAGACTGACAGGTTTCATTTTCACTGACAGCCCAAATTTTGCCTTGTTTTAGCCTAGATGTCTGGCCCGGGGTGTGTTTGGACAGCTATTAGACGTCTTTTAGAGGCAAAATTGCTGGCTGGGTACCATTACTTTTCTAAGATATAAACTCTCCTATATATATATATATATATATAAGCTGAATAATCACTCTCGTCAGTCGTCACCTCTTGTTCACAGCGCCTGAAGCTCCAGCGTTTGGCACGAGGGTCCGCAGGCATCAAGGCACTGGGTGTGCAAGATGTGTGTTTCTTCTTTAAGACAAAAGTGCATATATCTTACAACAGTTTGATGTGTTTAGGACTTTTTTAGGATCATGGATGATGACAGTAGTCGCACACAGGACATTTCTCGCATGTGTAATCTTGCAGAACGTCAAGTGAAGCAATGAGACACAGGACACATTAGATTACCTCTTTTGCCCTGTGCATTTGTACGAAAGTTGCTTTCAGGTGCGGGATGTTTTGGTGTGAAGTAGCCTTTTACACTAGGTGAGAAAACAATTAGCATATTGGTTTAAAAAAACAATATAATAGCTTATTGTGGGTTTTTCTATGAGATAAAAAAACACTCACTGCATTCTCCATAGCAAGACGCCCAAAATAATGATGAGCACCAGAAAGACAGAGCAGCCGATGATGGTGATGTGAAGTGATGATAGTGAAGTACTCTTTGCTTTGATGGTAAATGTAGAACATGTGTCATCATTTACATCATCGTGATGAATAATGGTTAATTTGTGTTTTTCCACATTTTCTCAATCCCAAAGCTATTTGATTCTTCGCCTACCCAATAATGTGTGTTAAAAAGCCCAACAAGGTTTCTTTGCTCCTTCAGATAAAGTCCTCTTAGGTGTTTATACAGCATTCACTCGTAACACTATTGGCCTATTTTTTTTATGTGTACTCTCACGTAACTGACATTTGACAATGATCCACTCACTTTTTATGGTGAAACTGGCCGTTGAACTCCACTCACTCCAATTGCCTTCAAAGTAATTTACAGGTTTTGCTCTAACACGTGTATAGTAAACACCATCTACACCAAGTGTGTTCTTGCTGATACCGAAGTACTTATAATTAATAACATGCCTGATGGACTGTAAAGAAAGAAAACAAATGTGTTGTTTATTTTTTAAATGAACTCCAAATGATTCCATCCTAATTTTTAAAAAGTGTAAAAAACGAATTGTTGGGAGAAGCACCTTGTTTGTATGTTTGACCCCCCAGATTTCCACTTGAAAGGCAGGGTTGGTAACATATTCATGACTGTGTTCAGACCATATGATAACTTCTTCTATGTCGTTCATATATGTGGCAAGCTTTATCTCAGGAGCTGGGATTTTGACTGCTAGGACAAAGACAGATTAGATGGACAATGTTTTTGATGGTTGGATGGATGCATGGATGGATGGATGGATAGATAGACTTGCCGATTTTCCTCAGGTCGATGTCTTTTTTAATAACCTTGTCTCCTATATTTACTTGGAGCTTGTATGTATTCGAAATCCCCAAATTCTCAAAAGTAAAGTCTTGTGGTCCTAAAGTAGCATGTTCACAACGTTTTATTTCAATAATTGGGCTAAACAGGAAAGAAAAAAACCTGTTATCTCCTATTCAACATCAGTGCTTAGAGCAAACATTGATTCACATTACAATCAAACAAAAATTTATTTATTTTTTAATTTTTTAAATATTCAGTTACTGATATATATTCCACATCCATTTACCGTATAGTAAATATGTCTAATGAAATACCAGAGTATTGCGATTTTGACCTCCTCTTTGGGTTCATCATTTAGCGAACAGGTGAGGTTATTCTGCTTGAAGGTCAAAGTGGATGTGCAGGTCACTTCTTTCTCAGGCCAATCTGAAATGAATTCAGAGGAGAAAAACATAAACCTACATTTTCTATATTATAGTTATATTTTTTGTTGTTGGTGTTTATTTTATGAATAAAATTATTAAAATTAATATTTTTATGGAGTAATATGAGTTTTATAAAAGCAATAAGCCCCTTGAAGCCATTATTTAAAGTGAATTTAGAACAGCTAAGGAGCGTTGTTTGGCACCGCGCGGATTGATGATTGCTTTAATCATCACCAATACATGACCAACATGACCATGCATTTATCTAGCAATTTTTTGCCATAACAAATGTGTATCAGAAACACACAGTTAAAGCATAAAACAAGAAAGAAAAAGGAAAAAAAATGTAAGTGTCAAAAGCCCAACTAAAGCAAATACTGATCACAATAATGGTGACTACAACCTTTTTTTTTTTCAATAAGACATCTAAAACTTCTAAACCTCTCAAAGTCAAACTGTATTGTAATAAGCGAAGATGCTGTGAAGATGAAGATCCTGAGAGATCTGTTGTAGTGTTTAATGTTCAGTTGCTCCTAGTCGTTTAAATTAATTCCGTGTTTTTTTTTTTTTTGCCATTTATATTTTATATTCGTTTTTTTTTTTTTGGCAGCCGCACTGAGGAAGGAGATAACTATCCCTGAATAAATGTTTGAATTTGGATCTGTTCCTCTGATAACTTATAACTTCATATAACTTGATAACTGAGTGAATTCAACAGCAAGCAGTTCAATCAAGCAAATCAAAGCTGGATCCACAAACAACAGCTTCTTTGCTGCTTTTTTAAAATAAATTCAACTGCATTAGATAGATTATCATAAATATTTACATACCAATTTTAAATCTCACTCTACAACAGTTCCTCATGAGGAACTGTTGTAGAGTGAGATTTAAAATTGGTATGCAAATATTTCAACACATCCCGTGATGTAAATCACATCCCGAAAATTTGGATTATTAGGCTACTACAATTATGACCCATGATAAACAAAATAAATTATTGCATTTGAAATTAATCTTTGAGATTAACAGATGAAACGTTATAATTTCAAATGAAGTAAATTTTAAATCAGTCAAAGTCAACTGCATTGAAGCCACTTAATCGGCTCAAGTTCTCAATCCTGATTTGGATTTCTGGCTGACAATATTCATGTCATTACCGACAGTGACAGGAGAACAGCAGTGCCCGTTTGAGAACAAATCTTGATTAGTCAAAAAGTGGAGGGACAATGACCCTGGCAAAAACATGACCCACACCCAAATGACTCGTACAGTCTCTTACCATAATCTCCAGATTCTCCACTCTCAGACAGAACCAAAGGACAGAAAACAACAAAAAGCATCCATAAAACACCCGCCATGTCTCAGCAGCTGACAGATGGTTACAATTATAGGGTTGCAGAGTTGTTTCGAGAACAGATTAGGCTATGGAAGAAGTAAAGTTACAGTGGAAGTGAGACTGACTGAAAATGTCGGGAGGGGAAGTTTTTCTCCAAAAATTGCTTCGTCAGAAGAAAATAAACAAATAACATAAAATAACATTTCAACCGACCAGGGGCGGCGACAGGGGTGGGCTAAAGGGGCGGGAGCCCCGAATGTTTTCAGTAAAGCCTTGTACGCTTCCTCACTGAGTTTTCATTCAAATTATTTATATTAGAACCGCAGATTTTCTCTCTCTCATATCTACAACTTTTCGTGTGAGGGCAACAATTCAATAAACAAGATAATAAAAAAAGAAATGTTTCGCTAACAAAAATGGTTCCAAACGAAGCATGTTGCTGGTTGTTGTGAGTCTCTTTTTTTATTACAGTCTATGGTCTCTACAGCAACACACAGGTTCTCTGAGTGAGTCTGTAGGTGGCGCTGTAGGTCCATTCTCCTCTGGAAGCTGAGTGAGCAGTGTGGGCAGCTGAACGGCTGGAAGCTGCTGTGTGTGATCAGATTAGAGCTCTGACTGAACGCTTTACCGCACACACGAGGCTTCTCACCTGAGAGATCACACACACACACTAGCACACTTTATAGCATCTGATTGCAGTTTCTTTTGCTGTTATCAACATAACAATCAGATACAACTGAGCAGAGAAAAACTAATGTTAAAAAATCAAGAGCCCAACTAAAGCACACACTGATCACCATAATGGTGGCATCAAACCAAACTATTATTTTCAATAAATCATCAACATCTTAACCTCTGTTAATTCTCAATAAGAACTTCTGTAGACGTCTACCAGAAATAAAGTCAACCTGGTTAGTAATAAGTGAAGCTGGTAATGCTGTTTGTGGAGTTGTTTAATCAGATCTTGAGAGATTTCGTGTATTTTATCTTCAGTTGATTTCATCTAAGGCTGTGTCTGGAAGTAGCTCTTGTGTTTCTCTTTCCTTCAGTGATTCTGCTTGATCAATAATGCTCAATCATTATTCAATCAATCGGGGGGTCTGGTAAGCCTTACATTATGGAAACAAAATGTCCCCACAAAGTAACCTACCCAAAATCCTTGGCGGAACATTTTTTGGTCCCCATAATAAATCATATTAAGTTATGTTTTTTTGAAAAACTGCAGAAAGTTGTGTGATGGGTATGTTTAGGGGTAGATTAAGTGTAAGAGGACAGAATATGCAGTTTGTACAGTATAAAAATAATTCGACAAAGTCCCCATAAAACATGAAAACAACATTTTATTTGAAATCGGTGATTTTAATTTAAAAATGTCCTCATGAATCCCATGATTATGACGTCACAACCACGAACACACCACATGACACATGAAGAGCCCATTATAACAGGTCTTAAAGCTATACAGTATGTGATGTGAACAAATTATTCAGACTCATTTCACAATGCAACAACATGTGCAGTTACACAAAATCAAATTTTTTTAGGCTACAACAACATTAGACAGAGAACTTTAGCAACTAAAAAAACATGACCCCCTACACCAGGTGTGTGTGTGTGTGTGTGCTGCTCAGCTCCCGTGATACAGTCCGCTGTGGTTCTCTGAGTGAGTCTGTAGGTGGCGCTGTAGGTCCATTCTCCTCTGGAAGCTGAGTGAGCAGTGCGGGCAGCTGAACGGCTGGAAGCTGCTGTGTTTTCTGCAGTGTGTGATCAGATTAGAGCTCTGACTGAACGCTTTACCGCACACCACACACACATGAGGCTTCTCACCTGAGAGATCACACACACACACACACACACACACAGATTAGCTCTGCCTTACTGTCTACTTTCTACACATGCAGCTAATTGCTAACATCCGTGACGTAACCAGACGCGATGAGATAAGATCCAGCCAGCGAAAAGAAATATGTCGGTCTACAACAGATGCAACAAAATATTTGAAAAAAAATCGCAGCCAATCAGAAGTGAGTGTGGGCGGGGCCTCTCTGCAACTAAATAAATAGGTAATAAAATATATAATTATTACATCGTTTTAACATTATTACTGAGTCTCTGAAACGATCTCTGTCGTAGAATACACTAGTTTGTGAACATTGTGCTCACAGTTTGAACGTTTTTGTTTCATTTATTTTCGAGATCTGAGGTGAGTTATCCATTGTGGCGTTCAGTAGGTCACACAAAATGATATTCAAACTCACAAAATATATTCTTATGAGCATTAAGTAAAGCACACAATCATACCTTTAGATAATTGCTGTAGCCTGCCTACGTCATATGTTGTTATTGTTGTTGTGGTTTCAGTGCGACGTCGCAGAAATACCCGTTTCTAAAATAAAATAGTCGCGCGTATCGAGAAAACTGATTAAAGATGCCCTTTATCGTGTCGCTGCGTCGCGTCTGGTTGGGACATGGTGTAAACAATATTCGGTTAAAAAGAAAATATCATTAGCTTAGAGTAAAAACATTAGAAAGCTCATTATGTGTGTATTTTACCAGTGTGTATGAAGGTGTGTTTCTTCATGTCAGATTTCTGGTGGAATCTCTTCCCGCAGAAGGGACAGGGGAACGGCCGCGTGTCCGAGTGTATGAGCAGGTGTGTGGACAGAGTCGACGACCTCTTGAACACCTTCCCACAAACCTTACAGCCAAAACTCCTCTCCTGAAACACACACACACACAGCTCACATTCTGCTCTGTTTATTTATGCAGTATACGGTGTATATTTTCTGTATGAATGATATCCGGATGACTTGCTAAGTACTCGGTATTATTCGATCAGACTTCCAAGATTTCCGACGTTTTACACAAAATGTGATTAAAAATAAATAGCTAGCTTATTATTTTTTATTTCAGAGATGATAACCAGATGCCACTCGCTGAATTAAACATATGCTGCATACTACTTTATGTACTTAAAATAGTATGTAGTATATATATTTTCATTTTAAATTTAGTTAAAATTTCATTAATTTTGTTGTGTTTTTGTCATTTTTATTAGTTTTTGTTACTTAAATTTAGCCTATGTATATATACACTACTTCATTTTGTGTTTATATAAATATACTAAAACTGAAATACAAAATTAAGTAGTATGTATATGTATTTTGTGTTTCTGTTTTGTATTTTAGCTATTTAAGTACATAAAGTTCCACAAAATGAATGACAAATGTTTCCTGGGTAACTAGCTGAAGTAAAATAAGTTTTTAAAATAAGTTTCTGTAGGACTTCTTCTCACCCTGAGGATTCCTGGATGTCTGTACCCATAGTGCTGCTGGGCGTGGCTCGTGGAGCCGGCCAATGGGAGAGCAGCCCTGTTGACATGTGACTTGCACAAGTGAGATGTCAAACCGACAGCAGAGGAAAGGACCTACAGAAGACATAGTAATAGTAATATTAATACATCAAACTATATCACCAGTGATGGAAATGGCATTGATCAAAAACACACATCAGAACAATGCGACACAATCTCATGTGATCATATGCAAATCCCATTTGAGGTTTGAAACGTGTATGTGCACATGAAATGTTTAAAAACCACACAAAAACCCACATGTGATGTAAGTAAATGTGTGAAAATCATGTCAGGTGATCAGATCAGGACTATCTCAAAGGGAAATCAGTTTAATCAATTACACATAATCTTTATATTTTAATCTATTCTGTCATTTTTGCTTAATAAAATATAGTGTTCTAGAAATACTTCATTCATCTGTTAAATCCCTTCGGCTTGTATATGTTTCATTCGTGAGCCACTCGACCTGCTGAACAAATAAATGTTTCTATCTAAGGGGCCGTTTCCACGACTACTAAAAACAGAAAACTTTTTATGCGTTTTGGCTGTTCATTTACACAACAACTGTGTTTTTCGGGCCTGAAAATGCAAAAAAAAAAAAAAAAAACGTGTTTCAAAGAGCAAGTTTTTGGGTACATTTATATGACGACGATAGCCTGGTTAAAACCAGACCATTCTCAGTTGTAACTGAGTTATGGTCTGGAAAAGCGTCATAGACAAATCATTTCCAGAGGGGCGTCACCAACGGACGACGCGGATAGACCTAAAACCAATCAGAGGGATGAAGGAGATGAGGTATTAAAAATTAATTTTAATTAAACATTTCCTTACTGAGATGGCAGTGCATGCATTTATTACGTCACGTCTTGACTATTGCAATTCGTTATACTGTGGCATTTCTAAGGCCCAAATTGCCCGTCTCCAGTTAGTTCAAAATGCTGCCTCAAGATTTCTGTTGAAAAAGAAGAAAAGGGATCACGCCACTCCACTTTTAAAGGCCCTTCATTGGTTGCCAGTGCAATTTAGAATACATTTTAAAATTCTACTATTTGTTTTTAAATCAATGCACTTCCAGTCACCTGGCTACCTATCTGACCTGCTGCATCAGTATATCCCCTCAAGAAGCTTAAGATCTGGAGAACAGAATCTTATTTTAATTCCACATTCGAGACTTAAACGCAGAGGTGACCGTGCCTTTTCGGTAATCGGTCCGCGCCTCTGGAACGACTTACCAGTGGATATTCGATTGGCTCCGAGTTTGACCATTTTTAAGTCTCTTTTAAAAACTCATTTGTTCTCTTTGGCATATTAGGATTGTAGTATTGCCTAATATGGAAATCTTGATGGACCAGAAACTGTATGCCTTATAGTGGATTGCGCTCATTTAATGTTCTTTTGTTCTGTTCTTTTGTTGTGAAGCACTTTGGTCAGTCTGCGACTGTTTTAAATGTGCTATATAAATAAAGTAAACTTGAACTTGAACGTATGCAGAGCGGCGGAGAAACATCTCTCGAGTGTTGTTCTTTGCTCGGTTTTTAACAAAAAGGAAACGTTCAAATCGCTTAAAACAGACGCGATAGCTGATTCGAACGAGTGATGTTCGACGGCGGCATCCATCTTTGTAATGTAGGCTACAAAATCTGCTTCAAAATCCCAGCGCTGTCGTCATCGTGTAAAGCCCGCCCCAACGTTTCTGATTGGTGCCTCGATTTCGGCGGATTGGAAATGGGTTTGAATGAGCTCTTTGCCAGACTAACTTTCAGAGCAAATCTAGATTTGTCTGGGTTTTCCAACTCGATGTTTTTCCTTTGCGTTTTTGAAAAGTTTTGCGTACAGACGACAACGTTGTCAAACCGAATATTCATGCCAGGCCAGTAGATGGTGATGTCACTTTGTAAAGAAACACTAAGCACCTGCATATTTATTGAATTTTTTTTTTTTTTTTTTTTTTTAAAGAATTGCAACTACAGTTAAAGGGGTACATTGAGTAAAAAAAAAAAAAAAAACATATATAAAGAAACAGTGACAAACTTAAAAGTTAGACAAAAATGTGAAAATGTTTACAAATTGAAACACACTTTGCAGCTTTCTTATTTTTTAAACACAACATTGCGTTTAGGTATTGTTGAACTTTTAATCTTAAAATTAAAAACAAAGGCTTATTTCCTCCAAATGTACATATATGAATACTAAATTTAGCTAAAAGAAGTAGCAGATTACTACGCACCTAAATAGACTGAACACCTACACAAACGCATGACATCAACGTTTTCACAAATTTCACATTTTTTTTAGTTTACACAAAAATGATCACGGTGTCGTTTTCAAAAAAGTAAACTTTGAAACCCGTTTTTTTCAAAAGTTTGCATTTTCAGGCCCCCAAAACGCCATTGCTGTGTAACTGAACGGCCAAAACACATAAAAAGTTTTCCGTTTTAAGTTGAAAACGGTGTTGTATAAACAATATCATTGTAGTCTCCCTGTAAAAAACAAAAACGTGAATTTGTGAAAGCGATGACGTCATGGGCATGTGTATTACATGCTCAGTCTATAGTTTATAAAGGGAGATCGCCATCTACTGGCCTGGCATAATACAGCACTTTTACTCGTTTTCACAGGTCCGTGTGAACTGGGATCGTTTTGACAACGTTGTCGCCTGTACGCAAAACTTCTCAAACACGCAAAGGAAAAAAAATCTTTATCTGTTTTACACGACACCGTTTTCAACCAATACATAAAAACTATTTATGCGTTTTGACTGTTAATTTAAACGACAACGGCGTTTTAGGTGCTTAAAAACGCAAAGTTTTGAAAACAGGTTTCAAAGTGCAAGTTTTGAACACGGTCTTCGTGTAAACAACAAAAAAGTGAATCTCTGAAGACGATGACGTCATCCACATGCGTATTACGTGTTAAGTGTATAGTGTTTCATCGCCATCTAGTGGCCTGGCAGCAGAATACAGCGTTTTTAGTCGTTTTCGCGGATCCGTGTGACAATCTTTTTGACAATGGTGTCGTCTGTACGCGGGAAACATATTTTAAAGTTTTAAGCATATTGTTGTCGTTCAAACGTACCCTTAGTACAACATTGGCATGTAAACGTTCCCGGAATAGATTAGTGCACTGCTGAGGAGCTGATGATTTCCATCAGGTGTGTTAAAATAAAGGACACACACACACACACACACACACACACAGACACACACATGCAGGACCAGGACTGAGTTCCTCACCTTCGCACAGAGCGGACACTCGCACAGCGGCGTCTGGACGTTGGTCGTCGGATGGTGACTGAGTAAAGCCTGAATCAGACGCTCAAGATCGCTCGGTCTCTCCACAGCAGCAGAAGACAACGACAGGTCCGGCGAATAAACAACAGGCTGCTTCCCTGCCATCACACACACTACAGAACAGAAGATGTGTTTTCTTCTCAGTGTGCAATCATGATGAATTAAAATAAAACAATGTTACTATCCAGGTGATGGGTGCTTTCGAAACACTGCTTCTTGAAGCCTCAAAACTTTTAGAAATCTGCTTTCAATCAGTGTTTCAGAGCTTGCTTTACACTCGCCAAGTCACGTGATTTCAGCAAACAAGGCTTCGTTACGTCATTTGGTCCGAACCTTGATTTAACCTAGTTTGCCAAGCCCCGCCTTATAACAGACAAAACAAGCACTACATAATAATAATAATAATAATAATAATAATAATAATAATAATAACAATAATAATGTTACAGAACTATCATATTTAATTGTATGCCATTTAATAGATTACACTTTCATGAAAATGTGCAATTGGTTTGAAAGAGGTGAGATTATACATGTGTTTGTTGCATTTACACTGTTTTGACCAGCAGGTGGCGCCAGCCTGTGGTGTTTAGAGCGCTTGGAAACAATAGTTCAATTAAAGGTGCAATGTGTAACATTTTTGAGTATCTATTAACAGAAATACAATATGACATCCATAACTATGTGTTCAGTGGTGTATAAAGAACTTACTTAATAAACCGTAATGTTTTTATTACCTTAGAATGAGGCATTTATATCTACATAGGCGCGGGAATCCCCTTCTATGAAGGTCGCCATATTGTGACGTCATGTTTCTACCGTAACCGACAGCGAACAAACAGCGTTACAGAGCGCGTTTCGTCACTACCTTGAAAGAGAAGCCGCAGGAAGCTAGAAGAAGCTAGTCATAAACACCGTGAGTAGTGACTTTTCCCTTGTCAGTGGTGTAAATATGTAGTTGGATTGTTTCATGTAACTTAATTCTTCTCCCTCGCTGTGTTATGGCTTTGCTATGTGGGGATAAATGTGCTGGTTAAGTTCGTGAGACAGCTGATTAGTAGGCTACTCTTGTCATTGACCGTAAAACAGTTACAGGAATCACCAACCCGTCGATCTTGGAAGCATTTTAAGTCGATCGAGTTTCCAAAATCAGAGAAAAAAGCCTTTGTGTGTAGTAAGTGGTGTCTAGGGGATGCGGAGGCGCGCGCGCTGTCACAATCACGTCCTTTTTGCCGCACGCACCTTTGGGCTCATGCGGACGCGTCGAGTTTAAACAAGGCTTTACGCTTTAACCAGCTCAGCCACAGTAACAGCTCATATTAGCCAGCTAAACTTTTATTACCCTGTTAGAAAAAATATATTGTTGCATAGTTTCATGTGGTTCTTCTCCCTCGCTGTATTATGGGTTTGCTGTGTGGGGAGAATGTGCTGGTTACGTTCGTGAGACAATCAGCTGATTACTATTATATTATGTAAGGTGCATTGTGTAATATTTCTGAGGATCTATTGACAGAAATGCAATATAAAATCCATAACTATGTTTTCAGTGGTGTATAAAGACCTTACTTAATAAACCGTAATGTTTTTATTACCTTAGAATGAGACATTTATATCTACATAGGCGCGGGAATCCCCTTCTATGAAGGTCTGAAGGTATGTTTCTACCGTAGCCGAAAGCGAACAAACAGCGCTAAAGAAACCTCATTGCTTGACTTACTACTCTCTGCTGCTGACTCAGACTCAGACGACGACATATTTTGTCTTACGTCGGCCACCGTAGCTTCTCATTCGAGTTTGAAAACCGAGGGATAGGCCGCGAGTGACTTGCTGTTTGCAATTTGCAACTCTCACCACTAGATGCCGCTAAAAATCCCACACTGCACCTTTAATCCAGTTTCCAAAAGCTTGGTTTCTCCCGTTTCCCGAACTCTCGCGCAGTATTAGACAAGGATTTTATCATTTCTGCAGTGCATTCATTGAATCACTCACTCAGTCGTCTTCCCTATTAAAGTAACACTAAGTAGTTTTTCAACCTTCATAATATATTTCCAAGACCCTTGTGATGGTACATCGACTTAAAATAAGTTAAATGACACGTCTGCCGTAGCCTGACGTGGTCTGTATCGCTTTTACTGGCACTATGTAACTTCGGGTTTCGGGTAGGAACCCGTGCACAAAAAGAACTACAAAATTCGACTGCTTTACGGCATACGTCACTTCCCCCACCACTTCCTCAACTTGTCTGTGGCTATTGCAGACATCCCAAGTCTCCCGGGAGTCTCCCGCATAATGATAGCATCTCCCTGATGCCCGAAAATTAGTTCAAATCTCCCGGAATCTAGAGCGCGCATGCGAGACAAAACATACTGCGTGCACAACATACATAGCGCGAGGACGGCAGAGAGGGAGAGAGCGAGAGACCTTGCGAGTGTGCCTCACGAAAGCTAGTCAACCCGCCACCCGTCGCCCCCCCGTCAACAATCCAGTCACCAAGATATACCTCCCTGAAATGACTTCTTGCAGGTTGGGATGTCTGCCATTGTTGATTCCAAAGCCAGTGCTGGATAAACAGCGAGCGTGCGCCTGCGACAGTAGGCTGCGGAAGGCTAAATTATTTAGGACAGCGGTAATTGGACAATTCCGCTTCCAACCTGTAGGGCGACCGCTGAGGAAAAAATCCTTGGTGTTACTTTAATTCTCTCCGCAAAGCATTATGGGAAATGTTTTCTTAAAGATGAACAGCATAATATCAAGTCGTCACGCTGAGACATGGTGTAATTATTCCCAATAGAAAAGAATATTAGTGATGAGGTATTTAATTCGGCTAATGAAAACAAGATCATAATGACTCATCCAAGTTGTCATGATTGTATCAATTCATGGGAGTCATTTATGGGAGATTTGTTTCATGATAAGTACCATGAGCTGCGAGTGCTCATGTTCTCATGATTAACAGTTGTAATTCAGACCCTATTTTCATTATGAGTGTCTTTAGGTGTGATGAGAAACTCCCACAATGCAAGTGTTTCATATCGTTGCCTATTGCAGTCACTGCTGGTGTGTGTCTGGTGTGTGTGTACCTGGTGTGTGTTCAGCTCCAGCTCCATCAGTGCTGTTATCGGTCCAGCACACGGGCGGCCGGCTGCTGTCGGAGGAGGATGAGCCGGGCAGCAGCTCCAGAGCTTGTGATTGGTCAGGACGCTGAGAGTGGGAGGAGCGAGTGGAGTGATGCCCCGCCCTCTTGCTTTTCACTAAAAACGATCGAGGCATTTCATCAGTGGGAATGAATCCACGACGGCAAGGTCAGATTACAATCTGAAATGAAAGCACAACAAATCCTAAATGTTTTATTATTATGAATACACTATTAATAAGTTAATTAGTTCAATATAATATAAGATAGTTATACTGAAACAGACTTCATTCCATTGTTTCCCTGTTATTACTGTAAAGCTGCTTTAAAACAATCTGTATAGAAAAAAGTGCTATATAAATAAAGGTGAATATAATAGTCTATATATAATATAATATATAATATTTTATAATATTATAATATAATATAGGCTTAGTATACATTTATTCATAATATAATATAATAATTAGCATCAGTATGTTTTTGTATTGTTATATTGTCAAAAAGTAAATGAAGGTAAATACTTTAAAATAATCATTGGAGAAATAATATTAAACATATTGCATTTATTAAAAATATGATGTATTAATTAATAGCAGTACTTATATTTTGATTAATTCTCCACATCAGAAGATAAATTAACCAATAAATGAAGGTAAATACTATAAGAATATATAATACATACATACAGAATATAAATGATCATTATCTAGAAGGTATCATAATATAACAAACTATATTTTTATTTATTTAATATAATAATTAGTATTGTTATGTTGCTTAATCATCCACATCATAAAATATAAAACATATTGATATACTATATGGAAATCTAGAAATTATAATATATAATGGAGACAAAAATATGTAAAGATAAATATGCATATATAGAAATTATCCGAATGAACAATCTAAAACACATTCAGTATCAGTATGGTTATTTTGCTTAATTCTCCAAATCATAGATAAATGATCCAATAAATGAAAGTAAATACTATATGTATTGATACTTATTATTTATAATAAAGTATGATTATTTAGAAACTGTCAGAATATAATATATACATTTATTCATATATAATAATTAGTATCAGCATATCATTTTGGTAAATTCTCCAAATAAACTGTAAACATGAACCAATAAATCCTGAATTATTGTGAGAATATGAACATAGATCCTGATATAGACGTACTGCTTGTTATGTGAAGCTAGTGTTGCTGTGACAGGTATAATCTAGTGAACCAGATTGAGTGTTCGGTGTGTGTGTGTGTGTGTGTGTGTGGTTGCTGTGTTGCAGCTGTTATAGAGTGAGTTCAGTTGAAGACCACAGAATCTGAGGTTTAGAGACGCGAAACACCTGCGCCGCTCGCTCACCTGCAGCTCAATATCATACACTTTATGACTTACTGAAACCCCTCCATACAACTTATTAAACTTACATCTCATTAATACCTCAAACTCACCTTTAGTGCCTTAGTGTTTAAATGCATTCATTTAATCTTACCAACTAAGCAAAATTATATTCAAAAGAAATGATGTCTAAAAGACGTCTTTTCAAGGTCTTTGTCATAAAAGTCGTATTTTGAAAAGACGTCCACTGAGGAGCCAGAATGAACGTTTTTATGACGTCTCTTTTAGACGTGTTCTGCACGTCTGATATAGACGTTCAAGGTTAAAAACTAGCTCAAATGTGGACATATTTTCAACATCATTTAAGGTCTCATTCAGACAATTTATACTGTTTCTGGACCAAATAAACACTCTCGGGATGCATTAAATTAAAACTCACGTTTATTTCAATGTAATTTCCATCTGTAATTGCAAAGCAACTCACAGACAGTTTGTGTTTGTCCAAAAATCATGAACATAAAGAAAACCACGGACCCCTCATGACAAAAAAATATATATTATATGATATGATTTATGATAAAACTATACTAAATTAAACCAATAAGCACATATTAAAAGTTGTTTTTGATGCACTAACCCATGGTCTTCACTATTGTTGTCACGAGAGCCGCACTGATAGGACAAAGTCAGTAAAAGAGCCATTTTTACCGCAAAGTATAAAAACGTTACATCCAGTCATAAATATGTCTGCATATCAATCTGTCATCCCTGAATGTGCAATATGCAATGCAATAAATAAAGGGTGGGGGAAAAAAAACATTCTTCATGATTTACCAGTCAAATTTGTAACTGAGACAATAGATTTCCCTTAACAATGACAAAAAATAAGGATTTCCAGAATATATTCATCCCAGAATGACCTTAAGTTTTTTTTTTCTATATTAGCCCATCATAGCCTACTGTCCCTCCAAGAGCACATTCTCGTTAGAGCTGGAAATGTTTACATGCACAACTTTTGTTTCAATCGGACTGAATTCGTTCCGACTGATGAATCTGAATGTATTGTAGTTTACATGAACGCTAAACATCGTGATGTGAAACATGATCCGGTTAACGTGCGCGTTTACAAGTCAAAAGATTCAAATCGGAATCGTTTTTTTTTTTTTTTTTTTGACATGCGCACACTGCAAAATATAAACAGTTTTCCGCTGTTGTCGCTTAATAACCATTCTCCTACATTGGTTCTTTATTTGTTTTAAACATCAGACTTAATATTTATCCAATTCTGGTAATAATTTGGAGACTATGAACATATGAACCGTTGTGCCGCGCTGTTTGTTTTGATCACGCAGTAAAAATGCCCCAAACCAGTCGTCTGTGGATGAGAGTCTGAAATCAGGACTGGTGGGACGTTGTCCTGCTCCACTTCACAGACACAGTGAAAGGAGGATTAGCCTATAGAGTGACGGGACACTCATTTATATGACACTTTATTCATCAGGAGAACAGCTCGTTCAGCGTGTCATACGTCGTCCTTTCAGTTTCGGTTTTGAATCGATCAAGTGTTTACATATTCTCTCGATACACCACCCCTTTCAATCCGATCGAAATGATTTGTAATAAAGCTGACGCTTTGCGTTTTTATTGTGTTATATTATAGCCCTGCTTGTTTTTAATGTTTTTAATGAAATATCTGTAGTGACTGCATGATCATCACATCACCGTATTATTTACCGCCATGCGAGCCACAAATTAAAGACTAATGCATGCGACGCCTTCCGTATTAACCGCAAACAACGAGAACGACAAGAGTATATAAAATAATAAACATGTCTTTATGTTGTTTCTACAATAATTTGGAGATTAACTGTGAAATTATTACATTATAAAATATATAAAAAATGAATAAAAACGTTTTTTTTTATTGCGATTAATCACGGTTAATCACAGAAAAAAAACGTGATTAATCTAGTTCATTTTTTTAATCGATTGACAGCACCAACTAAAAGTTGCTTTTCATGCACTACTGCATGTGACACCTTGAGCATTAATTGCAAATCTTTTCTTGATTTTAAAGAGATTTTAAAATTCACTTTAAAATCAAAAGAATTTAGATGTGTAACCATGTTAAATTTCTTTTGGTCTTTCTGTGAGTATTTAGCTGTGTGTCGGTGTCAGACTCACCGGCCGGGGCGATGATGAAGACGTGTCTTCTTGATTGAGTTGTGATTCAGTTGTGAAGCTTCTCCAGACTCGGGCGGGAGAAACGGTCTCACAGGAAGTGTGAACGTTTTCTGATGTGTCCTCACAAGACTTCAAATCAGGACGCCTGGTAAATCTGCTTGTTCTGCATCACGGCCATCCAGGATAAAAGAGCAGAATGTGCCAATCCATGTCAAATTCATACGGCATCATAACTGAGTGAGTCTCATGATGTAGTTGGAGATGTTCTCTGTTATATTTCAAAGTAGCCTATCAGAAGTTTCTCCAACAATTCCTAAGGAGAATTAAACCCGACTCAAACAAGCCACTAAGAGTCTACAGCTGTAAAAATGAGTGTGAAGAGAAGCTCAGATCATTTCAAATTGACTTTTCAAGAGATGTTCTTTCTCAGTTTTGTTGTCTTGTTTTCTTGTTGAAACATCCTTAGATGCACTCTTAAAAATAAAGGTTCAAAAAGGTGGTTTTCACAGCGATGCCATGGAAGAACCATTTTTTGGTTCCTAAAAAACAAACATTTTTTCTTATTGTGAAGAACATTTACATAAAAATCTAAAGAATTTTGTTCCACTGTAAAGAACCTTTTGTGGAATGGAAAGATTCCATATATACTGTAAAGGTTCTTAATGGAACCTTCAATGCCACTAAAGAACCTTTATTTTCCAGAGTGTACATTTACATGAGATGCAACATGACCGATTATAAGAAAATACTATCAAAATTGAATGCTTAAAATGTGAAAAAAATATCCACCAAGTCGGATCAAAAAGAAAAAAAACTTGTTATCCCTTTGAATTAAGTTTCTTTTTCTGACCCCACTAGCAGATATTTCTTCTGGTTTTGAGCATAAACTCATGTTGATCAATTTTTTAGAAAACAAGACTTCTTATTTTGTCATTTTACACCTCAAGTAAATGCATCTTGATTATAGGATGTTAAAACATGCAAACAAGACCAAAAAAAAAGCACTTGTTGCAGTTAATATGAGTGCAAACCTGATCTGAGACACGTTTATTTTACAGCTCTTAACTATTGTCTAAAAAAAATGCTGAGTTGTTTCAACCCAAATTTGGTTCAAATATGGACAAACCCAGCCGTTGGGTTAAAATTTTAATTTACATTTTTAACCACACGTTGGGTTTGTCCATATTTGACCCAGAATTGGGTTAAAACAACCCAGCATGTTTTAGAGTGTAGCCTATTTGGTCATTTTGAGGAAAAAACAAACATCTGATACTAAAACACCATTGAGATGAAAGACTAACCTCTGTTAACCGTGTTCTTCTGGGAGATCATTTGACTTCATACGAGCTTCAACTGCTCTCTGTACTTATATGACCGATCAGATGATAAAAACACACTGAATATTTAGCAGCTGCGAGAGACGCTGGGTTAAAGAAACGTTCATGAGACCACAGAGACGTGAAACGCTGCGCCCACAACGACCCACTGTGTGATTTGGTTTGTGATTTCAGTGTGTACAGCTGAGGGACATTACCCAGCATGCCGAGGGACAAAGCCATTGTAGTTTTACTACTTTGCAGATTTAAGAAGACAAACTTCCAAACAGGAAGAAAATGTTCCTGCCTTCAATTTTTAAGTTCAATCAACTTGGATTTTTAAGTAATTTCAACTTAAATTGCATTAAACTGACTTAAAAAATGAGTTGAATCTTGTATAACTTGTTAAAGCAATGTAAAGACATGTGTCATAACTTATTGATCATATGATCTTTTACAGTGCAGAAACCATCAGATTGTTTTTGTTGTTAGACTACAATAAAAAAAGTACTGGGTTGTTTCAACCCATGTTTGGGTGAAGTATATGGGCAAAGCTAACAGTTGGGTTTCAAATTTTAGTTTAATAAATTAAATAAACCAATGGTTGGGTCCATATTTGACCCAAACATGAGTTGAAACAACCCTGAGTTTTAACAATTATAGGCTAAATATTATCTTTATCATGCACTGTATAATCTTATTTGCATTTTTCTCTTTTATTCTTGTTTTATTTTTTTTTATTATACATTTTTAGAAAAATTATCCTCTTTTAAACTCTCAGACAATGTATTAAAATGGATAAACTCATGTCTTTCTCAAATGATTACTAAGTGTTCGTATTTAGCTGACAAACTCACAAATGTGATGGTCAAAGTTACAACATTGAATCAATGCTGTCACAACTCAATGTGTCTAAAACTGTAGGTATGTTTTTCACCAAATCACATGAGGTAACCAAAGATGCAGATATTCTAGTGTCAGGAGAAAAAAATACAAAATGTCCAAGAATACAAATACCTCGGTATTCATCTGGACTCCAAACTAAATTTTAGATCTAATTTAATACAGCTAATTTCCGATTTGTTCGAAATTCAATGTCTATTCAACCTGCCAAAACGTTCATGCACTCAATAATCGTCTCTCATTTTACCTACTGTTTAACGAGCTGGTCCCAGTCTAACTCCCCCACTCTGAAACCACTACAGTCTTTATACAAACAGACACTTAAGGTACTCCATAAGAAACCAAAGCATTTTCATCACTGCGCCATTTTATTAAAATACAATATTCTAAGCTGGGAAAATCGAATTAAGTTCACCAATTCATGTCAGGTTTACACAATCTTACATGGGATGGTGCACCACCCCTTGGTGATTTAGTCAATCTCAGAACAACCACCCAGAATCACGAGAGCAGTTTTTCTAAGTATCATTTCACTCAGAAAAAGTGCTTTTAGTCAGTCCGCCTTCTCTGTTAGGGAACAGAGAAGGCCATTCCAGTAACAATCAGAGACATCAACACAAATAACATCTTTCGATCTCATCTAATGTTTTACCCTGCTTTACTGACAGTGCATGATACTTAGAGATTGCTGTTTTTAAGCTTTTACCAAATTCTTTGCTGTTTCTGCCTGTGTGTTTTTCAGAACTATTTTTACGGAGTTTCAACACGTTCATATTGTTCCTCTGCTGCAGCCATTCTGTAGCGGACAAACACAGCTGTACTACTACAGTTGTACTTATATAGTAGTCCATTGTCCAAGGTTTTATGCTTTCCCTATATGGTGCCACTGTACAACTGGCCAACGGGACTACTGATGAAAACCTTGGCTAATTCTGCATGTTACAGGTGTACTGTTGTTAATATGCTCTGTCCTGGTAAATAAATAAATAAAAACATTAATTTGTTGGTATGACAATTAGAAATTAGACTGCACAGAAATGGAAACGGAACTACAGGTAGCCCTTATACAAAATTAAATGTAGTCACGCAATGCGGATGTTGTTAGTATTAACAATTTGAGAACAAAGTATAATTTTTTTTTTGGTCAGAACAAAAGTGGATGTAACTTACTTGTTCAGATGACATTTTCCGTGAAAATTCTTATGTTGGTCATAATTCCCAAAAGTATAATCTGTGATTGCGAATGCCAGTCTCCACAGCGGCGCGGTGACTGACAGCCGCACATTCTCCTCAAACATTGGATTCATCCGCGCTGTGCCGTGCCGAATCACAACCCAGGTAAAAAGTTGATAATCCCGCAAACAACTGCATTCGATTTCTGATTTCGAACAGAGATGGCGACAAAGAGGAAAAACTACGGACTGCAGCTTTAACTAATGTTAACAAATACAACCTTTGATTTTAATGATGTATTAGTAAATGTTGGAATTAATATGAACTTATTAAATGCTGAAGAAGAATTGTTCATTAGTTCATGTTAACTAATAGTTAACTAATGAACATTATTGATTATACTTGCCTAAACTCGCACCTTTCAAAATGGCGTTTAAAACCAACTTCATAAAGGCCTAATATAATGCAAAGAGCGAGAGGGGGACATTAAAACATCATAATACATTGTAAAGATGTTCCTTCACCTCACTTTACATTCGTTTTCACTTGCAGACACTTTCCTACCAAAAGCCACTTTCAAGAAAGCTCACAAAGCGTGCTCTGTCGAGTTCCTAGAAAGATGCAAAGAAGACAATGTTGAAAAACGAAGAGACCAATGCGCACAAAGAAGCCCACCAGTCCCTCCATCTCCCCCTGGAGCTCCTGCTCATCTTTACCCACCACAAGCCCACCGCTTCACCTGCTGCGCCTGCAGACGTGCCGCGCTCACCGCAGAGCGACGCTCCTGACGCGCCCGCCGAGGGAACGAGTGAGTCGCGATAAGCATCTCGAGTCTCTGAGGGTTTGTGGCTCGGGGGATTTGAACACTGAAAATTCATCTAGTTCAGCTTCATCTGAGTGAGATTCACCAGCTGTGCGGGTCAGGAAAGAAAAACACTCAGCGCTTAAGAAATAATTTATGATCTCAAATGATTTTGAAACACCTGTGTAAAATACAAATTTAAATGACCTACATAAACTCCACATCAAGGACGATAACTACAACAATAACGAGTTTTGTTAATCGGTAAAGTGTGCCATCACATTAGCCAAATTTTTTATGGTCCAACAATCAGCGTGAACTTGAATACAAGCGAAATCTGTGTGAAAAATCTCCCGTCCATACGCGTAAACTCGATCGCATGGATTCATTTCCCATTGAAATGTGGGAGTTACCATCATGTGGTGACGAGTGGAGCATGAGCTTAGTAATCATGTAACTGATTTCCTCTTTTTTTTCCTTTTTTTTTTGCCAACTTATTCGGATTTACAGCAGGAACAAAATTGTTGGAACCAAAGTCAGAGCGATTTATTTTCAGTTTATGCACGATGACAACATTGACAGCCAATCAAAATCCATCTGACTTGAGAGAGCGCGAGGGTTTAAAGCGACAGACTTATAAAAAATAAAAATAAAAAACGAAAAATAAAAAACCCCTCAGCTGCGGATGGTAGTCTTATAGTTATTGTTATCATCCTATAATTATCATCATTTTTATAATGAACAATTGAACATGTATATAGATGCATCCCACAGCAACATTGTGTCAGCCCACATCTGCCACATGTGTAATGATGGCACTTGGGCGGACCGCTCCTGTTTGCCAGATCTGGGCCACAAGCAGGCCCTAGCAATGCCACATGTCAGTCAGAGCAAAGAAATAAACCAGAACTGGACCTTATCTGAGCCACAAAATCCAAATGTAAATATGAAGCCATATCAGCTGTAATGAGCCTGTTAACAAGCAGAATCACTGAAGGAAAGAAGAGAACAGAAAAAGAGACGAGCAGAAGCACAAGAACTACAACTGACTTCCAGCCACAGCCTTAGATGAAATCAACTGAAGAGAAAAGGAGACGTTAAATCTGTGAAGATCTCAGAAGAGGAGGATTAAACAACTCCACAAACAGAATTACCAGCTAGTTTATTTCTGACCAGATTTACTTTATTTCTGTCAGACGTCTACAGAAGTTCTTATTGAGAAATAACAGAGGTTTAACTCTATTGTGTTTCATTTGAAATCACCACAATGGTGATCAGTATTTCCATTAGTTGGCCTCTAAACTCTTATATCTTTTGTCTTTTCTGGCTGCTGTGTCTTTGTCAAACAGGCATTAAAGTGAACCGCAATTTTCATTAGCACAAAATCAAATCATGTTTAACCTAACCAAACTGCGAAAGTTACAGATAGAAGTTCGTCCAAAAAACTTGACCCTTCTTGACATCATTCCCTCATTATCTCTATTGCTCTGCATTACAACCTGTTTGTGGTTGCAGTGAGAAAATGAAGAGGAAGGGTGACAAACAAACGTGTCACTTTCTCACGACCCACCTCTCAAATCCTTTTTGAGTTTTAAGAAACCCATCGCTGGCCTATAGTGTGTGTTGACTAAACGTCAGCCTTTAAACACAGATGCAGAGAATGATAATCAGATGATAGCAGTCCTACAATGGCACATTTCATTACTGGAAGTGTAATTTACAGTGAAGAAAGAAGCACAAACACACTTTACAAGCGAACCATGTGTTGGTTTTAAGTGCTAAAACAATAGATATTGAACATGAAGACCGAATCGAAGATGAATTGACTTCATGCACTTTCAGTTTGTCAGTGTTCAGTTTCAGCTTCATGGGTTTCAGTGTCATGACACATATATAAAACATTTATTTTGATCAAATAAAAGCAGACGATAACTTGGTTAATGGAATGAAAGATGTCATATAGCATGAGAACATTTTCATAAGACTGTCTGAAAACCCCTCAATGCGTTTTCGGCGTGTCATGGAGTCAGAATGACTGTATCTGAATGGCCTTTCCATGACCCACGACCTCCTCGGCCTGGCACCACTTGCTCTCTTGTCTTTTTGGGCTTTCTGTTGTCTGTCGAGTGCACTAGAGTAGGTGTGTATGGAGGTGTGTGAATCGAGCTGCTCGACCGTACTCAAGATACTCACAGTTTCACTGCGGGCACCGGGCGATGACATCATCAGGCATCACAGACTCTTTGTCTCTCCGTTTCATCTAGAAGATGGAAATCTGGCGCTGTGTTTGCAGAGAGTCACATCAGACAGCTTCTACTGAAGCTCAAGACAGAAGATCTTCGAGACATTTCCACTTCAGGTGTGATCATGTTGCGTGATGAAACCAAACAAACACTAAGAATGAAGATGATTCATTCCTAGACATTTTAGATCATTTACATAATATGATACATTTATGATAAGCTGAGAAAAAAATCACTGTAACAGTGTTATTTTATTTTATCATTAAGATTTAAGATTATATTATTCCAGTTTAAGACTTATTTGTTTATATATATATATATATGATCATTATAATAAGTCTCAATCTTAATGTTAAAATAAAATAACACTGTATATGTATAGTATATATATATATATATATATATATATATATATATAAATGAACACTATAATAATTCTCTACATATATATATATACACAAATACATGCATGCATGGACTATATATATAAAATCACACACAAGCACTAATTTTATAATTATTTTTTTTTTTCAGTTGTAGTTTTAGTTATTTTACATAAAGTTAAACTAAATGAAAATGAGAAATGTTGCTTTGGCAACTAGCTGAAATAAAATGTAATTGTTTCATGTTTTTTTTTTTTTTTTTTGCATCTCCTCAAATCCAACCAATAAAGAAATAAAAGAGAGTATAAATATAATAATATAAAAAATAAAATAAAGCCATTTAAATTAAAATATGTAATTTCTAGTGATCAAACTCTAAATGTATCATGCACGTTTTAATTAAAAATGTTTTCTTTTAAATTAAATTAAATGTGTGCAAAAAAATGTCAGGCAATTGAAAGTATAGAAAACCTTCAGAAAACAGATAAAAGTAGCCTATCAAACGCACTGAATGAACAATGAACACTAAACGGTCATTGGTGAATTCATGAGTCTTGCTGTGTCTGATTGGGAGTTTAAGTTCTTCAAAGCGTCACAGCCAAAAGATGGTCTGGACACACAAGCACAAATCTCAATAGTTTCTTACGAGCCTCTAAATGCAGGATTGCTGTGAATCTCAGGCGGGGCGCTTGGACGCAGGTTTTTCGGGGAAACCGCATGCAGGCCAGAAGCTTCTTCTAAAAGCCGCATATAGAGGCCTGGTGAAGAACAGGGTGTGTGCAGTCCTGCCCATTCACACACACACACCCTGCTGGTTCAGAGAGTCGAGAGGTGTCAAACCACACGTCCGAGAGGCGCGGAGATGGACGCTTTTTCTGTCACATAAACACGGGCTGCTCGAGATGAACGCGCGCAGCACAGGATTTCTCACAGATACGCATTTATACACACGAGAACATTAATGCTAAAACATTCATATAGTTCAGGCTGCGTGAATCTGTGCTGAAGTCAAGTCACCTTTATTTATATAGCGCTTTTTACAATACCGATTGTTTCAAAGCAGCGCTGACTGTAAATGATTTCTGTTGTTACTGTAGATTTTCAATGCATTCTGGGAAATTATCAGTTACTGTAAATCTAAATACAGCAGTGCAAATTGACCGAGAAAAACACTACACAAAATTATGCTACTACTGGGTAACTACTGGGTAATAACTGGGTAAGTTGCCTATAAGTTACTGTTAATTTGACAATACATTTTTTACAGAGCTTTACAGAGATAACAGGAATATAATGCAACAAAGTTTGTTTCCAGAAGAAAATAGCGTCACAGTCCAGCTTGAGTATAAGTTCCATGATGTTTCATTTTTGTTGTAAACAAGTTATTAATTTAGTTCATTTATATATAGCCACTCTGGAGAAAACCGTGATGTCATCGTCCAGTTCAGTTCTCATATAATGGTGTCAATGCAGGCAGATCAATAATATTGTTGAACATTAAATTAAATGATATATTTAATGTCCCCAACTGAGCAAGCCAAAAGCCAATGGCAACAAAGGTAAAAAAAAACAAAAACAATGTTGAACTCTCACCAAACTCAACAGCTTGTCAACTCAGGCCTTTGGCACATCCGTTTCAAGTTATGGCGATCAGATTGCATGATAGATTTTTAATAACATAACTCAATGTGAAGTGATGTATCTGTAATGAGTATATATTGATAAAGCAATAAGAAAGTTGAAATTCTAGTGCTTAAGTTTAGATAGTCTATACTTCAAAAAACCAAACAAGTGAAAAATAGAATTGTGTTTCTGTGGCAGCATATTAAAAATGCAAAAAGCAATGTTCAAGTGTTTATGAGCTGCTTAATTCATTAAATGTAATTAAAATTAAAAATTAGTTATATAACGTTATATACATTAATTAATTTAAATAAATGAATCCATAAAAAGATGATCCCATGATGGAACCCCAAAGGTTCATGATGCATCTGACGAAACATTTAAGGTTCCATATAGAACCTTTTCTAAAAGAGTTTAAGAACTAAATAGAAAAAGCTCAAACAATTCACAAGTGTTTCCACCATTCACGTGAGCTCATCAAATATAAAATTATCCTTTAATTTAAGTATGTTTGTTCTATTTATGAAATATGACACTGTGTTCTGCAGCATCCACCTGAAACCACCATTTCTTTGTATCTTTCTCTTTAATTTAAAGAACAAGGTTTGCATTCCCTTCTAAAAATGTTAATTGATTATTGACAAAACGGCATCAATCTTTTTCTGAAATATTTGATGAAAATCCTTTTAGTTTTCACATAAATCTTTCCGCGTGCGTCTCAATCTGATGTGTGGGCTTTTTGTAAATCCCCGGTGCGAGAAAACTAAAAATGTGTGACAAGATGATATTCGGGGAAACAGGGGTTTCCTGCACAACTACATTATTTGCATATACATTTTTAATGAAATATATTATTTAATACAATTTATTTAATTCTATATTTCTTTCTTTTTTTATTTTCAGTTTTCAAGTTGCTTCTACAAACATGTAAGTTTAACTTTCAAAAAGTGGCCTTGTGATTGAAATTATACACAAAGATCTATCATTTTAAGTCAATTTGACTAAACATAATCCAGGACATAATTTTAGCTTTCCAAACAAAATCATAAAACTACAGTAAATGAATTTCTCAAAGCTTTGGCGTGTCTAAACTCATGTAAAGTGACTCGTGAGCGCCGCCTGCTGTTCACATTTGCTGCACTGCTTTGAGAGGAACGTGTTTGTTCTCGAAGACCTGAAGAAGAGTCCTGAGTAAACACAGAAAACCTGACATTCACATATATATTTCATGTTGTTATTTCTGTGTATTGCCTGTGAATCCAGCGGCTCTCTGTCGTGTTGTAATGTGAATGAGCCCATTATGTCCAGGTTGCCATGGAGACCTGAAAGCTGCTTTGGGGCCCGTGTGTGTGAGAATAGGGGAAAGTTAGTGTACGAGAACAAACCGGCCCGCACCGGACCGGGGCTTTCAACACTGCATGAAGTGTGGCTTTGGTTCTGACGACGTTACAGTGTATCACAGTAAGTCCATTTCTCTAACTTTTAGTATTTTTGCATATAGATGATGTAGTGTGATGAGATTCTGCAGTACTTGGGTTTCTGGATTCATGCGCTCAGCTTTATGTGCCGAATCAGATCTCATTATAGATGCATTAGCAGAAAACATTTTCATTTCAATAGTCTACAGCAAACTACATAACTAAACATAACTTTAGAAGCTCCTTTAGAGGTGTTTACTGAGTTAAATCACTGTCCTGCTGTTACTGAGTGATCAGACGCTGTATTTTCACCTGCTGGACCAGAAAACAGCTGGAAAAACCCACAGACCCACATTAAAGACTCATTTAGACCAACATATAGAACATAAAATCCCATTATCACCCTATAACCACACAGCAGCGCACTAACAACCACCCAAAACATTGAAGCAACCGCATAGTAACACACTAACACCCAATCAGAACACCCTGGCAACTGCATAACAATATAATAACAACCACCCGGAACATTGAAGCAACTGCATGGCAACTAACACCCTAGTACCCATATAGCAACACACTAACAACCAATCGGAACACCCTGGCAACCACATAGCAACACACTAGCACCCAAGTAACCACATAGCAACGCACTAACAACCGTGTGTTATGTGGCATAACAACCACCCAGAACATTGAAGCAACTGCATAGCAAAGCACTAACACCATGGTAACCACATAGCAACACACTAACAACCAATCGAAACACCCTGGCAACCGCCTAGCAATGTAATAACAGCCAACCAGAACATCGAAGCAACTACATAGCAACACACTAACACCCTAGTAACCACTCAGTAACACACTAACACCCAGTAACTGCATAGCAATGCACTAACAACCACCCAAAACATTGAAATTACTGAATATATTCAGTTATTTCAATGTTTTGTTTTGGGTGTTTGTTAGTGCATTTTGTTAGTGCAATTTTGTTAGTGCAATTTTAGTCAAATTGAGTAACCTTTGTGGTTACTAGGGTGTTGTTAGTGTGTCTCAACACCCTAGTAACCACAAAGCAACACACTAAAAAGCACCCAGAACATCAAAGCAACTGCAAAGAAACACAACAACACCCTAGTAACCACACAGCAACACGGTATCAACCAATTATTACACCCTGGCAACTGCACAGCAACGTTATAACAACCACTCAGAACATTGAAGCAAATGCATAGCAACATACAAACACCCTAGTAACCACATAGCAACACACTAACAACCAATTGAACACCCTGGCAACTGCACAGCAACGTAATATCAACCACTCAGAACATCAAAGCAACTGCATAGCAACACATTAAAACAGTAACAACCACCCAGAACATTGTAGCAACTACATAGCAACACACCAATACCCTAGTAACCGCATAGCAATGCACTAACAACCACCCAAAATACTGAAGAAACACAAATAGCGACACATTAACAGCCTAATAACCACCCAGAATATCAAGGAAACTACTAAGCAATAACACCCTAGTAACCATAAAGCAATGCAATAGGAACTACCCAGAACACTGAAGCAACTACATAGCAACACGCCAACACCCTAGTAACCACATAGCAACGCACTTACACCTTAGTAACCACATAGCAATGTAACTAACAAACTCCCAGAACATCAAACAAACAGTTGCTGTTTGCTTTTAGATTCTTAGATCTGATGCAGTGTTGAATTGATTAAATGTGGTTTCTCCTCTCTCTCCGACTGTAGATGTTCACTCTGTCTGAGCTGTGGTCGGGCGGCGAGCGTCAGGGCAGTTATAAGCTTCTGAAGCCGTGGTGGGAAGTCTTCATGGACTACTTGCTGGTGCTAATGCTAATGGTGTCTATCCTCGCCGGGACTCTTCTGCTGTCCCGGGACGGAGTCGTGTGCGTCCCCGTTCACTCCTTCTCCACCAACTACAGCTCTACTATGGAGCCCATGTCTGATTTCGTTTACACAGGCGCCAAACAGTCTCTCGGGAGTCCAGCAAAGGGGCGACGTACCAACTTGGACTTCCAGCAGTACGTCTACATCAGCCAGGTTTGCTATCACGAGGCGCTGCCCTGGTTCTCGCGCTTT
Organism: Rhinichthys osculus; assembly: GCA_029959095.1. Classification (NCBI taxonomy): domain Eukaryota; kingdom Metazoa; phylum Chordata; class Actinopteri; order Cypriniformes; family Leuciscidae; genus Rhinichthys; species Rhinichthys osculus. Next base: position 51,936,743 of record JARWKJ010000002.1, read on the forward strand.
CTACCGTACGTGACGCTGCTCCACACGCTGGTTCTGCTGGCCAGCGGCTGCTTCTGGTTCCACTTCCCGCTCACGTCCGCTCGTATCGAGCACTTCCTGTCGCTCCTCGCCAAATGTTGCGAATCACCCTGGACAACAAGAGCGCTTTCGCACACGGCCAAACTGGACACTCGTTTTTCGGAGGCGGAGCAAGTAACGCGACCCAAAGTTCAGGTAACATCTTCGTACAAAACGCGCAAGTCGAGTTCGGACTCGGGAACGGACAGCCCTCTGCTGGCGGGAACTGATAGTGCATCCACTACGACGCAACCCTCTCCATGTCCCTCCACTTTATCCCACTGCTCCACGCTCTCCGCTCGGTCGCTCAAGGAGCCGCTTCTGCCGGCGCAAGTCGTCCCGGACGGGTCTAGACCGGGAGCCACATTGGACCGCAGCGACAGGGAGCAGGCCAGAGCGCTGTTCGAGAGAGTGCGCAGGTTTCGCGCTCACTGCGAGAGTTCAGATGTTATCTATAAGGTAACCTATAAGTCAGTTCATCAGGTTTACAGTTTTGTCTTATTATTAAAGAGGACCTATAGAGTGCTGCAGGTGTGATGTCAAAAACCCGGGTACGTTTACACGACAACGACAAACTGAGAAGTTTTTCCCTTGAGTTTTTTCACGTACAGACGACACCATTGTCAAAACTATTCCCATTCACACAGATCCGCGAAAACGACTAAAAACGCTGTATTCTTCTGCCAGTCCATTAGATGGCGATGAAACACTATACATTGAACACGTAATACGCACGTGCATGTCATGACGGCATCGTCTTCAGAGATTCTTGTTTTTTGTTGTTTACACAGAGACTGTTTTCAAAAACTTGCACTTTGAAACCCGTTTTCAAAAGTTTGCGTTTTCAGGCGCCCAAAACACCGTTGTCGTGTCAATGAACGACCAAAACGCATAAGAAGTCTTCCGTTTTAAGTTGCAAACGGTGAGAACAACATAATCTTTCTTTGTCACCACTGGTGGAATTAGTTTCAGTTTCATGTCATTGTTAAACTCAAAACAGCAACTTTTGGTTTCCAGCCACAAATGTGGTTTCTTTGTTCTGTTGAACACAAAAGAAGATATTTTGAAGAATGTGGGTATTCAGACAGTTGCTGGTCCCCAATGACTAACATAGTGTGGTAAAACTACTGTTATATACTGAATAGAATAGAACAGAGTAGAATATAATAGAGTAGAGTAGAGTGAACTATCCCTTTAACAACAAGTATCTTCACATGTGTTTCAACACCTCCTCCTGTAGGTGTACACTGCTCAGACGGTGTTCAAGGTCCTGAAGTTCGTCCTGATCGTGAGCTACACTACTCCTCTCCTGAGCTCCATCTCTTTCAGTCACGTCTGCCAGCTTCACTCTCAAGCTCTGACCGGCTACAGCCTCTTCCAGTGCAGTCACTCGCTGTCCTCCGTCCTGCGCAAGCTGATGCAGGCCTACATCTCGCTGCTGTTTCTGTTTGGCCTGCTGGGCGTCTACGCCCTCTTCTGGATCTTTCACAAGTACGGGCGTCCCGAGACACGAGAGCTGTGTCCATGTAGTCTGTAGTCTGTCTCCATGTATGAGTGTCGAGAGATTCTAGTGACTGAACCAACGTGTCGTTTTGTGTTCTAAAAAATTTCG